>JAESVK010000285.1:918032-929546 GCA_017140935.1 Hamamelis virginiana | reverse complement strand
GATAGTCAATTGAGGTGTCTCCATCAGATAGAGAGTATTGATAAAAAAAGAAACCAAAACAGGATCAATGATCAGCATCATTCCATTAAACGACATCTGACATTAACCTGGGGTTCATTGTTTAGCCTGGGGTTCATTCTTTTTTGTCTTTTTATTGTTCTTTTTCTTTTCCTTCTATTTTTCATATCATTAACCTGGGGATCATTGTTTAAGATCTGAAGCGATTTTCTTGAATTGTCCTACGTTACATGCTGACCATGGCCTCAACACAATACACTGCTTGTGCGCACATAGTTTTCCTCAGTTTGGATTGGTTGCCAAGGGCTCGAGGCTTAAACTTTTGTTTGTCTGGGCATCTCAAGTGGTTGTCTTATTCTTATTTTAGCCAAAGACCAATTTTATCTCTCTTTTCTTGTTCCGACTTTATAGCTTTTCCAAGAGTGAGTCTTCATTTGGTCAGGATCTCTTCCACATAACTTGTTTGTTGCATTCCAGACTATTAGGATTGTCTTAACTTATTGATGTTTAGTTTAAGGCCAAATGGAGTGGCCGGTCCAACATTTTGATGTCTAAAACCCAGTTGTTTAGGGATAGTGAGATACAGTAATCAATCTTCGTAATCTTTTTTTAGCATACATCTTTTTCCAATTGGTTTCTTCTGTATTTCATAAGTATCGGTGAGCGATAGTTACAATCAACTGTGCGTTTATGTTAGTCTGCCAGGTTTATCAAAGTCTGTTTTGACTTTTCTTGTCTGTATCATACATTAAAGTGTTAAGAGGTTGGAGGGCAGTTACAGGAGAGTGAGAGATGGAAATTAAAATTCAAGGAGTGAATATCTAATGGCGTATTTAAAGATTATTACACGTGACAGAAATGTTGGCAGTGTGAAATATTAGAGCATCTTAACGTATCCTTCATGAGCTTTGCTTGTCCAAGTCAGTGTAGTCAAAGCATTAGGGCTATATGCTTTGGCAAACAAAAGTTGCTATGTAAGTGATGACTAGACAGCAATTGTGGGACTTGAAGTAAAATTTTTAGACACTTCTTAGTAATTAAAGTTATTCTAATATAATTTTAAATTTAGATTTCAAATAAGATATAAAATCATGAAAACAAATTCAGACAGGGTATACAATATTGGTTTCAATTTTAAAGATGGTTGTGATCATTATTACAACATAATCCCATAGTTGCCCAGAAACAGATACAAAACTTCTAAAATTTGAACATTTTTTTAAGTGCTAATAACTTAAATTAATAATTGATGTGTCTGGCAGCAAAGATGAAGAAAACTTATTGGTAATACACGTCCTTATGTAATGAGAATAGACCCCCCCATCCCAACCCCAAAAAAAAAAAAAAACAAAAAAAAAAAAAAAAAACAAAACAAAACACACACACACACACACACACACACATAGAGGGAGGGAGGGTTCAAAATTGAATTACCAAAACTGTTGAGATGGAGAGATGCACGGAGAGAGGGAGCCAGGGAGAGGGGGGGGGGGATTTTTCTGTGTATGTTGTGATTTTTCTCTTTTTGTATACTTACTGTATACTTGGCCCTTGGCCTTTACCTTTCATCATTGTCTTTTTAATTGAATTGCCAAAACTGTTGAGATGGAGAGATGCACAGAGAGAGGGAGCCAGGGAGGGAGGATTTTTCTGTTGTATGGTGTGATTTTTCTCTTTTTGTATACTTGGCCTTTAGCCTTTACCTTTCATCATTGTCTTTTTATTTTTTTAATTCTTTTTATTTATTATGGATTTCAAGCCCGAGTTTTACTTGTTGCTCCAGTTCTGTATCATAACACTTCTGGATCTATTCCTGATTTGTTTTTGTTTATATATCTTCAATGTTTGATTACCATGGAATTCCCCAAGCTGTCTGAGGTCATTTATTTTCAATTTGTTCTTGTGAAATTTCATAATGTCTCCCATTCAAGATTTGTTATATTGGATTGCCATCCTTTATAAACTATATATGCTGGTAATTTTTATTTAAATAATATTAATTAAATATATAATTTTTTTGGGTGGGAGGATTTGTATAATAACTATCTAATGTTTGCTTCTGTTATTAACTTTCAGATTTATCCCATGTGTTTTCTTCTGTTGGGAGAGACCTTAATTTCATTGATCACACCAGTGACCTTGGATGGAAAGAGTAGGCAAACCCTTGTCACTTATTTTAGATGCAGTTCTGTGATATACGTTATTCTGATCACATTTGGATGATGTTGGTTATCTAATTTTGTTGCAGAACTCAAAGGGTCCAGCCTATTGTTGTTGACCCAGGGACTTACTTGGCCAGGAGGACCCAAATATTTCAAGCTACAGAGAAGCGTCCAACGCCTGATGCTTTTAAGTTTTTCACAGGCAAATTCTATTCTCTACATTTTGGTGTATGTGTAACTTAAATTCACACTTACAGATATGCTTTTAACAGAAAATTTTACTCAATGGCAATCCTTTCTTTTATTGCAGGTTCACCATGGGTCATTTTAAGCCGATCCTTCCTAGAATTCTGCATTCTCGGTTGGGATAACCTTCCTCGAACTCTTCTAATGTATTTTACCAATGTAATGTTGCCCCAAGAAGGCTATTTCCATTCTGTCATTTGCAATTCACCAGAATTCAGGAACACAACCATAAACAGTGATCTAAGATACATGATTTGGGATAATCCCCCCAAAATGGAACCCCTCTATCTCAACGTATCTGATTATGAACAGATGGTTCAAAGCGGAGTTGCTTTTGCAAGACAGTTTCGAAAAGATGAACCAGTGCTGAACATGGTTGATGAAATGGTCCTCAAGCGGGCTCGTAACCGAGCCACACCAGGCGCATGGTGTACAGGGAGGAGGAGCTGGATGATGGATCCTTGCTCACAATGGGGCGACGTCAATGTCTTGAAGCCTGGGCCTCAAGCAAAGAAGTTTGAAGAGTCGATTACAAACCTTCTTGATGATTTGAATTCGCAGTCAAGTCAGTGCAAATGAAGACAGCACAAAGTAAAGAAGATCTGCTGAGAAATGGTGCAGTTTTGATGCATCCAGAAGCAGTTGACCGGTCCAAAAGATCATCAACAGTTGAGATTACATTCTTTAGTATTCAAGTCTATTTTTTCGTGTGGGTACCTCCGGTCACTGGCTCTTGTAGCATTTACGAGAGGGGTAGAGAATAGAGATGAGGGGGGGATGTGAATGTATTGGAGGTTTTTGGGCTGCATTGTGGCTTTTAGGAATATTTTTATTTATTGTAAAGCTGCCTACGGTTGATCGGTCAATAAGAGGGATCTCCCCCTTTGTGCTGCCACTTTACGTGCTGTTTGGTATGTTCTACCTCTCAGCTTCATCTTCATGGTGACAATCTTTTCAATGTTATGGCAGCAGCCAGCAGGAATTTCTCATCCTTTATATCTAAATTTGTTGTACTCCGTATTATTTTTGTGGTTTCTCCTTTCTCTTTACACAAAGTGACTTGCACTGTTTACGTGTTTTCTTTAGTAGTAACCTTCTAAACAAATATATTTGTAGGAATGACTTTCCCAAAAAAATATTTGTAAGAATGATCTTCTGACTTGATTAAATATGCCACATGATCAAGAGGATTCCATTGAAACAATAAACTGTTGTTATATGACACCGTTGGAATAGTAAATTGCTGTTTGTAATAGCGGTTTATTTTTCCACGTCAGCCATCATGTTGACCGAGTCAGTGAGGGTCATTCATATAAATATTTTTTTTGAAAGATTATTCCTACAAATATTTTTTTTAAAAGGTTATTATTAAAAAAAACTCTACATTTACTGCACAAGCAACTGTAGGATCTTAGGAAGTACTGTATAAAGGGGTTCAACCATGGAAATGATTGAAAGAATAAAAAACTCACTCTATAAGAATATCTATTTTGGCAAAATATTTATTCCACAGTGACTATATATAATTTCTGGTCGCCTCGCTTTGGTCTCAATCCCATTACCTTCGAAATGGGTCTGGCTAGATTATTCAATTTCCCATCAAAAACAAATCTTCTCTCTCACAGAACCACCAATGGCATTCTTCACTTCCACATTCTTCCTTTTACACCCAATGCTGAAACTGGTGCTTTCATATTACCCACCACTTCACTCAAAATCCTCAAACACCACATCTTCCCTCACAGTTCAATCCCGCATAATGAAATTCCATGTGGGGTTTTATCGACTTGTCTTCGAAGCTTCTACAGATCAATTCATGGTGCTTCAGCACAATCCCAACAATTTGTTGAAACCAATGAAAAAAACCCCGATGCCGTAAGATTTACAATCGCCAGAGACGCTGAAAAATTATGTAAAATACTCTCCAATCACTCTACTTCAAGCGTCGAGGCCTCACTCGACAGTGCTTTGGTCGAAGTATCGCCGATGCTAGTCGTGGAGGTCTTGAAGAAGCTAAGCAATGCGGGCGTTATCGCACTTTCGTTCTTTAGATGGGCCGAGAAGCAAAAAGGGTTTAAATATAGTGCAGAGAGCTATAATGCTTTGATTGAATCTCTGGGAAAGATTAAGCAATTCAAGATGATTTGGATTTTGGTGAGTGATATGAAGCGCAAGAGTTTATTGACGAAAGATACATTTGCGTTGATTACACGGCGGTACGCGAGAGCGAGGAAGGTTAAGGAAGCGATAGAGGCTTTTGAGAAGATGGAAAAGTTTGGAATGAAGCCGGAAGTATCAGATTTTAATAAATTGATCGATACTCTGAGTAAGTCCAGGCACGTCGAAAGTGCACAAGAGGTGTTTGATAAAATGAAAAAGAGAAGATTTATGCCTGATATTAAGTCGTATACGATTTTGTTAGAAGGATGGGGTCAAGAACAGAATTTGCTGAGGTTGAATGAGGTTTATCGAGAAATGAAGGATGAAGGGTTTGAACCAGATGTTGTGACTTATGGAATTATCATTCATGCTTATTGTAAGGCAAAGAAGTGTGATGAGGCGATTGAGGTGTTTGGTGAAATGGAAACAAAGAACTGCAAGCCTAGCCCTCATATTTATTGTAGTTTGATTAATGGTTTGGGTTCTGAGAAGAGATTGAGTGAAGCCCTTGAGTTTTTTGAGCAATACAAGGCCAGTGGTTTTGCTCCTGAGTTACCTACTTATAATGCAGTCGTGGGTTCCTTTTGTTGGTCAATGCGAATCTATGATGCGTATCTGGTGGTTGATGAGATGAGGAGATGTGGGGTTGGTCCAAATTCTCGAACTTATGATATTATTCTTCATCACTTGCTAAAGGCTCGAAGAACGAAAGAAGCTTATTTGGTTTTTCAGAAAATGAGCAGTGATGAGGGCTGTGAGCCGAGTGTGAGTACTTATGAGATCATAGTGAGGATGTTTTGCAATGAGGAGAGAGTGGATATGGCATTAAGGGTCTGGGATCAGATGAAGGCCAAGGGAGTTCTTCCTGGAATGCATATGTTTTCGACATTGATTAACAGTTTGTGTCATGAGAATAAGTTAGATGATGCCTGTAAATACTTTCAAGAAATGTTGGATATGGGCATTAGGCCTCCAGCCCAGATGTTTAGTAATCTGAAACAAGCTCTTCTTGATGAGGGAAAGGAGGACACTGCTATAATGTTGGGTCTGAAGCTTGATAAACTAAGGAAAACCCCATTAAATGGTTGAAGCTGATAGAGAGAGATCAATCACGGTTGTATAATGATGGCTGCTGCCTATTGAGGTTGAGAGAGACCCATGACACAGCTCATCTGACCCTGATCAAGTGCATTTGTATGATTGCAGATGATTGATAACAATGCAAACCAAGATAAAGTACAATCAGCAGTTTTGGAGCTTTTTTAGTTTCTGTTTATTTGATATACATGTTCAAGTCTTGGGTTCCTGAGGCTTAGCCCCCCGTCTCTGTGTGTGTGTTTGTGCGTGTTTCACAAACTCGAACTGGTTTTCTTTTAACAGAATTGCCAATAAGCACTCAAGGTGGTTAACCTTGTTTCTCCATCACGTAACACAGAGTAGTGGCATAACAAGACAGCAGCAACGATATTAAGGTCATTATTAGTTAAGATGACATCCTCCAAAAGCGCCTGAAACAGAAACCAGTTCTGAAGCTTCCACATTTGACAGTTTGTTATACCATGGAATCCTACTAGGTCTCTGGGAAAATAACATTGCAAGTTGAAGTGGTAGGGTTCCAACTCCTAAGAACATAATTGCTGCCTAAAGCATGGTCTATGTTGGCAAGCATGGTCTCTGCAATCCTTAGAGAAAGGCAATCAGGATCAAAGAAACATATCGTTCATCTAAATAACTGATTATTCACAAGTTCCACATACAAAATTGCTCGCTGATAGGCTTTTTGCTCCCAATGCTTGTAACAAACCTCAACTCCTAGTTTTCATTCGGCCTACTTGGTGCAGGTGCTGACTTTGCAATTAAGCCCGTAAGCCACTGTCTGGCATTTCAAATGCACTTGCCCTCCAAGGGGACACTTATTGAGAAGAAAAAAGTTCCGACCAGTGAGAGTGCTGATTGAGTATTCCTCTCAACTGGTGAAGGTTTTTAGTGACATGCAAGACCTGGAGATCTGAGAAGCGCAAAGGTCTTTCGTATTCTCATCTTGAAGGAGCTATAGTTCCATCGATCCCGAGTGTTCAGATTTTCCCTCTTTGATATCATATTTCAAACCAAGATTACGACTGAATATTATTTGAGCTTGGCTATGTGGAACCTGTTTCGCCATTCTAATTCTTATTTAAATGCTGCCAATTTTGGACTTTCATTTTAACTTTTTGGTACACCGTACACATAAGAATTTCATTCAAGGATTCAAATGTACAACCTCTCATATCCTCACATCATCTGAACCGAGTTAGAGCTTCTAGGCTTATTATATATGGAGTGTAGTTTTGTTTGAGTTCCTCCTTTGTATCAATCACAGGGAGACAGTGAAAACATGTAGGCCATTGAAATAGGGGCCCTTTGACCCAAAATTTCACAACTATATTGAAACTTCACTTGAAATAGGGTCATCTGAACAACTAGTATGCAACCTAAAATTTCACTACTAGATGAACCTTCTATTGATATAGGGCGTCACTAAGCAACCTGTTTTCAACCCAAGATTTTACCTAGCAATTCTCTACTATGCTACTCTTCTTGATAATAACAAACTCCATGGAACAGCCATGCAAAATAAAGCTACCAACCAAGCCAAGCAATCTTAAAGTTGTGAAGTGGGTCCGATGGTCATGGTGATGATCACTGTTGTTGGTATTGGCAGTCATTGCAGCAATGCACCCCTCTCTGTCCACAAGACAGGCCCTTGAAACTTCCCCCGTTCTTCTCCTTCACATATAGGTGCTCATTCCAAACAGTCCCTCTTCATTTTTCTCATCCCAGTGTAATTTTTCTCCTGAAAAATAGAGGAAAATTTTTATAACTGATTTCAAATAAATGTTTCTTCCACTCTAGAACACAATTGGGTACTTCTTTTGACAAAAGATAAAAGGAGAAAGCATTGAAATTAGGCCAAAGTCAAAGTATATCTTGAAGCCATTTTGAAGGAGATTCTGACCAATCTTAAAAGTCAGGCATAACAAGGGCATGCTTTGCTACATAATGAGCCGCCCAAGTACAGATAACATTGACATTAGGCCAAAGCCAGAGCATCTACATCAATAACATCTTGAAGCCATGGTTGGAGGAGTTTCCAACCAAGCTCAAACTTAGGGACAACAAGGGCTCGCTTGGCTGCATGAGCAGCCGCCCATTTACAGTTCCAAAGAACTTAAGAAACATCCATGACATTTACATCCAATTGTAGGGAAAACAAATCCAGAAAAATAACTTGTATATGCTGATCAGTGCACTTTTCTCATTGGAAATCATCAATAAAGGCCTGTTTGAATGTCATGTGGAAATTGAGTTATTTTATTGTGTTTCACATGTGATTTTGTAAACGAATTCATCCTTCTGAATTTTGAGATGGAGACATCTCATGAATTCCTAGAATTGATCCTACACCATCACTTATGGTGATGGCTCCAATTTTTCTGAATGGCCCCATTCAAGATGATAGAGTTGTCTTCAATGGAGTCATTCAAATCTTATGGGACAACTAAATAGACCCAAACCTTATTCAAATCCCTTTCTAAAGAGGACTCAAATATACAGATCCTTTGCAAATTGAACTCTTTTCTGAGTTCCCTTTAATCATTAAAGCTTCAGATATATCATTCCATCCATTTTGCAAAAGCACCCAAAAAATATATTCATATCTTATCACAACACCAATCCCATTGAATTGATTCTTGGCGTGTACATTCTACTTCAAAGGCTGATTTGCACAAAGATACGCCATTATTTGTTCAGCTAACAAGTGGTTTTCTGAGGATGCCAATCCTGATCTAAACTCCAAATCATTTCTGGTCTTCCAAATTCTCCAACAAATGAAGGCTGTTAAAGGGATGTTGTCCTTCTATTTTCATAATTAATCATCTAATTGAACCACAAACCAGTCCCAACGTTGTGCAAAACTTTGACCTTGAATATTTTTTGATCAAAGATGGAAAGAAGACTTAAACCAATCGAACTCTGAATAGTAACACCAAGTGGGAACATGAAGTACTGAGTTGTTCTTCATACAGCATAGCTAACATCCTAAATCAGTTGCCACCCTTCTCTTCAATAGAACTCCCTTCACTGCTAAAATCTCCCATTTACAGATTTTATTTCGAACATCCAGTAAAAATGAAGAGGAAAGGCTAACACTTTGTCTGATTTTAGCCTCCCTCTAAAAAAAGTAAGCCAAGGGATTTGAACTTTGGGACCAGAACAGAGATGGAAAAGAGGACACCTCTCCAATCCAAAGGTTTCAGGTAGATTGACAATCCAAAAAAACATATAGAAAGGAGTTCACTTAATGATTTTATCATACACTCACCCGCTTCTTGTTTCCCAGCTGCCAGATTTTCTTTCTGTTGACTGATAAATTCCTGTAAAAGGTCTGATACCTACATTATAAAAATGAACAAATTTGGATTGAAGGTTAGGGGTCATAAATGCAAAAGAAGTAAATCATTCATTAAATATACTTAATGATATGCTGACTTACTATTTTCCCAACTTGATGTAAAAACTCGTTTTGTTGATTAGGCAGTGATTCAATGAGCTCACCCATGACTTCATATAGCTTTTGGTCTTGCTTTCTTTCGTTAGTTGAGTCATTTGATGGTTTTTCTTTAAGTTTCTTATTTGCTAAGACACTTCCAACTGGAAAAAAACAGAAAAATGAAAAAGAAAAAGAGTAAGTAGCTACGGAGATGGTGGCTTAGGCAAGGAGAATTGAAGTACTAATTGAGTGAACATAACAATAGCATAAATAATCATGGAGAGAGAGAGAGAGAGAGAGAGAGAGAGAGAGAGAGAGTTATGCCTGCATGTCCTGTGATGTAAGAGACGACATTTGGGAGTAGGAGGGGCCATATTGTATGAATTTCTAACCTCACACTCAAGTGCGTGAACAACTTTGGAAGCAAGACCACAACAAAGCCTGTAAAATGAGCAAAACTTTAGCTAGGGTCATATGTTATGATATATATATATATATATATATATATAGTGATCTAGTGAGCATATGCGCACTTTAATTAAAGTTAGCAAATAACACAAGCCCTTGGCTTCCCATTCACTTAATGGAAGATTCATCTCAAGATTCCAATTCAAGAGTTTGTGTTATTTGCTTACTTTAGCTTAAAGTGCGCATATGCTCACTAGATCATTTTTCTATATTGTATATATATATAGAAAAATGATCTAGTGAGCATTTGCTCATTTGCTGACTTTAACTAAAGTAAGCAAATAACACAAACCCTTGGATTGCAATCTTGAGATGAATCTTCCATTAAGTGAAAGAGAATCCGAGAGCTTGTGTTATTTGCTAACTTTAGTTAAAGTGAGCAAATGCTGATTAGATCACTTCTATATATATATATAATGCTTATCAAGAAATTAATACAATTATCTGGTGAAAGAATATAAAATGCAAGTTTGTATACGTACAAGCCACGAACACAACTGATCCCATTTTAATAATTACTTCTATGTGTGCTCCACAAAACCTAATTACAACGTGAAATAACATATTACTGACATTAAAAGGTAAATATCCATTAAAAAAAAAACACTTGGTTTCAAGTTATTAAAATGTTATGAAATTTATAATTTACAGTATTAGTCATTTGTCACCACTGTGATGATTATTAGGTTGTGAAATTTCTTATCACAAGCCTATTCGTCTAAGAAGTTCAACAAAAATATGCAAACAATTTCCTGAAATGAGTGTTTACCATTCTTCAATAGCTTTGCATAGGTGAATTTGCTTTTCACTTTGTTATTGGCCAATAATAAAAATTAAACCTAAGATAAAGGACAAATCAAGTACCAAAACAAAAATAAAAAAGCAGAGATCTCAACAGTTCGAAACCAATTTGATAGATCATATAGGATCAAAGATAATAAAGTAACATTTGATATGTACATACATCTTACACTAACTTGGACAAATATTCTCCACAAGAAATGCAAAGTATGAAAATAATTTTACATGGATTTACTTCTCCAGAAGTTAAACAAAATGAAATAATAATATGAATCAATGTCACATTTGAAAGATGGAAAAACCGTCATCTTAATTTAGCCCTAAAACAATAATTTTTAACCACCAATTTTCGCCACTTCTCTTTCTTATGTATGGATTGAATTCACTACCTTACTTCTTCTTCTACCTAGTTTTGGGTTTTTTTTTTCTTTGTTTTGGTTCACTAAAGGAGTAAAAATCACAGAATTAGTTATGTATCAATTTTTTACAAAATCTGGCTATTTAGAACTAAAAGGAGTATTATCCGTAGAAAAATTTGCAATTTTTTAAATGGATTGAGAATGACTTTAAAAAAGCTTTGGAGTTAACAAGTAAAGGCAACGCAATAAGTAAATTAAGTGCGTCTCTGAGTTCTATTGAAGCATCTTTAATAATTCAACATGGATTCACACACACAAACACACACTCCTTACACTCAAACAACAAGAATCAACAATTAGAATCTGAACCACTTTAGTCAACTCCTGGTATGTTAATTGTTAAGAAGTTACTGTTCACTGCAATTATGAAGACAAAAGAGATCAGTGTAAGAATCAAATCAGCAATTTCCTAAATAAAATGATATAAAAATTAAAGCAAAAGCAGAACAACCCCCTTCCCCCCCCCCGCCCCCCCCCAAAAAAAAAAAAAACTGTAATAATTAAGAAAAAATAAAAGCATTTACCAACTTCTAATTCTGAAAGATGATCAAACCCCAGAAAGAAAAACTTAAAGAAAAAGACCTACTTCTTGGGTTCTTGTAATGCAACAAGATCTGGTGTAGTAACAGCAAGAGGAAGAAACTTACAGCAATGGGTGTGTTGAGATTTCTCGAGCTGAAAAAGCTCCCCCGCTTTCTCTCTCTAA
>JAESVK010000285.1:904052-917932 GCA_017140935.1 Hamamelis virginiana | reverse complement strand
GTTGAGATTTCTCGAGCTGAAAAAGCTCCCCCGCTTTCTCTCTCTAACTCTGTAACTCAGAGAAGGTTTTATTCTCTTCAGGATCCGTTTTGGAGCTTATCCCCTGAAATAAAATCGAAATATTGATATGGTAAACTTGTAAGAGATCAATGATAAACTTTAGTTAAGCAACTGTTTTGAAATTGGAGTTGCCGTTTAGTATTATCATTATTATTTTTTCTGTAAATAGACACTGTTTAATTGTATTTTATATTCGTTGGGTCAATGACTCAATGACAAGTCTACATTTCTTTATTTGTTTCCCATTAAGATTTTGCCACGTCACAACCTCGTTTTGGGATTCTTGCATAAACTATTCTTTTTAAAATTGAAAGGTCCAAATTTCTTTTTCAAATTTTATTTTTTGTGAAAACAATAAGTTAGGATCGTTGGATTATAATCCAATTAAGATTTTAAAGAAGTTCCAATTAAGATTATCAGGGCCGGCCCTGGGGTTTGGGTGGCCCTAAGTGAGTTCCTAGAATAAGGTTCTTCTACATTTTGACATATAAAAAAAAAAAAAAAATTGCATACCTTAGTTTCTCTTAGGCTAAAACCTATAACTATACTACAAAAAGTAATTCACAAAAGGGTTTTCATTTGGCTCACCTAGAACCTCCTATCATCATTCATTAATACACATAAATCAAACAAATATCAAAATACTTAATCGATTAAAATGAATATAATTCAAATATATAGGAAATAAATAAAAGGGATAAAAATGAGATTGAGGAGAGATAAAGAAAGATATAAGATAGAAAGAAAAAATGATGATTCTGTATCGAAAAATAAAAAGAAAATGAGAAAAGAAAAAAAAATGACAGAAATTTTAGATATTTTTATTTTGGAATAACACTAATATTTTCAGCTAAAAGGGTTAGTAAGTAGGGAAAAAAAGATTTCAAAAATCAATTTAGATGAGGAAATAGGCATTACAGTAGTCACTATAGTGTCATCCACCAAACTAAATATGAAATGTCTTAGTCTGGCATAATCAGAACAGAGTAAAATTGCTTAATCAATTTGAGAAAAGTTCATTGCTCAGAAAAATCAACAAATCAACAATAAGAAAAAAACAGAAATAAATTATCGAGAAACATGGAAAATGTTATATCACTTGCACCAAGTTTAAATACCTAAAAGTCTTGAAATAGGGTAATGTTCTGGAAACTTGAGCTCAGTAATCCCATTCACAGATTCACTGCATATATTGCTCCGTAGAAGTCCTCCATTGCTTCGATTGAAGCATAATCTAAAACCTTACTGGTAGCATGCTTCGATTTTGCAGTTTTGCCCTAGGTCTAGGGAGATTGAGAGAGAGAGAGAGAGAGATTTGATTTGGAAATTGAAATGGGCAAATGGAATGGGCGGTTGGGCCTCTTTAGATTGGAGAACTGATGAATGAAAACCCTTGTCGGATGGACTGATGGTGAAACCCCCTTGTGGGAGTATAGGGCTTTAAAAAAAAAATTAGGCCCCTTAAAATTGGAGGCCTTAAGCAAATGTTTTAGTTGGCAATAGCCAAGAGCTGGCCTTGAAGATTACAAATGAAACAAGTTGTTTATTTATTTATTTAGAAAATAAGAGAACACACAAAGTAAACTTATATAAGGTTCATTCAAATACCATATTCAAAGTTTATTTATTTATTTAGCTGCTGCTACATTCACTCAAGCTATCTCCCTCTCTAGAGGTAGCAACATCCCCCATGGGAAAGGGGCAAGGTCAACCCAGGTCACCTTCAGCATTTGCCTCGCTTCCCTCCGAAGTTTTTGAAAAGCTCTTGTCCACTCCTCTCTCCTGGTTCTCTCTCTTCCCACATCATCACCTCACGTGGCCAATCTCCAGGTCAGCAACCCTCCTCAGTTTCTACTATAAGCAATATGTTTCACAAGGATGCCATATACACAATGCATTTACAAATTACAAATTACATGCCAAGTATAAAGAACCAAAAAGAAGACAAACCCGATTATGCAAGATCTCCATTAAAAAAGCTCGGGATTAATGGAACTGGATTCTCATAAGTGATTCCACAACCATTATGAAGCAGAATAGTGCAAGGTCCAAGTTTGAAACACATTAAATTTCACACTCCCATTTCAGTTCCAGGCGATGCCACTGGCACATGGATAATTTCTCTTCATGCAGCTACTAACCAGGACCAGTCCCATTCAAACATCTCTTTAGAAACTAGAACAAACTGAGGCTGTATGTCATCAAATTTCTCATCTACTTATAGCTTTAACCCTTTTAATCTTGGTAGGTGGGACTGCGATGAAGATCAACATTTCCAATCACAAAATTACAGAAAAGATTAAGCTTTTACTACTTTCTTGCCAAAAACAAGCGATAGAGCAAGGAAATTAAAGTAACTTAGGGCACACTTCCAAGCCCAGATACCGAAAATTGAGTAAGGCAAAGAGAATAGAGGAGAATAAGATGTCAGCCAGATAAATTTGACCCTTGGAGGATAATGAGTGATTAATTACAAAACAAACTTTTCTAAAATCCCTGCATCATGCCCACGATTTTCCTTCTTTATCTATGCAAAATTGTGCTTCAACTTGACAAAAATACAAAATTACTGGAGAAATCTGAAATTAGTAAATGCAATAGAGACGAGTTTCTTGAAGAAGAGCTAAGTTTTAGAATTGCTGAAAGTTGTCTTTAATCATATCAAATTTACAAGGAAAAGAGCCGAACTACAGTATCAAACATATCTAACTTCAAATCTCCATCTAAGAAAATAAAATGAATATGATATGGTAATATGCTACTGTTTATCTCTACAGTTACTGTATTCATGTTTGAGTGAAACCGATATTCACCAGAATGCAAAGCTTCATTATGACCTCAAAATTCGCCATTTTCAGATTCAAATTCTGCGACCTGTTCTAGACTAATAATCTCACGAAGGCCATGAACAACAAGCCATTCACTGTAATACATGTCTTGAAATGTAACCGCTGCTTCATTCAGCAACAAAAGATTACCAGATCTTGTGATATTTATCGTAAACCCCTCCAAATACGTTTGTACCTCCGTTTTATCGTCCAAATTCACCAGATCATCCCACATAAGCTTGCACGGAACAAGATGTCGAAGAAAGATGGATGAGTACTCGCTATAATTACCGACATGTGTTGCCATTGCTTCATCAACAGGAGCAAACACTGTCAACCTCGTGTCGTCTCGAAACCCTAGCAATTGCAAATCAAGAAACGAAGCCATTACAGAGTATCCTCTGGATCTCAGCACTCCAGAAGCTTCATGAAATGAATAAGCACGGGACGAATCCATCATCGACCCCAAACATCCTTGATTAACGCTAATTCTAGGGCTTTGAGCCGGCGCCGCCGCCGAGACCTGAAAATCCAGATGAAAAAAATCTTCAATCCCGAAGATAATCAAGGAGCCATCATCGTATATTGGTGATCCATTAATCTGCACATTATTGAAGGAGATCAGGTCATCGGATTTCGATGTTGTAACTACCAGCGAGTGGCCGGGGAACATCGTCGGGATCTTGGTTCCAAAGGAGAGAGATTTGAGGGTTTCGAGAGAGATTGGCAGGGGCGAGAAGTGGAATTGGAGGAGAGAGAAAGAAGGCTGACCTGATCGGACAAAGGCAGCGTCGGGAGGTGAGAAGACGGTCGCAGAGGGATATTGGGCGACTGAGGTTTCAGAGGAGACAAGGCCGAGGGTTAAGGCCATTGAGGTAAAGCCGGAATTGAAGAGGAGTTCGGTGGCGTCGAGGACAGTTTGGGAGGGAAGGGTGGACGAGAGAGAGAGGAGAGAGAGAAAGGTGAGAGAGACGAGAAGCAAGGTCGCCATTGATGGAGCTTCAAGTAAAGTTTTGGGTTTACTCTGTTACGTATACAGTTGCAGAGACCATATATGAGAATGGGAAGATTTTGGCGCGAAAGGAAATGTTTGTTAAGAGCATCTCCAAGGCAAATGCCAAATTGGAGGTGCCAAAATTTGGCGTGCCAAATGGCACTTGCTAAAGTTAAATTCAAAATATAGTACTAAAGTGCATCAATGCACAAGCGCCAAATTTTGGCACTTTTCATTTATTTGACATATTTATCCTCATGCTCCAACTAACTTCCAATTACTTTTTAAAAGTTATTTACAAGAACATATTAAAACTTATTTTAATCATCGTAATGAAAAAAATTCATATTTTAAAATAATTAATTATTTTTTATCTTAATTTAACAATTTAATATTTTAAAATTTTATTTTCACATAAAATTAGTTAAAATACTACTATTCTAATTATAATTTATCATTGATTAATTTTAATTGAAGGAATTTAATTACACACTAAATTTAAATTAGTGCCACTTGCCGTTAAAATTTTGATTTTAATCTTTTAGAGCCACTTGCAGTAAAAATTTTGAAAAACTGACTATTGAATTAGATACTCTTATAATGTATGTCATGTCTGCCAAAAATTACAGTAATCCAACGGTTGGTTTTTGAAAAATGTAACTTTGAAAAACTGTGACTTTTTTGTTCTTATAAATGTTATCATTTTTTAGCAGTCAGTTTTCTCAGAATCCAACCGTTGGATCACTGTGACTTTTGGCATGCATGACATACATTATAGGAGTATCTAATCCAATGGTCATTTTTTCAAAATTTTTACTGTAAGTGGCTCTACAAGAGAGTACCTAATGCAAGATGAGCAATTACATTTCTATCTACCCTTCTCCCATCTGCAAGTGGCTCTCAAATCTGCAGCTTTGCCCGCCCATTTAATATATATATATATATATTAATTTCAATTTTGTGTCTTTCATAATTTTATAAACATATTTTATAAAAATATTTGATTGATTAAATTAAATGGTGGATTTGACCACCAATATACCCCATAGCCCGAGGCCCCCAGCCCATCCCTATTTCTTTTTCCCCTTTTCTTCTTCCCCATTTCTTCTTTATTCTTTCCCAGTCACTCACACCGTCTACAACTTCTCCATGAGCATCTCTGCAACCCTCTCACCCATCACCTCTCTCTCTCTGCAAACCCTACTTTAGCAGGGAATCTCTCTGCACCAAATTTCTCGGATACTCACTGAATCAGTTTGAGGATTGACGTCTGAGATTATGGTTCATGTGGAGGGGTTTGATCAGACGGCCATGAAGAGATCAAGGGTTTGATCATACGGTAATGAAGAGGATGCGTGTCAAGGATCAAGGGGACGAGACTACTATGGGGTCTGTTTGTTTTTTGGAAAAGTCATGCCACCAAATTTCTTGGAAAAGTCAAAACCGGTGAGTTCTTTTTTCCCTCTGTTTTCCTTGATTTATTGTGTGAATGATTTGAATATCTTGTTGTGGATAATTGTTGATGTTGCTGTGTTGATTAAAATGTTATGATTTATTTTGATTTTTTTTTCTTGAATTTTCTTGGCTGCCAAACACATTTTCTTTGGTGGTAATTTGTCATTTTGGAAGTTGGGGGTGGTTGGAGTGGTGGAAAATCTGATGTGGCACAAATAGCAGCTGCCATTCTAAAATCCAAATTTGGCAGCTTGGGCTGCCAAAGCTAAATTTGGCATAAGCAATGGTAGCTGCATTGGAGCAGCTGTTTTGGGTGTAAAGTGTCAAATTTGACTTTGGCAGCTCATTTGGCACCTCCATTGGAGATGCTCTAAGATGATTTGGTTTACTGTTTTGGCATAATGACAAAAATGTCCCTGGTAGTTTTTAGAATTTACATGGGTTTTTTTGGGGGACTGTGGAGGGACATGGGCCCATTTGGCATTTAATAGGCTGCCAGTTGATAGGAGAATTCTGCCTAAATTTAAATTTCTTTCCTTAGATGACCTGGGTCCCAAATCTCATATGAGAGATAGCTAGCAGATACTTTGGATTCTCTTCATGGATTCCAAATTTTGGGGTTAGTTGTAATTAGTCAGTCTGAAATTGGAATTAGAGTAGACACACCTTCAACCTAATTGGGTTTGGAAAAAAATTTTGACTGTGAATTCTAAAATTTGTTCAAATATATATATATATATATATATATTGAAATGATTTAGTCATCTAATGCCGACTTAGATCTAAGTCAGTTAATACTTATGACCATTGGATCATCTCATGAATAAATACTTTTTTAAGTGATGAGATGATTCAATGCCCACAAGTTCTTAGCTGACCAGATCATTACTCTCTCTCTCTCTATATATATATAGGGTTTAAATTGGAATGGAAAATTTTTTTGACTGTGAAATCTAAAATTTGTTCAAATATATATATTTCCAAGTTTCTATTTGAGAGTTTGGATTGAAAAATTAAGAGAAAGAAAAGAAATGAAAAAAAAAACTTATTTCTAAACAAATGTTCTATCATACTACTACACCGGCTAATATTGAAAAATACAGTATAAATGGTTAGCGTTTTCCTTGCATTAATTCTTCCTTAATTTAGTTTCTTCTCTTCCTTTTTTTTTTTTTTTTTTCCGACCAGGACACATGTATTTTATATTTACAGTCTTTATCTCATAAATCAACCGTTAGATCATTGTGATTTTTGGCATGCTTGTCATACATAAGAAGAATATTCAATCCAATGGTCAGTTTTTCAAAACACTCAATTTCCATTGGCCAAAAGGCCAAATCAAAAATTGGAGGCTTGATTTGGCCTCCCAAAATTCCACCGTTTTGCTGAGCCGCACCGTGTGTGCTCAGCAGCGAAACCAAACGCTCAAGTTAGTGCATGATGAAGAGGAATTCTCTCCCTCCCCTGTCAAACCAAACGCTCAAGTTAGTGCATGATGAAGAGGAATTCTCTCCCTCCCCTGTCCCCAATGAATGCAAAGCATTTCATTTTGAATATTTAAAATTAATTAAGCTTATATATAGTAAATGAATCCACATGCAATAATTAATTAACATAGTTTTCACACCAAAACAAAAGATAACCAAATCAATAGATTATATGTCCTATAGCTAGTTTAGAAGAGTCTTGCTTGTTGTAATAACAATTAATCCAATGCAAACTATAAGTACGTTTCTCATATTTCTCAAAACCTAGACCCAAAAAGTTTATCAAACGTGTCATGCACAAATATATCATTCCACGAGACATATTCTCTTCTATCACCTCCATAAAGAGGATAATTCCAATGGCAGTCAATAGGGTCGGAGGCTGCAGGCATATAGCATTGATGGGAATTATTATAGTTATCAGTCCATGGCTCTTCTTCACATCCCCACTTATATTTTGAACCATAAATATTAGAATGCTGATCATCATCAAGAGGATAAAGGTGATCAATTTGTTCTTGTTGATCCTCTTCTTTAATTCCCGAAGTATGAACAAAATCTGAAGATTGCTGGTGAGAACAAGAATACCCCGATCTTTTGGATGCAAGATTAAAATCTAGCCCTTCCGAGCAAGAAGACCAAGATATCTCCAGAGTACAAGGAAAAACCTCTGGCTGCGGCCAATTGTAAGAAGGCCTTGACCTTTCGGAAGAATGAAAAAATTCTTGGGCTTGTGGATGACAAGAAGGTGGCGGCGGCGGCGTCTTTGGCCTATTCCAAGTATGTTGGAAATTAGGGTGTGGGTGATAGGAAGAAGAAGGTGCTGAATCATCTTCATCCTCAATCATTATTCCTTTCCCTTTATCAAGCATTATATGAGGTTTTTCATCATAAGAGGAGTCTGCTTGAGTGCCACCAAAGCAATGGTGTTTGCATCTATCGTCCGAGAAGTTTGCTTGAACACTGATATTTTGATCAGTTTTGGCCATCCTTGATGCTTTCTTTCCTGGAAAAAAAAAATGATGATCATAACAAATTAACAAGGCAAATGAAAGTTTAGAGAAAAAAATTTTGAAAGAAGGGGGAATTTAAAAAGGTTTGTGAGAATTAAATGGGTTAAATCTAGAATAATAAGGTTGTGATCAGTTTCGTACCAAAGGGCTTGAGTTTTGAATAATAAGCTTGTGGGTTTGTTTCCAAGCTCTTAGGCTTAGAATGGTCGCAACCCATCTCTCTCACAGAACAAGTAATTGGGCTATGCCTTGATGATAAAGAAGGTTCAGGCACATAAATGAAAGGATTATATGATTGGCAGAGAATCATTTAAGGGCACGTTTGGTTCAAGGATTTGGGGTGGGATATGGGTATCCAATCCAAATCAAATGTTTGGATTGGAAATCAAGAGATTTGATTTGCAAATCTACTTTAATCCTAGAATGTGGACTCTAATTCAAAATATATATGCCTTTAATTTCCACTTTCTGCAAGAAGGAACAAATTAATGGTGGATTTGAATGCATAATCTCAGAAGGGTGAAGAAAGTTTTTCAAACGTGGTGCCATATAAATTAATATTCCTTGTGGGTTTACCTTCCAGACAAAATAATCCCAACTCTTAATTTTTGATTTTGGTACTGTATGGCTGTGTGCAAACTCCATTTATTAGTTAATAAAAGATCTCATAGAATGGAAAAGATGCTGCGTCTCTGGTCTAGCTGCATGTTCTGGTGATGTAATTCTTTAAAAATTTGATATATTTCTTTTAAATTTTAAGAGTTTTAGCGACAATATTTAGTTTTAGCGACAGTATTTTACCGTTGGTAAAGGTCATATTTTTTGTTATTCAAGTTCATCTAAAATTGGTCATATGGAGGTGACTTGAAATCAGGCCAGTCTGATAATAACATTACTATATATATATATAAAAGCGAAAAAGATCATCAATTTTATTAGTTTATGAAAATCTCCAACGTACCAATATATATTGTACCCACCATGCAAGTTAATTAAGAAGACTAAATTTAAATTTAAATCTTAAATATAAAACTTAAAGGATCTTTTGTTTATTCAATACCCATAAATTTAAATCTAAGGCCACCTAAAAAAGCTATCAACTGCATCACGAGCAATTCTTTCGTTTGATGAGCGATCATCCCTTCTTTGATCACCAGACCAGTGAGAATGATAATATTGATTGTCATTAGAAGGATAATAAGCACCTCCAGATGGCACCCATCCATAACCATGATAGTAATAATAATTAACAGGCTCCATTTGATCTTGCACATTATTGCTCGTGGAACCAATATTACTTTGAGGCTTTGGATTTTGATGAGAAATTTGCTCCTGTTGTGGACTATCGCGAGAAGGTCCAGCACCATCAATATTCTTACCTTTGTTAGATATTGTATTATTTGTCGATTTTGAATTATTTAGCACTTGATCTCCTCCTTGGACCTTGCTTTTATTAGCAGACAAGTTTGCTTCAACGCCTTTATCATTAGCTTTTGCGCCATTTCCATTAGTAGTATGAGGCTTCGAAATATCATCAGCTGAGTCCACTTGAACTCCATTACTTTGTTTTTTCATTTTTCCTGGTTTCTTCTTTCCTGAGAAATAGTGGTAGAGGTATAACATAAATATATTAATGGTTATGAAATATATAGTTAAAGGATGCATTATGCATGATACTAAAATATAAAAGATAAGCACAAAAATATTGTATGGAAGTACTGTTTTATACCAAAGTACTTTCCAAAAAAACCCATCTCGATCTCTAGCTCGATCGATCACATATGAAGTTCAATTAGCACAAAATCTATTTATAAAGGAAGAGTAGCGGTATCCCATGTTATTCAAGGGTTTGATAATAAATTCTTAATAATTAATATAGAATAATTTTTTGAATTTATTGTTTTTCGAAGATTTCATCTATTTTTATAGTATAGTTAATTAATCGATCATATGCTAACAATTTACAAATGCATTGAATTAATTGTATAAAGTAATTAAAATTTTTAATATACTTAATTATGACTAATTATTAAAATTCCAATATAATGTATTAAAATGATTGATACGATTTATAAAGTTAATTTATATCAAACCAAAATAAAAATAAAAAATAAAAAACTATTTATCTATGTGTGCGCATGCTTGTGTGCGCGTGTGTATAAATGATTGTGTTAAATACTAGGTTTTAATAGCTGCAAATATTTAATTTGCATTTGTTTGTTTAATTTTAATGTAAAATCATTAATTTAATACTATAAAATATTATTTATAAGATAAATATTTGTAGCAACATATATTATATAGACATGTCCATCGCAATAATTAAGTATTAAAATTTTAAATCTGTATAATCAATTAAAACGTATGAAAATGAAAATATTTTACTTTGATAAATATTTAATAAATGTAAAGTCACAATTTTCACCTCAATTTGATGACTGAAATAAAAGATATTTATGAGCCTTTAAAATTCTTTAATATTAAGAGATTTCCATTAACTTGATGGTATATATTTCCTTAGAAGCTAAGGTTATATTTGGCCGTAAACTATGAAAATAATTTTCTGTTTTTAAAGTTAAAAAAATATTAGAAAATAGAATAATTTTCTGTTTTTTATTCTTTCTTTCAAAGAATAATTTAGCCAAAATGTTTTTAGGGTGCATGTTTAATTACTATTGTTTTAAAATTGTGAAAACAAAATAATGTTTTTGGAGTTTGATCACGGCAAAACATAGGCTAAGCTATTTTCAGATATATATATATATATATATTTTAAGGTTCTTATATATGATAGCATTTTAAAAGATGTTATATATCTTAGCATGCCTAGCCAAAAATGATCAAGGGTGTTAAGCTTGAGGCTAGACTTTTGCCAGTGCCCAGTGGGATCTTCTAATTCTCGGTTTACAATGTTTTTTTCCAACATATATAAGTGAAACCTTCTCTACCATTGATATATTAGATGATGCTTAAATTGATGATCAAGTACGACTTAATATTGTGCTATATTAGGTGAACTTTAAGTTATTTAAATTTTGGATGTATAAATATTTTATATTTTAATTATTCCAAGAAAGACAATTGTACTTAAGTTTGTATACAAATATTTTATACATCCCAAATTTAAATAACTTCAAATCACAGTGATTTGACGGCCAATTTATGAGATACAGACTGTGAAAAGTTTTAACAGTCTGTATTTAATATATAATTCATTAAAATTTTCACAATTTTTATATCATAAATCGACCGTTAGATCACTGTGATTTTTGGCATGCCTGTCATATATAGGAATAATATTCAATTCAACGGTCGATTTTTCAAAACATCAAATTTACATTGGCCAAAAGGCCAAATCACCGCTAAGCCGCACCATACTTGCTCAGCAGCAAAACCAGACTCGTTTAGAAGGTGGTAAGAAAAGGGAAAACAATCATAGCATTTTGTATATTTTTGTCTAGAATAAGATAATTATAAGCAAATATATTTTCTAATTTATCGGGTTAAGGTGAAATGATTTCTTTTTGGAATTTCCAAAATCAATCTGGTAAGTGGGCTTAAAAGTTTGAAAGCGTGGGCTTAGCCTAAGAGAGCCCCTAGTTTGGTCTTCTTATCGAGATCTAGTTGCATATATGTGAACTAGTTACATACTTGCATGTGACAAAAGGAAAAAATACTATATGAAAATACATGTTGCTCCCCTTAACTATCACTGTATTATATATTACCCTCCTATGGTTTTATTTGCAATAGATTGCTCCATCCCCTATAATTTCAAAATGTGACAAATAATATTTTTCGTCCATTGGCCGGCAATGAAATAGATAAATAATGGTTGAAAGACCTATTTCTAATTGCAGAAATCAGATTTTTCATCACTATGTACGTCTGTTCCCCAATAGTTTCACTCTTAATTCTTCATCACTAAGGTCTCCTTGATGAGTTTTAACTCTTAATTCTCTATCACTAGAGTCTTATTAATGGTTTGTCAACCAGAAATATGTATGTCAATATTATTTGTATGTTTCAAGCTGGTCAACGAACGTAAATGTGTTATGTGTCACATTTTGAAAATGAGGGCAATGTGTTGCAATTAAAACCATAAGAGGGCAATGTGTAATATAGTGATAGTTTAGGGGGGTAAAATGTATTTTCCCCAAAATACTATGATACAAAAGTTTGACATAGGAGTTATACGATCCTATAGAGTGACAGTCTCACGTATAAAGCGGGGATTAGTCGGGCTCTGACATCTCGGACACCTCGTTGCTTAGCAAAAAATAGAAAGTTAAAAAAAAAAAAAAAAAAGTTTGACCATGTCATTGTTCTGATCAACCCATGAAAATATTGGAATGTGCTTCTATTACTAAAATATTCTTATGTCAGTTCTGACATTAAGGTTTCGTTTGGATAAGCTTTATTTAAAATTACTTTTGGAGAACTTATGTCTTCACATATCTCTTTAGAGTACTTATGCTGAAACAATTTTTTTACGTTTCAAAATTTTATATTAAAAGTGATTGTGGCAAGAACACAAAGGCCAACTTTTGCCAATTATTCTACCACCTCTCAAGTCATTTAGAAGTGATTATCACTCTATCTCTTAAGGCTTGTTTGTATTAGTTTTTTTAAAAATAACTTTTGGATAACTATTTGTTCACATATTTATTTAGAGTTATATTTAAACTATCAGAATTGATCTAGTCAGGTATACCTTACTTAGATGAAAGTCAACTAAGAGCTGGGAGGCATTGGATGAGATACCACGACCGACTTTCATCTAAGCTGACTTTCATCAAACGCTTTCCAACTCTTACTTGATTAGATCATTTTTGTTTAAAATATATCTTTACATATAAAAATTTTCATACTAAAAGTAATTATGACAAAAGTTGGAGCCCCTAACTTTTACCACAATCACTTCTGCTATGAAAATTTTGTCAATCATCTTATTATCCCTCAAATTATTTAAAAGTGATTATCACCCTTTATATTGCATCAAATGAAAATTTGAGTTTCAGAAGAGATTTTTGGTGGTGTAGCTTCAGTATCTTTGTAGGCACGGTGGTGCCGTGCTATTGTATATTTAATTTGTATTACTTTCAAATTAAATTAATGAAACAATGAGTGTCATTGTGTCAATTTGACATAAATTACTAGTGTTGGTAAAGGACATTTATAATGATATATTTGGGATTTGGAAATTTGAGCATATGAATAATTCATGACTGGGAGTTAGATTAATACATAACTGGGTCAAAATCCAAGGTTTTGAGAGTAAGAAAAGCTAAATGAGAATGTTGGAATTCCTAAATTGTTTTAGAAAATATTCAATATTATCTTAAGATAAGAAAATTTTGTTTTGGATTTATTTAAAAGAAAACCTTAGGTAGTATGCATTTTTGGGCATTCAATCACTTGTCGGATTAGTTGGCTAAAAACTTCAGTCTCATGAAATAAAGGTTTGAGTTTTGACCCCGGACAGTTTCTATTTGCCCTATTGGTGTGGGTATCTGGAATGGGCCAAAGGAGACATCTTTTGGCACCCCAAAATCCATACTCCAAATCATGAATGGGAGCCGATATCACAACCCCTACCAGCTCTAAGCCTACCCCAATTTTTATGTTTCCAAAAATACCCTTAAATGATTTTACTATTTAGAATAAATATAAATTTAAAATGTCTAATATTCTAACTGATTTTGTTAAGTTCACCACAATATTCATTAATATCAATCATCATCCCCTCGAAAGCTCCATCTCCTCTTTCTTTACAAACCCGAATCCCCCATTTAAACTCTACAAACCCACATTCTCTTTGGTTAGATTTTATACATATTCCTTATTCTTTTCTTTCTCCTTCTTTATTCTTTTTTTCCTTTTCTTTTACTATCCCATACAAACCTACATTCACCATCAAAGATTCATTGTTTAGATTTAATAATTTAAACATTTTTTATTCTCTTTACAACCATAGACATATATGATAGAGCTTAATGAAGCCACCAATAGTAATTAGGTAAATGTTTTGAAGCTTTAATGG
>JAESVK010000285.1:885042-903952 GCA_017140935.1 Hamamelis virginiana | reverse complement strand
TTTTTTTTTTTTTTTGGCAAAATCTCGTGCTCTTAGGTTATGCAGAACCTAGCATTCTGTATTTATTGTGTTAAAAATGACCTAACAATTTTGGAATGTTGGGTTTCTTCCAACCTAACAAAATGTTGTGTTTATTGCGTAGAAGACGACCTAACATTAGGTTGGTTGTAACCTAACAAACACGTTATGTGAGGTTGCAACCATTCTAACATTCCATTAATGTTAGGTTGAAAGCAACCTAACACATAAATAGAAGTTTTTCTTGATTTCGTTGCGTTACTCCCAACCAAACATTGCT
The DNA here is from genome assembly GCA_017140935.1 of Hamamelis virginiana. Lineage (NCBI taxonomy): Eukaryota > Viridiplantae > Streptophyta > Magnoliopsida > Saxifragales > Hamamelidaceae > Hamamelis > Hamamelis virginiana. Next base: position 903,654 of record JAESVK010000285.1, on the reverse strand, counting down.
GGAATGTTATATCATCTTCTACGCAACAAACACAACATTTTGTTAGGTTGGACGGACCCAACATTCCAACATTGTCAGGTTGTCTTCTACGCAATAAATACAAAATATTATGTTCTGCATAACCTAACACCACGGGATTTAGCAAAAAAAAAAAAAAAACCATTAAAGCTTCAAAACACTTACCTCATCACTATTGGTGGCTTCATTAAGTTATATCATATATGCCTATGGTTATGAAGAGAAGAAAAAATATTTAAATTATTAAATCTAAATAATGAATCTTTGATGTTGAATGTGAGTTGTATGTGATATGTATTTTAAGAAACCGACGCTGGATTAGATAATTTTCTTATATATGTAACGAGGCCAAAAATCAGAGTCATAATATATATAATATACTTATTTTTATAATATTTCTATCTTTAATTATAAATTATATTAAATGATTAGCTATATATTGAATTGTGTTGATTTGTTAGATTGTTAAATTTGTTAGATTAGCTATATCTTAAATGATTATCTTATGGAATTGGATTCAGATAACCACTAATCCAATTCGAATCCGATATTATGATAGCTTGGTGAATTTTTTTTAAGGTCGGTTTAAGCATTGATTGAATTTTTTAAAAGTCGGTTTAAGCATTGATTGAATGGAATACTAATTGGAATATTGATTTGGCTGTTACCAAACATTCCTAAAGTTGACAGGCAACAATATTTTCTACTATAAAAATTATAATTTTTTTGGGAAAATTAAATATTAAAAAAATAAACTAAATTTGTATCGATGCATACTGCTCACATCTTTTTCCAGGGACCTTTAAATTGCCATTACTTGTAGGTCTCTTTCTTTGATGCTTAATATTATTTTTAGCTCTGAAATTTGAGTGTACCACAAGTTAAGTGAAGCCAGATCACTGGATTATGCTGACATGGCATGTCTTAAGGACTAATTCAATGCTTTGATAGCTTAGATTTGGTATCAATGGTGCCACGTGTATGGTATAAGGCTTAAGAGAAGATGTTTCGTGGGAAGTCTTGACCCTGATTTTGGGCAAGCTTAATAGATTGTCTGAATTATTTGAGTATCATGTAAAGTTACAATTAATGGTGTTCATGTCATGATAGAGATATCCTCCAAAAATATCTGTAGGCAGCTATCATTTCGAGGCCCGACAGCTTCAATCAATACCTCGATTGTAAAAAAATTCAATTTTGTTTTTTTCGCTGAACCATAAAAATCTATCTTTACCTGGACTCTCCTTAATATGAATAAATATAAATTTCATATGAATACATATCCTATTTTTTGTAAGAGAAGATAAAAGGAGACTATTAAAATTATAACTCATGTGCTAATACTTTTTTTTTTCTATAACCGGGTGTCCGGATTAGTTTACGCGCACCTCGATTAATTCCGAAACCCTAAAGTTAATAACCGGATAAGCCTCCAGTGGTCCTAAGAGTTTAGCACGAATTGAACTCAAGACCTCCGCTTCTTGAAATGTGGTCCTTTGCCAACTGAGCTACCCCTCGGGGTTACGTAAATACATTTCAATAATAGGGATGTTGAATATGTGTACTTAATTCAGTAATATATTTATATGGGTATATCAAGGAAGCACTTTCTTTCCGAGTCAATAACATGTACGTATCCGCCCTTTTAAAAAAGTTTGACTTCAATTATATGGAAGTGTATGAGTTTATGATATTTTCAAATTCTAGCTAGCTGGTATTATATGACAGTGATAAAGTTGCACGAAATTACCATGGTACAGCTTACAGTGACCTCATTCCAGCAGATGGTATGGGAGTTTTAAGGGATTGTTGTGTACTTTCCTTGTGTTATGAAAGATGAGTTTAATATGTAAAGTCATGGATTCAAACTTTGGTTGTAACAACTTCATATATGGTGACAAGAGCTGGTGATAGCGTACAAGGACGTTTACCAACTCTGCCTTGCTGTCCTCGATCACCATTCATCAAATGTTAGCCCCAATCATTTTTTTTTCAAAATGGGCATGTTTGATGTCTTAAGCCACTCTTCTCAAAACTCAACCTCTGTCTACCTTGTATTTTATATATATATACATGCACTAGGTTTAACCTAGCTTCTAAACCAGTTAACTTAGTCAAATCATCAATTTAGGATTTGGAATTACTTGTCATATATAGGAATTAATTATTCAAAATTTAGAACTTAATTAGCTAGTAGGAGAATAACTGGAATTTTTTTAGAGAAATCCCTGTTTGATCGGAGCAAAAAATTTAATGCGTGTTAAAATAATATTTCTCTATTTGAATTGGAACTCGGAAACATTGAGTAAAATGGAAGGAAGGAGCAAAAATATTTCAGAAAGAAATTTCTAGATCTCTAAGTAAATTTTAACATTTTTTTTTTTTTTCAATTCTCATTCTTTTCGAGATTTAAATAGAGCTTAAATGATTTAAAAATTATATGGGATATCGTGGGAAAACAAAAAAATTTGTTAAAATGTATGGAAAAATAAGATTTTCAGCACATACATTTCTAAACACCAAACATAGCCTTAACAAGGAATAGGGTAAAGTCAGTCTACAAATGAAGGAAAAGCCTAGCACCCCTAGGGGCATTACAGCTCGAGATTGACTGTCTTAGAGTTTGTTTGGAAACTCTGAAAATTGAATGAAATGAATTCTGATCTGTTTCAATCTACTATCTGATTTTTAAGTGATCATGCTTTGTGGGGGGCTTTGAGGCTCAGGAGCAAGTCGTCTTCAAGGAGAGAGCATCCAAACCACGAGAACTCATTCTCTAGAATTTTCACCAAAAACACTGGAATAATAGACCTCATGCCATTAAATTCATTCTCTGGAAAAGAAATTAATATATATAGTAATGCTTTTGTGTTATATGAAATATGCATGGACCATGGTAGGTACTTCCTCTAATTGACTTGGTTTGGTTTGGTTTCTAGCTAGTTGTGTCTGCCTCATAATATCTAGGGCCCATTTGTATTAGCTTTTGTTAAAATCACTTTTGGAGAACTATTTCTTCACAGATTTCTTTTGAAATTATGTTCAAACCATGTCTTTATATATTAAAACTTTCATACTAAAAGTAATTGTGGTAAAAGTTGGGACCTTCTAACTTTTGCCACAATCACTAGTTGTATGAAAATTTTGTCATGCGTCGTATCATCCCTCAAGTTGTTTAAAAGTGATTATTATCTCTCCTCTTAGATCAAGTGAAATTTTAAACTTCAAAAGTGATTCTAGGAAAAGCTAATGTAAACGGACACATTTAGAATCACAACTTCACAAGACAAGTCGGTCGTTCCATTCAATGGGTCACATTTATTATATACGGTACCGAAAAAAATCAGCTAACTAGTTTTGATAATTTTTGTTACTTGATTTCAATCAAATTTTTTAGTGGTAAATGGGCTTTTTTGAGAATGTTTTATAAAAAATTTCTATTTATTAGGTAGTTTAACTCTGAATTAACATTCATTAATTTAATCTACTAAATGGGATCCATTAAGTTGTGAGTCTCCCACTTTTCGAATTTATTTTAAAATGGACATTAATTACAAGATGTTAGAGACTTGTCCAACATCAATTTTTCATGGTACCCAAATTTGGTTAATAAATATTAGAGACCCTCAACTTGGTGATTTAAGTTACTGAGTTGAATTTTCATTATTTCTCATATGGTATTAGAACTAGGTCAAATTTTCATTTCGTCACTTCCATGTCTTCGTTCTGAGCCTTCATCCATCGAATCAACCCACAAACCAAATCTTCGGGTAAGAATTTTAGTTATTTCAGTATTAGCCACGTACATTCCAAACTGCACACAAGGGGGTGTTGAGTTGGCTGGATTAATTATGAGTTTTTTATACAATATATAATTAGATGTTAGGTAAGAGAAACAAAAAAGAGAACTAAAAAAAAAGTGATGTATAGCATCGCTATAGAGTAATTATGGAAAGGAGAGGAGAGAAAAAAAAAAAAAGCCTAGCCTATATGTATATAGATATATTATATCTATTGTTTTTTTTAAAAAAGAAATTTGGAATGCCAAGAGATAAACATGGCTTGAGCACAATCCTTTCTTACTAACAATAATGCAGGGCAGATGGGTTCCAGACTATTTAATAAATGATATATGGCTTTGAACTCTTGATATCTATATATAGAAATGCTATTATGAGGCCTACCTTACGTAAGATTGTGTAAGGTCGCCTCTATATGGACAATTTTATTTGACAGTTCGTAAAACTGACCGTTGGTTTAGATGTTCATCTTCTGTATGTCATGCCTGCAAAAAATTACAGTGATCCGACGGTTGGTTTTTGAAAAAATCTATGTGCAAAAAATGGTGATATTTTGAAGAACAAATGAGTTGCATATTTTCACAACGACTTTTTTCAAAAACCAACCGTCGGATTACTGTGATTTTTTGCAAGTATGACATACAGAAGATGAGCATCTAAACCAACGGTCAGTTTTACGAACTGTCGTATAAAATTGGCCATATGGAGGCGACCTTATGCAACCTTGCGAAAGGTGGGCCTCATAATAGCATTTCTATATATATATATATATATATATATATGAAAACCAACTATCCCAATCAGTATAGCAAATGCAAGAAATTCATCAAAGAAACGTAACCACAAAAACTAAGTCGAAATGATAAAAAGAAAACGAAATATTTTAACCATTTAATTTTTGAAAATTGACATACGAATGCTTGCCGCCTTAAGATCTGTCACATCTTTTAATTGGGTCCAATAGGAGCTTCGAATTGAAATAATGATACATAGCTAGTTATTAAATATGAAGGACGCCGGTCAAGTGGTTTTGATTTAAAAACAGGAGAAACCTCGTGGAGCGGGGCCATGGAATGATGGCTACTACATCATAACTCTTGGCCACATGATCCTCTTAACCCTTTTGATATATGCATTATTTTTTAGGCAAATATTTATCCTACTTTTTAGGCCACATGGACTGCTTTTGAATTTCATGCATGTTCATCAAAAATCACAGTTTTTGAAAAATATCATAGTGAAAAATTGTAACTTTTTTGTTTTTTAAAATATTACCAGTCTTTCTTAGTTGGTTTATGAAATACTGTGATTTTTGGTGAATATGAAATTCATTAGTAATTCATCTAATTCAACAGTCGATATTTCAAATTTTGTCATACAGTGGACTCTACACATGTCACCTTACGCAAAATCGCATAAAGCTAGTGCACTTTATAATAGCCTGACTATATATATATAAAAGAGATCTTGTTTTGGACTTGACTCCATCTAAGATCCCTGCACATAAAGATTAATTACTGAATTTAATTATACAGTTTTTTTATATTAAATTTAGTTTGTTCGATTAAATTTAACATTAATCTTAAATACAGTCTAAATATAAATTTTAGATACAGTGGAAATAAAATTATCAGTTATATGTGTGTGTATATATATAAACATAGATGCAGCAGTAGATCTATACATGATAATTAATGATACTCCGTATATGATTCTTCAAAATTGGTCCAAGAAATAAAGTAACAGTAATACCCAAAATAAAAAGGTCAGAGAAAAGAAAAAAAGTGAACAGTGAGATTCAACAAAAGTGCACAGGAGCTCGACAAATGACAGTGTGGGTAGTAAAGTAGTAAAGTCATTTCCTTGTATATAGAATTTGTGGGGGCAAGCCCATTGAACAGTAAAATCAAAGCAAATACATTACACGAGCACTTTACAAACAATTTTTTATTTCTTTTTTAAAAAATCAACAATATATATATATATATATATATATATATATATATATATATATATATATATATATATATGGGCATTAACGTACCAAACCATTAAAACCAGCACACCTTTTATTTATTTATCCGTGGGGGCCAAGTATAACCCAAATGCCCAGTTGTCCGGCGCGATATTTCGGAAGCTTGCATGATTTTGGGACATATAGAAGTCGTTGTCTATGTTGAAAATTTAATTTAAATTTTAAATGAAGCGCAACTTGCTCACACACTTCCTCTCCAAATCTACCTTCCACCTTCTTATATATACATGGGTACATATCACACTAATTATATATCTCTCATCCTCCCAACCCCTTTCCCAGCTCTTCTCTCTCTCTTTCTCTCTCTCTTAAAACTTAAAACTCATTGCTTTGCTTGGCTTTTGCTGTAAAGAGAAGCAAAATGGGTGCCCTTGATTATCTCTCAAACTTTTGCACTGTTAGCAGCACAAGGAAGAGTAAAAGAAAACCAATGCAGGTACTCTTTAATATCACCCCCCATCTTTTCATCTTTTCTGCTTCTCAATCCTCGACTCCAAAGAAATTAGGGATATATATACCTCTCTCTCTCTCTCTCTCTCTCTGGGTTTGTTTTCGGTTTCTTCAGTATATATCTTTTCGTTTCAAAACTGGGTTTTTTTTTCTACTTCTTATTTCCAGACAGTTGATATCAAGGTGAAAATGGACTGTGATGGTTGTGAAAGGAGAGTCAAAAATGCTGTTACCTCCATGAAAGGTTCAAATAATTAACTCTCTCTCTCTCTCTCTCTCTCTCTCTCTCTCTCTCTCATAAAGTTGTATGTACCTGCACTCCATGTGATCTTTTTGGTTAAAAGAATGTTTTCCCTATTATCAAAAATAAAAACCCAAAAAAAGAAAGAAAGGAAGCCTATGGGAGAGTAATCAGAGCCTAAAGTGATGACAATTCATAGAAAAAGTTTAATATGCTGAACCACTTTTACTCTATCAAGAGGGTTTGCTCTTCTTTCGTTTTCTATACTTTCTAGTTTCTATTTCATTTTCTTGGCATTCTTTTCTGCCTAGATCAGAAAATCAGTTGTATAAATGGTCAATTTCCAACTGTAAATTAAAATAATTAAGGAAAATCAATCAAAAAAGAAAAAGAGTTCAGAAATATAAATCATGTTGACCAGATGAGTTCAAGTCGATCTTTCTTCGAAATCCTTGGAGATGTCAGAAAATCATAAATTTTTTTGCAGGCCAAGACTGCTATTTCCAACCTTTCGTTAATTTGCTTCTTCAATAGAAATTTCTGGTCGTCTTGTGTAATAAAGGCACCATATTTATGGCATGAAAATAACTTTCATTTCATTAAAAGCAACAAAAGAATAAGTGGGATCGAGTAGCATTCCTTTTTCTCATCCCCAACTCCCTCGATTATTACAACACAAGCATGCATTATTGCAGTTAGGGTTGTAGATGAGTTTTGGACGGTTTTAGTTTGATTTACTCAAAATATTAATTACTCATGGTTGAGTCGTTGTGCTTATTCAAGCGAAAAATGCTATAGTAAAAGACATTTTAATTTACTAAAATCTATTTTGACATGCCTTATTTTGAGTGGTGTGTGAAAATATAGAATCGATTTGAGAGGAGGAATCTCACCACTCGTAATAGAACACGTTAGACTGATTTTTAATTTATGGTTAAAGTAACTATGATACAGAGCCTATAATTTGTGAATCTAAATACAAGCTAATTTTGTGAATCTAAATACAAGCTAATTGCTCACAAGTCTAATCTCATCAACTTTTTCAATAGCTCTTATCAAGCTTACTTGTAGGTAGGCTCAATATAGAGTCAAGTTTGTTTGTTTGTTTTTTTCTTTAACTTGACAATTTATTAGAAGAGCTTAAAATTTAAGTTCTTTTGAGTTTGACTCATTTAGTAATTAATCAATTTTAAATGAATTTTCATCAAGTTTATTCCCGAGTTATTCACAAACAGTATTTTATTCTGACTTTTTAAAAAATCGATTGTTGGATCACCGCGATTTTTTTCTAGACATGACTAGAGGAGAATTTAATCCAACAATCGGTTTTTCAAAATATATTCTACAACTATCTCAATAGAAATCACCTAACGCAACTGTGTCAGGTGCACCTTATTTATATGAAAAATACTATAATACAGACACTTTAACCCGAAATTAAAAATCATTCTGATGTGTCATGTTTTGAGTGGTGAGGTCTTTCATTTTAATTGTTTTTTTCTTTTTCACATGCCACTCAAACCACGACATGTCAGGATGGTTCTTAATTTCGAGTTAAAGTGTCGAGTGAAATAGAATTGTTATATATATATTAGATGTTGAATTCATTACAACTTGTAAAATACCATAATAATTTTTTCCTTCTATTTTTTTTTATTCGTTTTTGGATTAACTATATACCTTCTGCAAGATTCATTAATTTATTAACTATTTTATTTTCTTAAATATTTAGGTGTGAAATCAGTAGAAGTAAACAGAAAGCAAAGCAAGGTAACAGTGAGCGGTTATGTGGAGCCAAACAAGGTGTTAAAGAGAATAAAGGGCACTGGAAAGAGAGCAGAATTTTGGCCCTATGTCCCATACAACCTAGTCTCTTATCCTTACGTGGCTCAAGCCTACGACAAAAAGGCACCAGCCGGGTTCGTAAAGAACGTGGTTCAAGCACTGCCTAGCCCTAATGCCACGGACGAGAAGCTCACCACCCTATTTAGTGACGATAATGCTAATGCATGTTCCATCATGTAATTTAATTAATAAACCAAATTCCCAGGGAATTGAAGTGGACAGTTTTGAATTACGTCAAGTGTCTGTTGTTAATTTAGGGCCTGTTTGGTTTGGTTTTCGATCACTGGTGTAATTTTAGTGGGGACAAAAAATTAAAATTTAGTTAAATGGTAGTGTGTAGTAGTACTTTTGAGTTAGGTGTATGAGATTGTACGAATCGGAGGGAAGTTTTGGCTGTAGTAGTAGTGTGGGTTGTAGATTTTCTAGTCTGATGATCTTTTGTATTCTACTCATGCCTACGGTGCCTATAATTAATGAAACATATCTTGTGCACGTAACCTAGCTCACATGGCCATTTATTTATTTATATTTTCCTTTTTAAATTTTTTTTTTTCTAAATTTTTGATGCAATTCCAAAAGTCAAAAATTAATTATTTCCGTAGTTCACAGCCAAACATATATATATATATATATGACATTTTCATCTCGAGATTTTTAAACTTGATTAATCCATTAATTTTTCTTATAATATGAGAGAGCTATAATTCAATAATTGTACCACAAGTCTACAAGGATGTTGATAGGATCTGCCAAACATTTGTTTGTCTTTTTAGAAGCCTTCTTCTTATGAAAGAAAGTGAGATATAACTATATAATTGGCTAGAAAGTGATCTTGTGGTCCTAACTAGATGCCTTGATTTAAAAGTTTCAGAGTAATTTTGACCTAAATTCATAATTTCCGCACAACAATATTATTTGGGTCCAAATTTTGGTAACCGAGCCTTAATCTTGAGCACTTGCTCTATCTTTCTCAATCCTTTTTTATTACAATATATTTTACTCAAATTTTCCAAAATAAAAAATAGAAAAACAAAATATATATATATATATTTCATTGTAGAAAATTTAGTGTCTTGACTACCTTTTTGATAGAATCTCTTGATGATCATACCAGATACCTAAGTTCGTAGCCCACCTTCATCAGTGTAGAGGGTTTAATGGAAAAGGAAGATTAAGCTACCCTATATTGTCTAGTTTATAAGCTCAATGGAAATCCTTCAATAAATAAATAAAAGAAAATTCAGTCGTATTTAATCAAATGTTAAAGACATCCCTAGTGTTTTGGCCAAAATATGAGGGATGTCTTTAACATTTGATTAAAGTATAAAAATAAACTCATAGTGCTGGGTCTATATAGACTACTTATAGTCTGTTTGGTTGTATGAATAGATCTATTATAATTCATATAGTATTAAAAGTACATGTACATATCCTTGGATGGGATCATGCATGTGACTATTTAAAACTTAAAATCATTACCATAATTGATGTTATAGCATGAATCTTTAGAAATTTATGACATCTTTTTATAACTAATTCTTACTAGTAATTTGTTATGATAATTTTTTTCATTCACAAATTAAAATGGATTAATTTATTTGCAAAATTATATGTAAAACATAATGAAAGAATTCAATTCACAAGGAACAACCAAACACACCTTTAAACTTCATAAATTTATTAAACTTTCTATGCAATCGCAATTCGCAAGGACAACTATAAAGCTAGCAAATACTCGAGGATATAAAAATAGACCAGCTAAACAATTATACTCGGTCTAAGCATATTATAATTTCTCAATACTTTAATTAATATTGCATGAAATACATTTTTAAGTCAAGTAAATGGTCACAAAATCTAGTACGTACCATATTAATTATTATCCTCCAAAACAAAGGCTTTCCCTCATATATATATATATATATATATATATATATATATATATATATATAGAGAGAGAGAGAGAGAGAGAGAGAGAGAGAGAGAGAGAGAGAGAGAGCACCTGCTCGCCATCACTAAGAGACAATGGTAAAGCTCACTCCTGTTTTTGGGGGTTGGCTATAGTGGGGGTGTAGGTTCTTGAGGTTTGAGTTGTTAGGGTAGAATGGGGGTTCAGAGTAAAGTTTAGACACCCTAGGCTACACAATGACAAGAATCCCTTTCTTTGAAAAAATTAAAATAAAAAACTTTAAGGTGTTAAAAATCAAGATCCAACTCAATAACTTAAGTTATCAAGTGGATGGTCTCTAAAACTTATTAATCAAATTTGGGTGGTGTGATAAACCGATGTGAGACAAATCTTTCAACAAAAACAGACTAACCCAATGCGAGTATATAATAGGTTCTGGTCCTTAAGCAAAAGTCACCAAAATATAGTTTCATTGGCTTTTTTGTTAACTTGCAAAAACTATGGGTAAATGACCAAAAAAATACCAGAAAAAATATTTTCAAATGCCTGTTAAGTCACCAACATTACACTTGGGCGGAAGAAATTTTTCAATATTGGTAAAAACAAAATGTGGATTTAAAAACTTTATTTAAGGTGCAACTTATAAGAGTGTCTGTGTGTGTGTGTATATATATATATATATATGATGCCAAATTGTGGGATTAAATTGGATCAAATAAAAGAATTTCCATTAACAACGACGATTCGATTATATATAATTGAATGATTTGGATGTGATCGTATCTTGGTTTTCCTTTAAACTGGGGATTAGTACTGAGGAAAAGGTCAATAAGAAAAAATTTAATGAATAATTGACCATTTAATTCGGCGATCATTTACTAATCAAAGCCGCTAAGAATAATGGGAGTATTATTAAGTACGTTAACCAAGATTTTAATGTCTGTTCTTGGTCGACCACTGCCACGTTTGCCGGCCGCTAAGAAAAATTAAAATAATGAAAATAGTGGGAAAAAAAATGATTAAAATATTAATTAAATGCATGTGGATATGAGGGAAGTGGGAGAATAATTGTTGAAAGCTAAGGGGATATTGTGAGAGAAGCTTCTTTCAAAAGGAGAAACTTTTGGTGATTAATTGATTGATTAAAATTGAACCCCACTAATCAACCATCCATTGTTAAATGTAACCCTGCACTGTCATTTCAATAAAGAAAGATATGCTTTGGGATTCTCACCAACCCTCTTTACGTTTAATTTTCCTCAAGGTTCGTTTGTTTTGGTGTTAAATAAGAGAGTAACATATCAAACTTATTAATTGAAAAAGTATATATTTCCATTATAATTGGGCAGGTGTCCATTTCTAAATTCCATCTTTTATCTTTTATATAATTCCAAATTAATCATACGTCAATTTAATTAGTGTTAACATAATGGGTTTACTGGTATAATATATATCACATAAAAAATTATATCATTTGATATTCCAAAAATTATCAAAGTTTTGATCCATTCAGCGTTACTCCAGATAAAAGAGAAATATAACTTACCAACTTCATGGCAACAGTCTGATCCAAAAAATAAGCACGATTTGTTAATCTAGATGGTCTAGATCATTACTCAAATGGCCAAGATCTAACTGTTATTTAATTGTTTTCTGATTTTGGCCAAGTCAACAAATATTGATTGATCATATATATATATATATCACATCAAATATTGGCTATTAATATAGTAAAAGTATTTAAGGGCTAGGTGAGAGAGTGAGGTAATGTAATCTTTTAGTATCCATTTTCACAAAGCCATATATAAATCCACCAGGTCATATCGTCTCAAGATTTTGAAACACCACCATGACGTTCGTCTCTATCTCCTTTGGTGTGGTTTTATTTAGGTTTTTTAATGTTCAATCATTGAGGCGTGGTACTAATGCGCTCTATCTCTAAGGGCACAGCCAAGATTTTTTTTTTTATTTTTCTTTCCTTTGTGGGGGACCAAAGTTGGTAGACAAAATTGTTGAAGAAATGTACGTCACATACAAATAATAAGTGCATACCATAGTTTATATCGATTTAATTTGTTGGCAAAAAAAAAAAAAATACTAGCCTTTGTTGTGTAATGATATATATGTCTCCTTTTTCACTACATACAAATTCTGAGCTTGAATTTTCCAACCTTGAAATGGAAGAATATGAGGAAAAGAGGGCCTTAGGCCTGTCCAAGCTTTCCTCAAAGACAAAGCGAAATTGTTGAAAATCTCTCTCTCTCACAGAGTAAGCAAAATATGATAATATATGGCCCATTCATTCATTCAAGGTAAAGTTGTAAAAAGAAATTAGATCCCGTTTGGATTAGTTTTGCTTAAATTTCATTATTGTTAAGAATCCTTAATCCCCAATTTATCCAATAATCACCAATATTGTTAAGAATTCTCAATCCAATTTATGTCACGTCAACATCATGCATGTCATTCGTTCAGTTTGTGCTTTTCAATAACATCAAATCAATCAAATCTTGTCTACTCTATTTCAACTCCAAATTTGCCCAAAATTAAAAGTAACTAGCTGCCAACTCCAAATTTGGCCAACTGTAAGCAGCTCAATAGAAAGCACATAGTTCAAATTCATTGAATGCACTAGGCTAAGCTTATCGTCCACTCAACAGAGCTCTGACCATCTTTAACCTCTCAAATTATACAAAGCACCTTATAACACAAGCAATTAAGTGTAACAACGGGACAGTTTTTTGAGAGCAGCTAAGCAAACCCGTTTGAATTCAAAATATATAACTCATCTCATCATCATTAAATCAGAGATTTAAAAAGTAGTTTCGTAGGATAAACGAACCAAATATTTGAATGTTGAAATTATAAGGTCGGCTTGCCTCTCAATTCAATATTCAATATATCTTTGTTACATGTGTAATGACTGGCTTGCACGCACTTAAGACTTCACATTAATTTGTAAACGGAATAAAACAAACTTTTACTGTAAGCTTGTAAGAAAACTGTACAATGTCACATTGGCATGTGATGAATAGGGAGAGGTATCGATCGATCATTCTGGAGATACATTACATTTCATTTTCACGAGAGAGATTAGAATATATAAAGAGAGGAAAAAGACCAAAAGGCATAATGAGATTCCATCGAAAACTTTTGTATTTACTTCTTTTTAAGTTTACCAAAAAAAAAAGTAAACTCTTTTTTCAGTCTAAACTCCCTTTTTTTTTTTACTTTTTTCTTCTTTCTTAGGGGTATTTGAAAAGAAAAGATGCTCCAAAAAAGAGGAGCTCAACATATAGAATGGGGTTTCTTTTGGTTTTTATTCCCACCCACAAACATAATATTAAGGGAAGGTAGTACTTCATTCACATTGCCTATCACTGTTTTAAATTTTGACCTTTTTAGAGACCTTTATTTATTTTTGAAGCACAAAATTTATTTTCGATGTTAAATCCATACATATTATGGGTTTTAAATTTGATGTCTGACAAAATCACTTCTAACATGAAAATATTGTTTTTAAATATAAACTAATGCATTTATTTTATTTTATTATGGACCAGAATCATTCATGATCTAGCCTAATCCTACACCATTCCCTTGTAATCATTTACCATTTGAGCTAACCTGGCTTAAATATCAAATATGAACCAATAATTCTCTTCAAATATTAGTTTCTTCTCTCCTAATATTGCTTGAACCAATTCTCTTCTAATGTTAGTTTCTCTCTCCTAATATTGCTTAAAAATAAAAGGTAAAACTATCTCAAATGAAGTCAATTTTGTCTAGTCAAGTATTGTAACAATTTAAAAAAAAAAAAACAAACAAAAAACAAAAAATGCATCAAGTTTCCAATGTTTTTTAAAATTTAAATCATGCTTCCATTGAGTGTTAATTTGTACATTTTCATTTTGCCCATCATCTCCTTAATTTTTCACTTTATAATAGTTAAAACTACACATAGCATCTATCATGTGATTGCGGGAAGAGTGACATGTGTGTATAAGCGTAGTTACGTAGATAACCAATGCTTTGATATTGTGTTAAGTTTTCAACCTAAAAGCAGGTGGAAGGCCCATACATGCATATGAAGCTATAGCTAATATTTTATTTAGACGATAAATGATAGAATGGATTATATTCTTCTATGCACAGGTTCACTTACGTATGTCTCACTCACTCATGGCTGCATTTGGCCTCTGCATTAACAGTGGATCGAATGCAAAGCTCTCTCTCTTAACCGATGACTTCTTTTATCTTAAAATTCACCTTTTAACGGCAGCGAATTTGTGGAGCTTTTAACACCATCATCAAACTTTGTTCATTATTTATTAGTTGACTATCCCATCAAGCTTTCTCAAAGAATCTGTGAAAGCGGGGATATATGGTAATAGGGACGGTGTGTAAAGCAAGTTGAGGGATGGCGATTCTACATGTCTAAAGTTAATGGGCCCAAAGCAGTAAAATTCTAACCCACGTCTCTAAGAAAAAGCTTCAACGTGTTTGAGTTGCAGCCTAAACCCTCAGAAAAACTCAGGCTTAACGACTACATCTCGTTAAACAGAGGTTATGAGATCGAATCTGGACCCAAACCTCAGCAAGAATAGAACTACTAAGATATCCAATGTTAACGAAGAAAAAACTAAACAATAGATTTGGTCAGTAGCCCTCCCCCAAGAAAAAAGGGTGGGGATATTGCAACCCCTTCAAATGATCTCTGGCCTGCACATGTTACTTAAATCTTATTTATCTGATCAATAAATCTAAAATATTTTCTAAAATACCCTCAACCCCAATTTAGCCCTAATCCTATTAATCACTACATCCTCCTTTTTTTTTTCTTTTCTTTTTTTGAATTTTAGATGTTCTTTATGGACAATTTGCTTATAGACATTTATGGAGTGTAGAAACCAATTTTTGGGTTGCAATATCCACACCCAAAAACAATATATATCATTTTTGGGCCAATTTAGGTCTAAGGCCCACCAGAAATCAATGTGTGAACATTCGTTGGATCATGGACAAAGCCAACTGGCCCAACTTCAATCTATCTCTAAGTAATCTGTTTCCGTCAACTAGGGATGTCAACAGGGCGGGGCGGGGCGGGTTTTTGCTTTTCCAATCTTGTCCCGTGAATAAAAATCATTTCCCAAACCCATCACAATCCCAACTTAAAACGGGACTGGGTGGGGTTAGAATTATGCGGGGCGAGGCTGGTTTTCCCATCGGGTTTGAAAAAATAATTAAAATATTTTTTAAACTTCAATTTTATTTTATTTTATTTTGGAATGAATCCTAACCATAATATCAACAAATTTGATTTTTATCTTGGATTATAAGTATTAGGAGTTAAAATATATATTTATACACACTAACTTAGTGAAAAAAATAGAAAAAAATAGAATTGATAAAAATCTTAAAACACTAAATATTGTAAATAAATTGAAAAGATTTTAGTATAATTATATATACATAGATATTTGGGGCGGGACGGGTTGGAAAAGCCATATCCCATTCTCGTCCCAAACCCTATAGAGTTTTTAATTTTTTTCCCAAACCATATAGGATTTTCAAATCTATTTCTCAAACCCTTCTCAATAGGGGAGGGGCGGGGCGGGTTACCCTTCTAACCCATCCCATTGACATCCCTACCGTCAGCTAATGGTGCCTGAGGTTCATGAGCATTATAACTATGAAGGGCCTTGGCAAAAGCGAGCCGAGGAATTCCCGATTCAGCTTTTACCTCTACGGGTTTCACTTGATCTCTGGGCTAGGCCAGGGTGGGCTTGATTTAGAAATATGAATTCAGAAATAGCCCATCGGCCCATGATGCCCATCCCTACTTTAGACCCATGCCTATTTTACATTAAATATGTGTTTAATGTTTTCCTATCGGATTCAAACCTAGTTGGAATCGAGTGGAGATCTTCTGTCCCACTTCTTGTCCCCTCTCACAAAAGTCCACCTTAAAAATCTCACATTTTATAAATATTTATATTTATATTTTTAAGGTAAATTTTTGTGAGAGGAAATAAATATTTATTAAAATGTGAGACTTTCAGAATAAATTTTTGTGAGAATGAACATAAAGTGATATATAAAAAATGGAACAGAAAATCCTCTGCTGGTTAGAATGGATAACCCAGGCAAACTCCAAATTGGGCCAACTTATTCTTTCGGTTCCCAAAATTTCAGAAGTCACCCTCAACTTATACCAACTGTAAAGAGAGAGAGGAGGGAGAAGGTAGAGAAGGTTACTTTAAAAAAAAAAACTCACAACAGGGATAGAAATTAGGTCCAAGTGAGGAGAGCAGATAGATAGAATGATGAATGGTATCAAAAACGTAAAAAAGTAAAAAAGTGGGTCCAAACGCCCAACCGTAAGCGGTAGTACAGCATGATGTGCAGGGGAAGATATTGAGGATCCTAAACCTCTTGTATATATGTACCATACCCTTTAGCTGTCATTTATGGTAGATCTCAGAGAATTTACCTCTGAAATGGCCATTGGCTCTATAAAAACAAAAAAGTTCAGTGGATGCAATGGTAAATTATTGGTAGCAACTAGCAAATGTAAAGAGACTTCAACAGGAAGCAAAGGTTAAAGTAAATAAAATAAAATAAGGAGAGAGAGTGGGTTAGGTTAGGACAGCATATATGCAGGAAGAGTTGCAGGTGTTGGGGAACAGTAATGATGACCAAACACACAGACTCTCTCTCTCTCTGTCTCTCTCAACCTTTGTGTGATTGCGTGCTGCTGCTGACTGCCCAGTGCTGCGTGCTGTATCTAGTTGTTGACTATAGACCCAGCTAAATATGACCCTTTAGACTGGTCTCTGGGACACGACGCCCCAAACTCATAACCCCACCCTTGGCCCCAACCACATCGAGTCCGGATTTGTTGTTTCTAGTTGAGACGGTGCACACAACATCTTAAAGAGATTTAAATGTTTTTATTTATTTATCTTGATTCAAATATTAAAAGATAAAAGTTTTTTAGTAAGATTTCTATTTTCTCACTCATTTTTTTTATAGTAATAATCAGTTATTCAACTACCAATTTTTTAAAAAATATCACAGTAAAAAATGGTGGCTATTCTATTTTTATCATATTTTTTATGGTCAAATTTTTTTTTTTTTTCATAAACTAATCACGGAATCATTGTGATTTTTGATAGGCCTAACATACATAAGAGGAATTTCTAATTCAATGTCAATTTTTAAAAATTTATTTTGCAACTGGCCATATGGAAGACTATTAGCATTTTAGTATTTTTGTTATTTCTAAAATAGGCTTAGATCTTTTCTGTTAGTTTTTACTTTTTAGTGTAGTCTTAGTATAGATTTCACCACACTAGAACAATCACTGCTGGTGGTTATCTACAGTGTTGATCACAATTGTATATCACCACCAAATCTGAACTCCAACAACAATTGACTGTTTTTTTTAATATATAAATTTAGTTATGGGTATATTTGTATATACATCTAATACTGTAACTATGTTCTTATCTATCTTATTGTCAGTCCATTTTAACTGAGATAGGTATTTTGAAAAATTGATTCTTGGATTACATAATCTATAAATCTATTTATATATGTTATGTCTGTTAAAAAAAAAAAATTACAGTAATCCAACGGTCGGTTTTCGCATATTGTTAAACAATTGTTACAAAATCTAATGGTAAATACTGTCAGAATTTCACGGACTGTATTATGAAAACTAATCGCTGAATCATTAAAATTTTTGGTTTACATGACGTGTATAAAAAGAATGTTTAATCGAGCGGTTGATTTTTCAAAATACTTATCTTATGGCTCCTAAAGGGGATGTAATAACACTAAAATAGGTAAGGTCATATTTACTCGATCATAATTATCTCTCTCTCTCTCTCTCTCTCTCTCTCTCTATATATATATATATATATATATATATATATGGGATGGGTTCACCTAGCACCTTATTTTGACATCCTAAATAACACCCCTCATCATCCGTTCGATCAATCTCAATCCAAAGGCAATAATATAACCGACCCACTCTCTCTCTCTCTCCATTTCTTTATACCCACGCCCCCATTCACAAAAGAGACCATCTGACTTCTTACTCTCTCTCTACCCTCTCGCCGTACCCGTCCCTCTTTTGCCGTCGCCGGTAAACGCCGCCATACTCACCGGCCGGAAGCTATTGTTACTGCCATACCCAAAACTTCTTTTTGTTGTTACTGGTTGTGCCCCCCCCCCCCCTCTCTCCCGGAGGAGGTGTGTGTAACACCCCACACAGGGTTACCCCTATGCGGAAATGCCACAGTGA
>JAESVK010000285.1:860032-883331 GCA_017140935.1 Hamamelis virginiana | reverse complement strand
GATTCTTAGTAAAATTGGGGATTGAGAATCTTTAGTTAAATTGGAAATTATATATTAAATTGAGGATTATATTTGAATTGAATTCTTCATGTAATATTTTAAAAATTTAGGAGTATTGATGTAAAATACAGTAATTATTATTATAAAGAAAAAGGTTAAGAAAAGAGCAATATATTTAGAAATTGTGAGCCTTTACCGTGAATCCTAAAGGGCTGTTTGGGAACCGCCAGAACCGGTTCTACCGGACATAATGTCAGCCCATAATGCTTGAACCATGTTTGGTAACTTCCGTCTCACTTGCTATCTAGTTTTCTTTTGTCCTAATTTCAGCCAAAAATCCGTTCAGAGCTACTTCACCTCCCCCTGGTTTTCATAAAAACCAAATAAGAAATAAAGCAACATTGGAGAGAGAGGAAGACGAAGAAGCAGCAGCTTCAAGCAGCAACCCACCGTCCACTCGCCACCTGCCACCGTCCACCGTCCACCGGAAAAGACAACGCCACCGGCCACTAGAAAAAGCAAAGGCAACCGTCACCGTCTCTTGGCTTCGTCTCTCTCCATGTCTTCTTTTCCAAGGTAGGTAAAGATTCATCTTCTCCTCCTCACGGCGGTCCTTCCGGCGAAGGTGTTTACATTCCCGGCGGTGACATTTTCCTGACGGAGACCCGGATCTCGAGAGGTGACATACCGCCACTGCCACTGCTCTATACTGCCACTGCCGTCGCCACTGCTACTGCTCCATCTCCATATATACATGGATATATATAAATATATGTATTTTTTAGGTCTGATTCAAGGGTATGATTAAGGTTTGTTTGGGGATTTTTGGGTTTGATTGGCAAAAAGGAAGAACAGGGACATGGAGTTGAGCTTATCGGTGCTGTGATTCTGGTGATGTTTTGGGGAAAGGGGAGGTCGACGATGGTGGTGGCGGTGTTGGGGTCGGAGAGGGAATAAGAGATGAAGGGATAGTTGAATCCTTGAAAATTTAGTAAATTGGGAATTTTCTCTGCTCATGATCTGAAATGATAATAAATTTTTGACAAACAGGTTATAATTAAAAACTAGTTTTACTTAAAATTGATTTTAGTTTGAACTAAACAACTAATGGGTTCTGGACTAGTCTGCTCCAAATTTTTGATTTGCCAAACAGGCCCTAAAAGTAAATTTAGTTTCTCTTTTGCTTGGATTGCCTCAACTAGACTTAGTTGTTGTCGATAATCGTGTCAAACCAAGTCAAGTATAGATTGTTTTCCTTAAAAAAAATAAAAATCAAGTAAAGACACCCTTAATTTTGCACATATAATACACAACATATTCAATTTTTTATTTATTTTTAAAAAAAGCAGGTTTAAAAGAAAGATATAAATAGAAACAAAGGTGAAAAAGTGTTTTCGTAACTGAAACCCAATTTGTCTTGCTCCTCATTGGATGATTGGAGGAAGGTTGGCCCCACCAAGTCACGGGGATATGTAAAAGACAAGTATAATACTTACCATTACTCTCATCGTCTATTTATCGAGTTATTACCTTCAATTTCTCGTCCTGCGATGCATACTACATTCAGGGAGAATGGCTTACTCCAAAGTGTCACTCCATGTTACACCTCTCTTTTATTTAATTTTGTTCTTTGTTTTGGATGGGTACGAGGAAGCAGAAAGCATGGAATGAGTTTATAAAGATTAAGGTTGCATTTAGGGTGGGTTTCTCATTTGGCTAAAAAAGCATATGAGTTTGAGTTAATTTTAGAAATAAAAAAATATAGAAATACTAATAGACTTTCGTATGGTCAGTTGCAAAATAAAATTTGAAAATCCGACTATTGGATTAGAAACATTTCTTATATATGTCATGCCAATTAAAAATTACAGTGGTCCAACAGTTAGTTTATGAAAAAATTGATGATATTTTGGAGAACAAAATAATCAAAGTTTTTCACAGTGAACATTTTTTTTTAAATAAATGACTGTTGGATCACTATGATTATTGCTCAAAAAGTGAGCGAAAAACATATGATTGTTGCTTAAAAAATTTTATTCATTAGTGCTCAAGTCAAGACAAATAAAAGAGGATTTTGGACCCCTCAAACCAAATTTCAATTATTGATCAATAGGTGTTAATCCAACTTTAAAGCAACAGTAAATCAAAATTCCTTAGCCAACATTCTTAACCAGCAAACAGACGGAATATAAAAGCTTCATTTATCTAACAAATTATCCATTCGAATAATATATTTATTTACTTTGAGGGAATTAAGGATAAAAAAAAAAAAAAAGTCACCAAGCAAAAAAAAATTAGTCAAAAAATATTTATTTTTTGAAGCAGACGTTAAACAACATATTGTATTGGGAGTGGGAGGGGCTTTGTATAATCACGAGAAATGGTACGTTTGACAAAGAGGACGGGGATACAAGTCGGCTTGTCAAGTCGCTGTTCTTCTTTTATTGTTTTCCTCAGTATTTAACGTTTAATCACATCATTTCAGAATTCAGAGCATCCCCCTCTTCTCTCTCTCCCCCACCTTTCCCTCTCTCCGACACACTCTCTCTCTTTCTCTCTCTGTATCTTCTCTTTTTCTGCTTGTGATTTTCTCCTCTGTCTTTGTCTTCGCATTGATTTGTATTTTTTTTTTTTGTGTTTTTTTTTGGCTTTTAAGCTTATTATAAGACCCATGTGCTTTTGTTTTGTTTGTTTTTAAGAACTGATGATGAAACAGAAGTAAGAATCTGTTGGTGTAGAAACTCACATGCAACTCCTTTTACCCCACTGCCTTAGGCTGTGTTCCCCCTCATTTTTTTTATTTTTTTTATTTTTACTTTTCTTAATTTCTCTTTTTTAGCACACACAGAGAGAGAGAGAGAGAGAGAGAGAGAGAGAGTGAGTTCATTTCAAACAGCACTGAAGAAATGACTAAAGATGAAGACTTTAAGCTCCTCAAGATCCAGGTCTTTCTCTCCTATCCACATTCTTCTTGTCTTTCAAGCATCCTTTTTCATTTTCTAAATAAACATTGCAAAGGTGGGATGTGTTTTTTTCCTTATATATGTTCTGGTGGTTGTTTGCTCTGTTTTTCTTTACTTTCATCAACAGACTTGTATTCTCAGAGTGAACATACACTGTGATGGATGTAAGCAGAAAGTGAAGAAACTCCTTCAGAGAATTGAAGGTGCTCACTTTCTTATTTTTCTTCCGATACTTTTTGTTTTTTCTTCTTTTTTATGACTGTCTGTGAACTGCATTTCTTGCTCCCTTTTTTTAAATGTATATATATATATATTTTCCCCTGATTGTTGGTTTGTATTTTTTGTTTTGTTTTGTTTTATCTTTATATTTTTCCCCTAACTGTAGCTTTGTGTTTTTAGTCATGGAGGAAAGGGGTCTCTGTATGGACAATGGTGTTTTGTAATTTTCATTTCTCTGTTAAATGTTATACTCTTGATCTCTTCTTCTATCTTGTTTTTGTGTATAATTAAGTAAATTTGGTAAAGAATGCATAATTTTCACTTGGAAAGTTTGAGCTTTCATGAGTGTTCCTTTACACTAACTATTTTATTTTAATAAAAATCACTCACTCTGCTGTTTCTTCCTAAGCCAGATATTGGCATGGTGAGATGTTTGTTCGGCTTGCAATCTGCAGAGAGAGTGAGAGAGTTAATTGTGGGGAACACATTTGTCTAAGAACTGATCTCATGACTTTGTTCAATTTGTTTATGTCTACCCTTCTGTGTTACAGGAGTTTACGCAGTGAGCATAGATGCAGAACAGCAGAAAGTCACAATTTCAGGAAGTGTAGATTCTGAAACTTTGATCAAGAAACTATTGAGAGCTGGTAAACATGCTGAGCTTTGGTCACAGAAGACCACCAACCAAACCCAAAAACAAAAAGCCAACAACTGCATCAAAGATGACAAGAACAACAAAGCTCAAAAGCAAGGTCTCATCAAAGGCCTTGAAGCCTTCAAGAACCAGCAAAAGTTCCCAGCATTCAGCTCTGAAGAAGATGATGACTATTTTGATGATGATGATGAAGATGATGATGAAGATGAGCTGCGGTTTCTTAGGGAGAAAGCAACCCAACTGGGCCTGTTAAGGCAGCAAGCCATTGATGCAAACAATGCCAAAAAGGGTATTGGAGCCATTGCTACAGCAGCAGCTTCCAACAATGGGAAAATCAACAACAATCATGGAAATGGGAATCCTGGAAAAAAGGGAAACCCTAATCAGAATATGGGAATGAAGCCTAATCCGGGTGGAATTGACCAGAAAACAATGGCAGCTCTAAAAATGAACAATCCACATTTGGGGGGTGTAAATATTAATCCAGGGGAAATTAAAAGGGGAAATGACATCAATTCCATGATGGGTCTGGCTGGTTTTCATGGAAATAGTGCTAATGTTGCTACTGCTGCTGCTGCTGCTTTAGGAGGCAATTCCAATGGATTGGGAGGATTTCAAATTCAACCCAACAATGGGTACCAGGGGCCTTCTACTGGGTTCCCAAATAGCGGACTTGCTACAGGTCATCATCATCATCCCTCATCCATGCTCATGAACATGAATGGGCATCAGCAGTACAATCATCCTTCATCCATGATGAACCCATCATCCATGATGATGAACATGAACATGCAGAACAGGCAAGCCATGCAACAACCTCAGATGATGTATCAAAGGTCTCCTTACATTCCCCCAAGCACTGGCTATTACTATAATTACGCTCCTAGTCCTTCCCCATACTCGTACACTTATCCTAGCTACAGTGACACTGATCACTCTGCAACCCATATGTTCAGTGATGAGAACACAAGCAGCTGCTCAATAATGTAATAGAAAACATGTGTAGTGAGAGAGAGAGAGAGAGAGAGGGTATGGGCTTTTGACTAGAAATTATAAGTGTGTGAGTGGAGTTAGTGGTGTTGACTGTATTCTGTAGTGTGTGGGGAATGGATGAGATGTCTTGAGTGAATCTTATCAGTTTAGTTTATTGTGTAGTTGTTAAGAAGATGTTTCTTCTCTCTCTCTCTCTTATCCTCCTTTTTCTCCTACTCTGTTTTGTTCTTTGTTTCAGGACTGACTATCTATGGTTTGTGTGAGCTACTATATTAGTAAGTAAATAAATAAGAGGAGTGATTACTCTCTATGTATAAATACAAGTGAGGCATTTTCTTGTAAGTGCATTCACAGGACGGGGGTTTTTGGTAATTATGATGGAAGATATATTCTTTTTATAAATGTTGTGTATACCAAAAATTATTGTTATCCATGAGTTGATTTTTAAAATACTAGACTATGAAATATTTTTTAAAATACTAGACTATGAAATATGAAAAATTGTGAAAGTACAAAATGGTTAAATCTGTTATATATTTTTACGAATCTGTATTTTAAAATTAAAATTATTCGTCGGATCATTATGATTTTTATCGTGCCTAATATGCATACATGATTTTTTAAAATATTAATCCTTTGAATTTAAATTCTCACGGAAGCTTATACTTGTACGTGTGTGTGAGAAAATTGCTCTACATACATGTAAATGTAAGAATTTTGGTCTATGATAATGAAGAACATGGTCAGCATGAGTTTCTTTAATTTTTTCCATAACAGACAAGGTGACATTGGTTACTGCATATGTACAGAGACATGATGCATGCTGCAGAGAGTAGGAAAAGCTGGGTTTTGACAATGTGTGTCCCATTATAGTATTTGTAAATGTGGTAGATGGGCACGTGTATTTCACGTGCATAATATGTGAGATGGTGTCTGCAACAGCCAACAGGACCACCACTACCGTTGCTGACAGCCAATATGAGGACTTGGTGGTGCAACCAACCATTGCTAGTCTGTTTAATGTGTATGAATGAAAAAGGGTGTCTAGTATTTTTCTTCTTATCTTATTAGAAAGCAGGGTTAATTCAAAAACCTTTTTTAACAGTTCTAGTCACTGTGACCTAAATCTTGCCAAGATGTTAAGTAAAGCTAGTTTTATCAAGTGAACAAAAATTCTAGGTGGGTTGGCCAAAGGCAATTTTTTAAGTTTGGAATAAGCTGGATCAGCATGGTGCACACACAAGGTGCCATAATGAAAAAACAAAATGGAAGATTATACAATTTACTGCAAGAGTGCATGACTCAAAATGTCGATTATTTGTTATTTTAATTTTTAAAAATAACTATTAAAATTTTATTAATATCGGTAGCTTATCCAAACGGATTTGTTGTAGGTTAGTAGTTAGTAGTAAAGTAAAATTAAACCTTGTCCCTTAATTAGGACTATTGATTACATATAGAATTTGCAAGTGAAAAACGCCAATAGGGCTGTCACTGAAGTTGAAAAGAGAACGCAGCAGCAGGTAGATACATATAAAGACGAAGCACATAAGGAATCCTTGTACGTTGTCTAATGCACCAATTGTGTCGATCTCCTGCAGGCCTAAATTGGGTTCACCATGGTTGTCAGGTTACAAAGTGAACCACCATAAAAGAAAGGTTTCACAGAAGTGGGAAAACATGGTTTCACTCTATGGTGAAAAAAATCTACCACGATCAACTGATATTTTCATCATCTCATTCATGCAATTTGTACCAAACAAACTTGTGCACATTTGTTGACTTTAAACATAATTTTTTGAAAAATTGGCATTAAACATAATTGAAGAGGGTAAAATCCGCACTTATTCATAACTCGACACGTGTCGGGTCGGGGCTTGATTTTCTGATCCTGAGGGTGATATCTAATCTGTTTGATCCTACCCGACCTGTTGGGTACCACTCGATCAGTCTATATCACTCGATAAGGTCAGTTAGAAACCACCTTTCCATTCGAAATGATTACGAGACGGTCCTGATAACTGACCCAAGCATGGTAAAGCCTGACCTAATTACTGAATGCCAATATGTGTCATGTGGAGGCCTGATCACCCGACTTGATACGTCACCCGACCTTGTTAAACCGCTCCTTAAAGACGGTTCCGAACCAGTTGTACTTTTGTAATGATCACAGATAACTCTGATAATTGATTTGGATAATGTAAACCCTGCTACGACTAACAAGCATTAAATGACTGTCCGATCAAATTGCGGTGAACAATTAATGCCAAGATCACACTCAAGTGGCTATATCCATGACCATCCTATAAATACCCACCTAACTTCTCTTAAAGAGGTAAGTAATAAACAACCCATTTATTACACTCTCAATCTCTTTGCATTTACTCTGAGAACAAACTTGTTCGTCGGAGCTTTGTAGGGAGAACACCACGCCGGTGTTCATTCGTCGGAGCTCAATCCAATCAAGTCTCCAACTCAGAAAAATCGACCTCTTACCTATTTTCGACATCATCAATAATTTTTTGAAAAATTGGTAGGTGGATTAGATACTCTTCTTCTACATGTTATGTATGCCAAAAATTAAAGTAATTCAAAGGTAAGTTTTTAAAAAATGTCACTGTGAAAAACTGCATTAGTTTTTAATAATAATTTTTTTTTCATTATCTATATTTTGAGATAGATCACTATAATTTTTGGCATGCATGACATCTATTAGAAGAATATATAATCCAATGGTCGATTTTTAAAAATATATATTTCACAATTAGTTAAAGATATCATTCTAACTTTAAAGTCAGCACATGTGCACACAATCAGTCCCGACAATTTATGATGTCACATATCGATATAGTTATTAAGGCATATCACTTTCTTAATCAATTGATACTATGAAAGTTACAGTTTTCCTCAGTATATGTGGGGATGGACCAAATGGCCACGGGTGTAGCCGTGTAGGGTTGAAACTTAGGGCGGATCAAACTTGGGCTTAATCCTATTCCAGCCCACTTATATTAGGTGCATCAAATGGAGTTCAAGCCCAATTGGATGTGGGTATCATCAGTGTTTTGGTCTGGGCCAATTATAAGATAGAACCATTTGGGCCTTAATAAGAGGAGACCACACAAAATGCCATAATAATTTTTGAATTGGAGTTTTCCAACCCAATCTGTGTACAATTTTCTTGCCAATTGGTAAATCTGTTATCTTTGAATTGACATGGCCTTCAGTCCTTCACTCTCAATTACCTTAATTAAGGATTTAGATACACTTTCGAATTAAGTTATTTTTTCCAAGTTACAACTTAATAATTACCATGATTTTTTTTCCTATTCAGGGAAGACCATCATACTTATGAGCTACATTCGAAACCCTCCCCAATTTTGGAGAAGACAGAATTCAAATTCAGGTCTTTGGTACATCCACCTAAACGTGGCACTTGCTTATTACTTGGTTCATTGTTATCAGCAAACTAACTACCAAGTTCATTGTTACCGGTGGCAGAACCACGTAGGGGGCTGAAGAGGGCTGTAGCCCATCCAAACTTCGGCCAATTTTTTTTTTAGCCTTACTAGTATATCAACGATGGGTTTAGCCTACTTCAGTCCAAAGTTTAGCTCACCCCAGCCCAAATATTTGCCCAATCTTTTAGCCCAAATTACCTTATCTTTCTCTTCCGCCTTAGGCCCCCTAACCCTTATCTCACTCTCTCCTGCAGCTCCTTTATGATTTGCTCCAGTAAGGTATTTGCTAATTTACTTATTTATAGATTTGTTCTTATTTTATTTTATTTGGTTCCGGTAAATATCAATAAAAATCTCTTTCTATTATCTTCATTGTTGAATTAAATGGTCATTGTTCTATTTTAAATTCTGTGGGAAACACAAGATTTTGAACTTTTAATTTGAGATGAGTTTCACTTGCAAAATAGCATATTAACTCACCTTATCACCTATATAGATTCTGAAATTTATATCATCCAAATTGAATATTGAATTTGCAAAATAGTACAATAAAATCAAAAAATCGACCATAGGGTACAGCTTCAATAGCTGTGCATATTACTTGTATTTGTTTACAATTTCCTGTTAATTTTCATGTTTCATAAGTATTTGTTATGTGTATTCAATATACCTTTCAAAGGTCTAGTATTTGATAATTTTCTTGAAAGAACGGATAAAAATAAAAAATAAATTAACTCCTGGAACAAAAATTCTGGTTCTGCCCCTAATTGTTACCATATTTTTCATAGAAAGAAGAAAGAGTTAAAAAAAAAATAAATCATATATATATATATATATATATATATATATATATATATATATATATTTTGACAAAGGAAATACTTAAAACTTAAAAAGAAGGCATAAATAAACAAACCTAACCAAAAACCATCTTTTAAGTTTTAAGTAGTGGTACGCATAAAATATTACTCGTACAAAACCTTTGGTTGAGAAATGCAGGAGGACTTAAGGCTGTCATAGATGAGGGTCTGGCTGTAATGAATAAAATTTCGAATAAGTTTATGAAAATGATTTTAAAGGAAAGCAGTAACGTGTAATTTTGATAGTGAGAAAGTATTAGCAATGCTAGATTTCTATCTGATATAACAACACTGATGGAGCTCATAATAGACTTTTCGGACGAAAATGTATTGAATTTTCACAACGTGGCACTTGCTGATTAGTCATTACTTGGTGCAAGTGCTCCACATGCACTTTGGAGATCGATTATTCGATGATGCTTCCACTCACCCACTTCATCAAGTGATGATCCATATTTTTTATACCATAAAATCTACATTTATTTATTTTTTTAATATTAATAAATAAGTTTTTTTTTTTTTTTTTTTTCTTTTTCAAATTACAAATAAATATTGATAAACAAACATTTTAAAATTTAACATTTTGAGATTTCTCCCATTGATGAATCAATTGTTTGGAAAGTCACATCAATGAGCGCTTACCGGTGGTTGAAGTTTGAATTAAGCCCCACTTAAATTAGTTTTCTTAAAAAAAATTTTGGATAATTATTGGGTCATTTATGTTATTTTTTTTTAAAATCATTTTAAAAAAAATTATTTTTTCGCATATCTCTTTAGAGTTATATTCAAAATTTGTATTTATATATTAAAATTTCCATAAATGTTCATAGCAAAAATTGAAACTTTCTAACTTTTGTCACAATAACTTTCAGTACAAAAATTATGCCAACCATCATTCCACCTCCCAAGTCATCTAAAAGTGATTTTCATTTAATTTTGAGCTAACTCTAAATGTGATTTTAAGAAAAGTTAATGCAAGCGGGTTCTATGTTTGTATATATCTCTTTAAAATTATATTTAAACCATCTTTTCACATATCAAAATTATCTGATTGTAGCTAGAGCTTTAAGATGTGGAAAAGTTAGGGTGATCAGCTTTGGCCAATCATCCAATCACCTCTCAAATTATCTAAAAATGATTATCATCTTATCACTTAAATAAAGTAAAATTTTGAATTGCAAAAATAATTTTCAGCAAAACTAATCTAAATAGATCTTTAATCTCCATCAGGCCGGAATAGGAACAAAAAAAAAAAAAAAAAAAAAGGGTTTTACAGGTGCCCATGTGGCAACCATGAGGTACAAGGCACATGCAGTTATGCAAAACTTTCTATAAAGTGGAGACCAACCTATGAACTCTATTCATAGAAGAGCCCATCAACTCAAAATCAGTCTTCATCAGTTCACATTAGGCCACTTTTACAGCATGGGAGCTTCCATTCGAATTTGATTCTCATGAATTAATAAAAAAGAAGAAGAAAAGGTATACATATAATTAATGATTGAAAAGCTTTTGAAATTTGAAATATAGTATTAATTAAGCCACATCTTCAATAGAATAACCAGAAACATCAACCACATTTCCAGCACAAAACCATTAAAAAACTTACCTTACACAGCAACCAACCATAACCAGCAAATTCAGATATTGAATAAGCACCCAAAAGCTAGCTAGCCCCTAAAAGCTTGTACCAAGCTCTTAATTAATTCTAGTGGGGATGTGGTTGTTTCATTCCAATAAATTTTTTTCATATTTTGCCAGTTTCACACTCGTATTGAAATGATAGAGCAAAAATGAAGTTAAGGTCCACTGGAAGCCGTAGTGGGAAGACTTTTTGTGGTGATGTGATGGTCCTTTGGCCTCAAAGTTCTCGCGTGTATTGAATAAATACCTGTGGACAAATAGATTCAAACAATTAATTAAGTTGAAATGAAAGGGACTCATGGAATATAGAGGTGCCTTGTCCAGAGTTAATGGGTGTAATTGCTGCAATTTCCCTATCAAAATTTTGGCCTCTTTTTTATTGGTCTTCCCCACTTTTGTTCAATCACAGATTCCACATTCAATTTACAATACTCCCCACTTTTGATATACTTTTTTTTTTTTTTGTGTCGATATTAGCCAGAAAATAATTTTGGATGAGAAATGTCTAAGTTGAAGTTGCTCAAAGACCACCACCAAACTAACCTCTTACCACTTGAGACATAATAGGTGGAGCTCCCACTTGAGAGTTTGGGTTTAATTGTGGAAAAAAAAAAAAAAAAAGAGAGAGAGAGAGAAAGAAAAAGAAGAGAGCTTTATACTGCAAGATTCAATATTACACTATGAAATCCGCGATATTTTTAAATTCTTTTATCGATTTGTTATGTTAATAAGGCATTTTGATCTAATAGTAAAAAATGCTTATGTCAAAAATTTATAGATATATAATTTAAAATAAAATAAAATAAAAAAACAACTCCCAAAGAGTCGATGTTGCAAAGAAAACTTCACATAAATTCATATAATTTTTAAGATGGACAAATAATATATTTTGGAATTGTTGTCCTTGGTACTTGATCATAATTCACAAAATTAATTAGATAATCCCATTGTTGGGAGAGAATTGTTAAATTCTATGCATCACCATGTGATACTCGGGGGAAAATGATTTTGAATCTTTGGTGCCAAAAGCTAGCTGATGACACACATCAAGTCTATTAAAAGGAAAAGGGTCCACAACTTGTTGGACCACTGCTTGTTTGGACCAAAATTCAGAAAAATCAAGAGAACATGGTAAGTGAATTGATGCAAATAATTTGAACAAAGTAATAACAGAGCTCAATACTATATTCAATTTTCACACTTGTTGTGGGCACCAATGGAATTTTGAGGGCCTAAGTTTATTTCGGCACCAGAAGTTTTCTCCGCATCTAAACAAGATAATTGTCGGCAGGGATTTTTCTGGCGGTGGACGTTCATACGTGGTTCTTCTAGTCAATCACGCAAGCTAGCTTGCATGTCCACCACCAATTTCTTGTAGACATCTGTCATTTTCGTCTTCTATCATCATTCTCTTCAGCCAGCTTTGCACTAATATATATCCATCTACTTAGATTTGATTAAATATCATATGTATAGGCATAAACCCCTGGATATTTGAAATATACGTAATGATTGCATCGGTAATTACTCGCTAACTGGCTAAATATATTTATTTAATTTATATTTTCAAAAAATTATCTAAAACTAGAATAGAATGCTTACAAAAATGAATTAGACTCATCGATGGTACAACACACAATAAATGCATTCATGTCCATCACACCATAACACAATTTTAAATCACATTCACCTCATTTTCTATGGCACTTGATAACCCATGAAAATTCTACTTAATTTCCTTGGAAAGTGAAGATTTTTCATTGGAAGTCAAATCTATCAAATGCATTCATTCAAATAAGGTTTTGAAGACATTTGCCATTAGAGTTCATATTAGTAGGACCCATATTTTAATGAGATGTTTCGAATATGATTTAAAATTTGGAAAATATTAAATTATTAATCTCAACTTTTTCTTTTTGGCCGACTTATATTGGCCAATCTAGACCTACTTCATTTAGGATTTGGAGATATATAGGCAAAATCACCCATAAATTCTATCTATTATATAGTTAGGATGTCAAAATTCAATTTCATGACTTTCTCTAAATACACATGGTTTCTCAACTACTTCAACTATCCGAAATTGTTTACTTGTAAGTAATTGGATATTATGTCACTTCTATATTATTATTAAAATGTTAGAGTGCTAGCATAGTATGCCACTAGACACGACATAACATGATAAGTTAATTATTTTGTTGACACGATATTGCCATATCACCACTAGAGCTTGCGACAAGTAAATTATTAAAATGATCTTTTTGTATTAGGTCATTAAAATTGAACTTGCAGAAATACTACATTGAATTGATGCTGTATTCTAGTGGAAATTCCAGTTTTTCTTTTTCTTTCTGGAAAAAAAAAAATCAGTTCAAAGGGTTGTAAAAGATATTTTGATATGATTTAAAATTTATGACAATTTGCATCAAGTTATTAAAATTGAACTTGGACAGTTAGTGAATTAAATTTAGGTTTGTACTTGAGTAGAAACCCCACTTTATTTATTTATTTATTTTTTTTGAGTAAAAAAATAATAATAATTTCAGAACGGATTTTGGGTCAAAGGCAGCAGTTGCAGTATTTTTCTTCTATCTATTGGGTAAAAAAAAGAAATTTGTAAAATGGGTGAAACTTGGATGAGTGAGTACAAGTAAAGAAATGTAAAAATTAGAAGAACTAGACAAAAAGTATGTACTCTCTCTGTCCCATAAAAATAGAGTCTCGATCTTGTGGTTGGGCCTGATATACTTGCATGATGTGTCATTATTTGTATGCTGTGCTTTTTACTTGAGTGATGTGCAGATGATTCGGATCATGACACATTACCCAAGCACCAAGAAAACTCAAGCAGAGTATCCCCATTCATAAAAATAGGTCTCTTTCAAGAAATACGCATATTAAGAAAACTCATTAATGCATTGACTTGTAATCTTTTTAATTTCTATTTCCAAAACTATCATTTTTCTATAATTACATTTGGCGTCATGTCAAGACATTTTTGGAATAATAAAGGATAATATGGAAAAATTAAAAGAAATATAATTTGACTTTTCAAAATGAATTATCATTTTAAGACAGCCAAAAAAGAGAAGAAGGCCTACCTTTGGAGTGGAGATCTTCTGCCTCACTTTTTATGTACCACTTCATGTCCCTCTCACAAAAGTCGACATTGAAAATCCCACATTTTAATAAATATTTATATTTATATTTTTAAGGTGGACTTTTGTGAGAGGGGACATAAAATGGTACATAAAAGGTGGGATAAAAGATCTCCACTCCTATCTTTGTAGGACGGAGGAAGTAGTTAATCTTCCGGTCCAAATTAGGTTAATTAATTACAATTGGTCTAGACAAAATCAGAGCACAAGAATTGGAACAAGTGGCCACAATTCCTTGATTCCTTTCCTTTTGGAAAGGGGGTATTTAATTTCTGGGTCTAGACTAAAGTCAGAGCACAAGAATTGGAATAAGTGGCCACCATTCCTTGATTTCTCTCCATTTGGAAAGGGGCTATTTAAATCTGGTTAGTTTTAATAATTTTCAAATGGGTAAAATTACTTCCATGGAATTAGGAACAGAGCATTAGCACAAAGGCATCACCAAACAAATTAAACAAAGCAAACAGACAAAAAGAAAACCGTGCATGCACTGTTGAGTTAAAACCCATTTCTTTGTTGTTACTTTTTCCGGAGACATCGAAAGCCCATCCAAAGAAAAACAAGGCACCTTTCTTTCTCACCTCATGATTCCTTCAGAAAATCTAAAAACCTGATATCATTACATCTACACCCCTCTCCCTCCCTCTCTCTCTCTCTCTGTCTCTCTCTCTCACACACACACACTCTGTCTACAATGAAGAAAATTTTGTTATTTCATCTCATGACTGTAGCTTTGCTAGTAGTTCTGAGCAGTTCATGGGCAGATGATAAGATTATTAGTCCAACCAAGTTGGAACCGTTTGTCGATGAGCTTCCACAGATGCCCAAAGTCCTAGGTTTCGATACTGTAAACGGTGTTCCAGTTGCAAAGTCTCTGAAGATTGGCATGTTCCAGAAAAATTGGGTAAGCAGAGTTTCTTCTTCTTCTAGCTTCTTCTTTTTCCTTTTTTTTTTAAATCGTTTTAAAAACTTACCATGATTTCTAGGACACTGTTTAGACATAGGACAGTAATTTCCTTTCTTAAAACTTTGCTGTTAAAGGAGAGATTTTAGGCATTGTTGCCTTCTAATGGCCTTAAATTTAAAGATGTACCCCTGTTTGTTAATGGAGTGCTCAAGTCAGTGGCCTCTTTCTACTTTATACCATTTTATTATGAGATTTTAATCTGCACCATATTGACCTGATTGAATCCTTTGTAGTTGCATAATCATTAATTAATTAATTATTTTTTTTTTAAAAAAAAAAACTCAATTTCCTCGAACAAATGACATTTTACCATTTCAGAACTTATGAGATTCCTCTCTGCAAAATTTTCAGACCATTATTGATACGAAATATTTGAAGTTTATTTTCAGATTTCTTAAAACACTATTTATTTGTTTTGAAATAATTTTTTATTGAGTTTAGTTTTATTCAAAACAATTTTCGTTCTTTTTCTTTTTCTTTTTTTTTTTTTTTTGCCGGGATTCCCAATGTTCTCCATCCATGTCTTGTTTTAACCGCTGCAAATGCTTACTATACATAAAAAACAATAAGTTTGTACCAATTTTAATCCGTCAAACCAAAATTTTTGAATCCCAAACCATAGCATAAAACATATCCATGATCCCATTTAAGGGTTTAATTTTATTTTTTTCCCCCGCTATAATGTAGTTCTCTCTCTCTCTCTCTATATATATATATATCTTAAACCAGCCCTAGCCCCCCACCGACATTTTCCCTTATAAAAGAAAAAAAAAATCAGAGGATTTGTGGAAGTGAATAATAAAGCATTATTAGCAGTTTTGTAGATATTTTGTTAATTAGATAAAAGCATTTTGGTCAACTCAGGTCAATTTGATCAAGCTAAAATTTTTCCTCTCTCTCCGCCACACAAATAACTACTAAAGCCAAGTAAAAGCTAAAGGCAAGAAATTTAGTTCCTTTCACATAATAAAATTTGAGCCTCGATGCATTGGAGATATAATTAGATCATAAATGAAGAAAAATTTCAATCTCATGTTATATATAAGTAACTTGACTGAACAATATAATAATATAAAATTACTACTTTACCCAATCTATTTTACTGATATTTTTCCATCCACGTTATCTAAATTAATTGTGTTTATGAAATTGAAATAATAAAAATTTTACTTTTATAAATATCAACTAAGCAAAATGCCAACTAAAATGAATAAAAAAATAAAATAAAATATCATTGCTCCACCATAAAAAGTGATCTATCTTTAATATATGGACCATTTTTATTGGCTCTTGCTTTGCAGAAATTCCACAGAGACTTACCCTCAACACCCGTGTTCGCCTACGGTACTTCCAGGAACACCGCAACGGTTCCTGGCCCAACGATCGAGGCCGTCCATGGAATCAGCACTTATGTGAAGTGGCTAAATCACCTCCCTTCAAAACACATCTTACCATGGGACCCAACCATCCCAACGGCCGTACCCACCTCTAAGAAGGGCATTCCTACAGTGGTGCACCTCCATGGCGGCATCAATGAACCCGCAAGCGATGGAAATGCCAACTCATGGTTCACCGCTAGATTCAATGAAACGGGAACCACCTGGACCAAGAAAAAATATCACTACCACAATATTCAACATCCGGGAAATTTATGGTACCATGATCATGCCATGGGATTGACTAGAGTTAACCTTCTAGCTGGCTTGATTGGGGCCTACATCATCCGTCACCCTCAGATCGAAGCGCCGCTTGGCCTCCCTTATGGCAGTGAGTTTGATCGACCGTTGATCGTGTTTGATCGTAGCTTTCGTACCGATGGTTCGATATACATGGATTCTGTAGGAAATAATCCCTCCATACACCCACAGTGGCAGCCTGAGTATTTTGGTGATGCTATCATAGTCAATGGCAAAGCCTGGCCTCATGTGAATGTACGACGTCGTAAATACCGATTCCGTATAATCAATGCCAGCAATGCTAGGTTCTTCAAATTCTTCTTCACTAACGGCCTAGGATTCACGCACGTGGCAGCTGACTCAGCCTACCTTGAAAGATCTGTCGTGGTTAATGAGTTCCTCTTAGCCCCATCTGAGATTGCTGACGTGGTCATTGACTTTTCAAAGGCAACAACCAATACTGCTATTCTAGCCAATGGTGCAGCCTATCCCTACCCATCCGGTGACCCAGTCAACGAATCCAACGGTAAAGTTATGAAATTTATCATCAACAAACATTCAGAGGTTGACACGTCGAGAGTCCCAAACACATTGATAAAATACCCATCTCCGGATTTATCCAGTGCTGCGGCAACACGATATATCGCTATGTTCGAGTATACGAGCGCCATCGATGAGCCCACTCATTTGTACTTGAATGGAAAATCGTACGAAGATCCTGCGACGGAGATACCGAAGGTGGGGACCAGTGAGGTATGGAACGTGATTAATCTAACGGAGGATAATCATCCACTGCATATCCATTTAGGTCTTTTCGTAGTGCTGGATCAGACGAAGCTGGTAAATGTGGATGAGTTCAAAGAATGCATGTTGAAAATTAACGACGCGATCAAGTGCCAAATAAGCAAGTATGCACGTGGCAAAAAGTTAGAAGTGCCAGGTCATGAGAAGGGGTGGAAGAATGTGTTCAAGATGAGCCCGGGGGCCGTGACAAAGATACTAGTGAGATTTGCTTCCATACACTCAAATGAATCTTACTCGTTTGATGCATCTGAAGAGCCTGGTTACGTATACCACTGCCACGTAAGTATTTAATCTCTTTTCCTCTCTTCAATAAGAATTTGGATCATCTACTTGAATTTTTCTGTGCTTGAATTTACTTGAATTATGAAATTATGACACATCATTTTAATATTTTATTTATCTCATATTTTACATGATAATTAGATGTTACCCTATACCATTTGACCGATTTAAGAAAATTAGAGTTTCAAAAAGTTGAACACGAAACATTTACTCATTCAAATATGAAGGCTGCAGAATGGACAAACCACTTTTATCAGCCCTTTTTACTGAATGTCATTGTAGTTGACGTAGTAATACTACATTAATACAAATAAATAAAGTAAATGATATGACATGTCATGCTAGTAGTCACATTAATATGG
This sequence comes from Hamamelis virginiana, assembly GCA_017140935.1. NCBI lineage: Eukaryota > Viridiplantae > Streptophyta > Magnoliopsida > Saxifragales > Hamamelidaceae > Hamamelis > Hamamelis virginiana. The sequence continues at coordinate 865,287 of JAESVK010000285.1, read as the reverse complement.
AATAAGATGGATCTAAAGAAAATTAGAACACTAAAAACACACACACGAGAGAGAGAGAGAGAGAGAGAGAGAGGAATCCAAATAGCCTTACTTCATACATTAAATTATTAACATCTCGATTTAATCGATTAACCGTTTAATCTTGATTGAATCCATTGATAGAGAAAGATAGGGATGTGTGATCTTGAAAGAGAGGAGAGAAAGATAGGGATGTGTGATCTTGAAAAAAATGAAAATATGTGATTTTGAAGGAGATGAGAGAGAGAGATAGTAATGTGTGATCTTTAAAAAAAATGGAAATATGTGATTTTGAAGGAGATGAGAGAGAAAGGGATGTGTGATTTTGAGAGTCGGGGAGATGTGATAGAAACTAGAAACAGGAAGCTATGTATAAATTTGGGACATGTTTATGAAAATATTTAGGGTTCAAATTATTTTTTATTAACAATTTAAAGGAAATTTCAAACTTATCAACAAATAAAATGCTATTGTTATTCGGGGCCACACGGATCACAAGGCGCAAGCCTTGTTCGGGGTGCAAGATTTAGTTTGGTGTGCGCAAGCTGGCCCAAGACATCTGTATAAAAAAAAAAAAAAAAAAAAAAAAGGCTATTGTTATAGTTAAAAAATAAAATAAAATAGAATTATAAAAAATTGAGTACATGAATGTATATGCATATTGTATAGAGAGAATTTGGTGGATATCACAAAAGCATGCAAGATTAGAGCCAGATAGAGTCCTCACGAGGCTACCCTAAATCAAATGGTTAATTTTTCTAATCTATTTGATCTTGAAGTTATAAATTAAAGGTAACCAATAACTATTTTTCATGTTAAAATTCATTTGATAGGTCACAATTAGGAAAATTTATTCTATGCATTAGCCATATACACATGGCAAGACACAGTAATTCATCATGTGATGAACACAAAATAATTCATCCATAGCTTAAAAGTAATTAAGAGATTAAGTGTATAGTTATCAAATCAATTTGTGTTTTGAAATTTGTGAATTCAAAATGATTGTTTATATTCATGCAAACTTGTAAAGATTGTCACATTTTGGAAAGCTCTAAATTTTGGAAAATTTTAATTGTTTTGCTCTAATTTTCAATTGTTGACCAATTTTTGCTAAACTTTTCCCTAATTTCTAAGTTGGATTGCATAGAAAAACAACCATTTTGGCTTTCCATTTTCTTATTTGGCACCGCTACATTGTCCAAAGGACTCTGGTTTGACTGCGGCTCATGTATGGTGCCGATTTTTTTTTATTTGGCCTTTTGGCCAATGTAAATAAGGTGTTTTAAAAAACCGACCGTTGGATTAAATATTATTCCCATGTACTACAGGCATGCCAAAAATCACAGTAATCTGACCGTCGATTTATGAAATACAGACTGTGAAAATTTTTAACAGTTTGTGTGATTTTTGGCATGCCTGTAGTACATGAGAATAATATTCAATTCAACAGTGAATTTTTCAAAATACCTTATTTACATTGGCCAAAAGGCCAAATAAAAAAAAATCCGTACCATACATGAGGTGCGGCCAAACTAAGCCCCGAGCTCCCCATATTTGGCACTAATCCAATCCAACTAAATCTTCCATTTCCATATTTGGCTCTCATACCTTCATTTTTACTGGCTACCATTGCCTAATTTAAAAGTATACCAATTGAGAGTCCATTGCAGTATGTTTCTTCGGCATGATTACCAAATCTAACAATGGCAGATACAAAGGAGAGCCTCTAGTGTGTACGTCACAGACTCACGGGTACTCTGTAATTTTATGATAAATCATAGAGCTTCTGAATTCTGTACCTAAAAAGGCTCCTCAAATCTGTCTTCTTGCCTGCCCACTGCCCAGTGACCAGTTTGCTGCTGCCTGCTCGTCAAAACACCAACGGCACTCTTTATAAAATTTATATTTTTCTTCAAAATGTCTCTCCAAACCGATCAATGATAGAGTGCCACGTTTCATAGTGATTAAGGTTGGTGGGTTTTACATGTTTACAATTGGGCTTGGCCTATCTGTTCTTGGGCAGAACACAAATAGTTATTTAGTTGTTTTGTGGGCTTCAACTTATAATAGGTAGGGGTCTAAATATTCAAACTAATGGCTGTATGAGTCATTTCCTTATAGGTAACTTATATATATATATATAAGTTTATGTGTGGATTTGAATTTTTAACCAATATGGGATATGTATTTTGAAAAATCGACAATTGGATTAAAAATTCTACTTATGTATGTTAGGCATGCAAAAAATCACAGTGATTCGACAGTCAATTTTTAAAATACAGACTATGAAAAACTGTGACAGTATCATCCGACTGTAAAAATTGTTACAGTTTTTCACAAAACTTATTTTAAAAATTGACTGTCGGATCATTGTAATTTTTGGTATGCCTGATAATCATAAGCATAATATCTAATCCAACGGTTAATTTTTCAAAATACCAATCCTACATTGACTAAAAATTCAAGTCCATACATAAACTTATATGTATACTTACCTATAAGAAGATGACTCATGGCTGTATTATAGGCTGGTGTGTGGTGGCTTCTTTTGAATCCATTTCAACCATTGTTATTTACGTTCTTTTTCCCCACCTTTTTATAGCTAGGTTTTCTCTTATAATTCTCTTTTAAAAATGGGCCTTAAATGCAGATCTTGGATCATGAAGACAATGTGATGATGAGGCCCTTGAAGTTCATCAAGTGAGAAGGCCCACAGAGATCATGTACGTGTAGAGAGTCTAAACATGGTGATTATTTTGAACAATGGCCCTTTTTAATTTAATTTAACACCTTTGTTATAGTTCTTTTCTCTTCCCCAAGTAATCCTTCCTTTATCTTTTGATTTATATATGCAGGATCATTCTATTCTTGACCACAACTTCAAAACAACCAAGAAACCCCATTGCATGGATGGCTATCTTGTATTAAAAAAGAGAGAAAAAACAAAGTGTACTTAACACTGATATCAATTCAACATGTATTGAATTTGACTTCTATGTCTTTTATTTGTAGAATAAGTTTCATGTTGATAACTTTAAATCAATACAAGTTTCTATACACTTTTATGTATTTTGCGTCCATCATTGGAGTAGCATTTTTTGCATCTGAATACAAAAAAATAGATTTGCATTGCCTTTCGAATCTAACATTAGCGATGGTCTTAGAGTTATAAAATTGATATCACATCTTTCTCTTAAACCATGACCATATGCCTTACATCTCATTCTCAGTCTAGGGCTGTTTGTGCGAGGACTTAAACTTATTTTTAAGACTTGTGATACCCATTTTTTTTTTTTTTTATAAAAAAACATATTCTTAGAAGAAATACAACCTTATGCCTTGTGGCGATCGTTGGTCAAGAAAAAATATTAACAGAAATTCTATAAACTGGAGCAAAGTTGTCAAACTACATGAAATTTGAGGATACACGAGTTTCAAGAAAAAGTAAATAAATAAAGAATATATGCAGGGATGGCAATGAGATGGGTTAAACGGGTGATCCATCCTGCTCACTCCTATTGAGACGGATTTGAGGAAGAGATTTGAAAATCTTATAATATTTAGAAAAAAAATAAAATTGAAAAGCCTATAATGTTTGGGACAAAAATGGAATATGGTCATTCCACTTTGCCATATATATATGGGGCAAATTCCTTTTACATCTTGTTTTATATCCATACATATACATCGTTTTCAAAATACCCACGTGCGTTGAATATTTTAAGAAACCAATCGTTGGATAAGATACATTTCTCGTATATGTCATTTCTACCAAAAATCATAGTGATCCAACAGTTGGTTTTTGAAAAATATTACCACAAAAAGTTCTTATAATTAGAATCCTCACAGTTTTTTTTTATAGTGGGATATCTTAAAATCTGACCGTTGGATCACTATGATTTTTGGGAGAAATAACATACACAAAAAATGTATCTTATCTAACGGTCAGTTTCTCAAAATATTATATCCACATGAGTGTTTTGAATACGAAGTGTAGGTATAAATGTAAAACAAGATATAAGGAAACCTGACCCTATATATATATATATATAGAGAGAGAGTGTGTGTGTGTTATACTTGAAATTATTTTTCGTTTATTCATAATATTCATTATTTTTTTTAAAAAAATTCCTTTATATTTTTTCCATTCTTTTCTATGCATTTATATATATTTTAAAAAATTTGTTTCAAAAAATAAGTTATTGAAGTTAAGAAAAAAAAAGGTATTTTTACCAAATTTTTTTTTTGTATAATTAAATCCTTATTTACCAAAAGATAAAAAAAAAAATTAAAAAAATATTTTAAAAACCCGACGGACCCGCCCCGGCCCCATATGTTACTTTATCCTCGTTCCTACGGAAGACGAAAAAACAAACACAAAATTTATCTCATCCAGGAAAATGGCGCTCCATCAAAGCCGGAGTCCATTGCCCTCATTTTCAAGTTGGAATCAGAACATGGCGAAATCTCGACCCTCTACTAAACCCAGGATCTCCTGTTCCACTTCTTACAACTCTACCAGGGTCAGTTCATTCTCTCTGTGTTCTTAAATACGAAGATTTTTTTTTGGATAAAAATACGAAGATATTGGTGTTGCTAAGTAGACAAATTCAGAGGAAAGTAATGAGGTTGGTTTGGTGTTTGTTATTGTAATTACAGTGTAAGAGGGAGTACACGAGCGTAATGATTGTTCCAACAGGTGTAGGTGCTTCCATTGGTGGTTACGCCGGCGATGCTTTGCCTGTCGCTCGAGCCCTCGCCTCCATCGTCGATTGTCTCATTTCTCACCCTAACGTATGTTCTCTCTCTCTCTCTCTAATCTTTAATTTATCTTTCATGATAAAGGTATATTTGTCATTATGTTGTATGAAATTAAATAAGATGATGGTTTTGCCACGCATTTTTATATGTGAGTAATGATCATTTATACTGACTTAAATCTAAGTCAGCTAAGCATTTATGGGTATTGAATCATCTCATCACTTAAAAATGCTTTCATTCATGAAATGATCCAACAGCCATAAGTTTTAGCTGACTTAGATCTCAGTCAGCATTAGCTGACTAGATCATTTCACTTTATATGTACTCCGATTCCCGAAAATAAGTATATATACACTAGGGGAAATCTGCGTGAATTTATCAATGACGTCTCATTTAATAAATTGTAACTGTGTAGAAAAATTATGTTAATTAGATATTTTTGGAAAAATTATCCAAAACTAAAGTTTTTGAGT
>JAESVK010000285.1:821157-859552 GCA_017140935.1 Hamamelis virginiana | reverse complement strand
TGGGGAGAAATCTGAGTCTTCAATACCATATCAATTATTCTTTGAAATCAGAGTCTTTAAAAAATGCGACTTCTTTGAGTAATGTCGAATAGGAATAGCTTTCTATTCAACTAAATCATATTTTTGTGTTATGAAATTAGAGTCTTCGTAACCTTATCAATTGATGTCAATGTGAATCATTGAAGCAAAATCAATCATCAGTCTGATGGTCAAATAATTTGACCACCGATCAACAGTCTGGATGATGACAAGTGTGCTAATTGTACTCATTTGTATAAAGGATAGATAGTGCAGCCTATGTAAGCTTATATATCTATCCTGTCTGTACATTCATAATTTTCACAGGTGCTTAATGCAGCAATGCTCTACTGGCCCATGCCAAATGTATTATATGTTGAAGGGTATGCTCTTGACCGATTTGCAGAAGGCTTATGGACCCTGCAGCCTGTTCACCAAAACAAGGTATGTTTCTCAAGTCTCTTAATTACTTCGTTTCTGCCTCATACAATCCAATTGCTCACAGCTTAGCATGTAATTATGCCTTGGACATGTGATGTGAAGCAGGTGGGATTGGTCCTTGATTCTGGAATAGAGGAAGAGCTTCGTATTCGCCATTTACAGGTGGCTGATGCAACAAGGGCATCCCTTGGATTGCCTGTTGTGGAATATATTGTCACTGACACCCCTTTGCAGGTACCCCTTTTTTCAACATGAAATATAGACATCTATGTTGTCAAGCTAGGCTCATCTGATTGATTGGTCATTTCTTAAATAGGTCTATTCTGCTAAAGTATCAGAAAATCATGCAAATCAAATTGTGTAACATGTAGCATATATTGAAGCATCTGACCAAGATGCTTAAGCTCAAGAGTGGACAGGCCAATTGAGTATAACTCTCCCTCATGTGTAAGCTTCTTTGAGGCCTAGTCATGTGGACAATTTGGCTCTGATATTGTATTGAGGCATCCGACCCAAAAGCTTAAGCTTAAGAGTGGAGAGGCCTAATTGAGCATATGAAGCTATGTTAAACTCTTTGTTTGGGCGATGTGGGGTGGGGTGGATTCCTCAACAATATATACTATAGACATTTATATTATGACGGATGATTCTATATTGGTCGGACATTTAACAATGGCCTTTTGAGTATGGTGCACTGTCTAAAATGAGGGCCAAGTTATTAGAATTGATGAATGGGCACATTGCTTTTATCATATCTGCTTATGATCTCACTTCAGGAGGACAGGTTAACTTGCTTAAATTCTGCAGGTCACATATTGTTCTTACATGTTTTTAACTTTTGTATTCTTTAAAATTATGTACTCCATAAAGTTATTTCAATTTTCTGTTTATAGATCAACTCTTGTCTTACCACTATTGGATAGTCTCAAGAGAATTGCTTCTTCATGGCCATTTCTTTGTTCACTAGTGAAATGTTGTATTTACTTTTCAAATGGTTTGATTCTGTTTGGACTCTGAGTTTTTTACTACTAAGGTGACTGTAGGAGCTTGAAATATAACATGTTTAACAGGTGGAGAAATGGGTTGATCCAAAGACTGGGCAATCAACAGGGAGGATTAAACATCCTGGATCACTACTGAGAGCTGTAGAGACTTTAGTTACCAAATCACAGGTGACTGCTGTTGCAGTTGTAGGACGATTCCCAGATGATGAAATTGATGAAGTAGATGATTATCGACAAGGGATGGTATGGCAATTATGTGTTTAGGTACCATGCTTCTTTTCTACCCCCCATTTTGCATGTTATCTGCAAACCAATCCTACCCACTTTTCAGATTGAATTGTGCAATTAGCATTGACGAATTTTGTGACAAAGCTCTCCAAATGCCCTAAATTGAGTCCTGCTTATACATTAATTGTATGCAACTTGAATTCATTATTTTTAATTAAATAATTCACAAATGTCAAGTGTGGAGCTTTGCAAATAATTTTCAATCATTCATGAATTATGTTTTCAATCATTCATAATTTTCAATTATGTTTGCTAGTTTCCACTTTGGAATTTGGCCCTGAGTATTCTCTAAATTATTACTCACATTGTAGTTAAATCTTGTGATTTGGCTTCTAAACTTTGTTAATGATGTTTTGAGTTAATTCCTAAAACTTTTAACTATTCTCAGTTCTATATAGTTTTAAATAATAAATTAATGTCTATGGTTGTGGATTTCTTTGTGCCCCTGGCTCGTGGCTCGTTGAATGTTTCAACTTGAAACTTTCAAGTCTTGAGCTGTGGTTTCTGCTTCCTCTTGTAGATTGTATAAACACGATCCTCATATGTGGTTTTTCGCAATGAAGTACCACTTGGATACCAAAATGCTCTTTTTTCCCCTTATTAAGTAAGGAAAAGAATTTGGCATCTATGGGAGCTGCTGTCAATTATGGGTTTAAGACTAAAGCCATGTCATGTCATTTGGTAACTTAAAGTCGGTATCTTATTCCACCTTGTACTCTTTATTTTGCAGGGGATAGATCACCTGGCAGGAGTGGAGGCAGTAATAAGCCATCTAGTTGTGAAGGAATTCCAGATCCCTTGTGCTCATGCTCCTGCATTATCATCCCTTCCTTTGAGCCGATTGCTAAGTCCAAAATCAGCTGCTGAGGAGGTTAGTGGATGCTTCCAGGAAAACAAATTATTTATAATTCTCTGAGAGTATGCAATGAACTCTTGTGTGGGTGGGTGGGCACAAAATAGGATAACTTTAGCAATCTGTCTTTTCACTTGGATTTCTTATGATCATTTAAGATTCACATATATGTGATATATTATACACACAAACTTATATTATTTAAATTTTTCATGCAAAAGAGATCAGCCATGGCATCTAGGATCTTTTTTTGGGCAACTAATTGAATGGTTTAAAGAGAAGAAGAAAGTTCTTTACATGGATTTTATGACTTTAATCGTTGGATCCTTAGAGAGATAATAACATGAAGTAAGAAATAAATGATCACCAAGCATATATTTACATGTGGCTAGATCAACTGTACAAGAGACAAGTGAGTTTTAAGTTTTTAACTTTTAAGTAAATACAGTCCTACACCAGAGGTTGTCATTTAGCCATTGTCTTTTAAATTGGTTTTAGTGGGGAAACTTATTCGTATGTAGACGCAAAGGTTTTTTTTTTCGCGTTAGATACTAGCTAGAGATAATATTTAAGACAAAATTTAAGAGTCAGATGCTTAGTTGGAACCATGGAAAGATGCTTTAAAATTGAAATCTTATGAAGATAACTAGGATTAAAGAAAAAAAATATCTTTTGTGCTATTTTAGCAAAATTTGGAGTGAAAGGGAGTTAGTAGGGAAAATTGGTGGCCTAGACATACCCAAGAGAAATTAAGTTGATTGGTTGAGTGACAAGCTGTACACTACACTCTCTTTGATATCAAACACCAACCTAAACAATATGGCAGAGATCATAGAAGAAACAAGTTCCAAAGAAGGTAGGGAAGGAGCACACCCACTTTAGCTACCACTGTAGAGTCCTTTCTTACTTAAACAGAATTCAATCTAGGTTCATAACCAACACTAGCTATATGCTAATACATTTAAGTTGAATGTTGTTCTCAGGGATCTGGTTAGAAGGACAGGAGGTTTCTAGTTAAAGGTAGCTTGTCTAACAATGGAGTTGGGAATGGTGCAGAAACAAAGTGGTGAATAGATGCGTAACACTTTTTTTTATGTAAAGTAAGTATATTGTTTACAAAAAAGGCCAAAGGCCAATTATACAGGAAGTATATGAATGGAGATTCACAATGCACTTGAATTCACAAAATCACAAAAAAAGGGGTTTCCTCCTACCCAACTTTGAGAAATCCGAAGAAAGAGATTACAAAAAAACCTCTCTTTCAAAAGAATGCTAGTAAACTCTATTCCCTAAAAAATTGTATTGTTCCTCTCCTTCCACAAACACCAAAAAAATACGCAAAGTGCCACTTTCCAGATAGACAAAGTGTTCTTTCCTCTAGTCTCGAATCTCCAAGTACCTGATGGGAGTACCCTTATCCAAGTTTCCTTATCAAGTGTGAGTACGGGTGAAGCAGAGAGTCCGAGTATCATAGGTTTGTGACTATGTTGTTCGTTAGGACAAAACTAATCAAGCCAATGATGCTTAGCAGGTATTTTGGATGATCAGTCATAGTGGAGCTGAGACCTGGCCAAAACTCCCATAGGGGTCAGCAGTGGAAGAGTGAGATGTTCAATAGAATAAGAGACGGTCTGGTCAGCATATGAGACATATAAAACTTGCCATCTTTAATGATGGGTGCCAATCAAGAAAATAATGTTCACAATGAACATAGCTGAAATGATTGGTTGGACAAGAAAGGATTGACTTAGAAATGAATCCTTAGCGAACAGCAGTTGACAGGAGTGACAGGACAACTGAAGCCAGAATGGCATAATACTGGATTCATAGGAAGAATGTATCCCTGGGTAGATAAATGAAAAAAACTTGTGTAGATTATGGACTGAAAACGAAAGGTAACAATTTTCTGTGGATGTAATAATCTATATAATTATATATCCAAATATCAACTAAGGATAATGAAAGAAATAGTGTGCCAATTTTACGACTTTCATGTGAACATGCACACGTACCCTGTTTAATCTTTTGCTAATCAATATTTCACTCTCTCTCTCTCATGTATGTATATATGGATCCTTTGTGACAGATAGGGTACACATTCTTGCCATGTGTGCTTTCTGGGCTAAGTAATGCACCACAGTACGTAGTCAAGAATTCTGAATCCTTTGAAAAGGGTTGCATAGTGGCAAGTGATGTTGATAGCGTCATTCTTCCTATGGATGCATGTGGTGGAGATGGTGCTCTTGCTTTTGCTAGAAGCAAAAGATACAAGGTACAAAGACAAAGGCATAATTATCCTCTTCATTTCATGATTAGCAAATGTCTGAGTATATCGGGAAAAGAGCAGATAAGCCCACTTCCAGAATAACTTTTCTCTCAACTATTCCTCCTGTCTGTCTATATGATTTTAACTACAAGGAATTTGTGTTTCACTCGATTGGCACTAATTTTATTGCAGCCACTTATAATTACTGTGGAGGAAAATGAAACAGTTCTCAATGATACACCAGATAAACTGGGAATTGAAGCGGTATGCATTTTTAAATTTACACAATCTTTTTCCTGATTGCTTTCTATTTTTGTTCTTTTTTTTGTTTTTGGAGAAATTTCAAGGAAGAATGAATTTCTGATGGTCAGTAGAATAGTTTCCAATGGCTTACTTCCATTGTCTCTATCAAGAGAGGTAAAATTAAAGCCAAAAACAGAATATGTCTTCAATTGGATTCTTCTCTTTCGTCTTTGAAAACTGCCCTTTTTTATTTATCTGAAGAAGCTGGTGGGACCTGCTGCCATTATGAATTATTTGAACAATGGAACTGCTAGAAGTTACCAAAGTAAATGTGAGATCATGAAATCATGAGACCAACTTACAATTTTCTCAGTTTTGAAATGGCAGGCATCACCTTCTTTCTGCCAGAAGTTAAAAGAGTCAAGGTTGCAACTGACAAAACAAGTAGATTTCAGAATTACATTCGAAACACTATATATCTTTGATATTCTTTTTGAAACAAGATTCCAAAGGATCAGATCCCTATTTGGTGATTAAAAATCTAGTGACCATTGGAAGCCATTCTGCCTTGGTATTGCATCCAAACACTCCCATAAGTTTAATTAAAAATCATTTTTCCTTGAAATTCCTTCAACATAATTTTAAGCATATAGTTACTGATGAAAATGGGACATCTTATTCAGGTAAAGGTCTCAAACTATTGGGAAGCGATTGGTGTTATTTCAGCTCATAAGGCAGGAATAGACCCAAAATCTCTCCGAAGAAACAAAATTAATAACATTCAATGCACTTTCCCTTTTGCCTTCTAATGGTTATGCAGTTTCAGGTGCTGGATCCATCTCTTGATTAAAGTAAGTATGGACATTTTTTATTTCAACTAGGTATATTTCAAAATTGAATCATTATTTGCTGTTCGCAGTACTGTTGGTCTGAGCATTGTACACTTTTTGTATAAGAACATGTAAGGGATAAAAGGTGCATCATCTTTTGGTAAAGAAGGGGAAAAAACAAATCATGATGGTTCATGTTTGCTAGAAAAAGAAAATGCGTCTACTTTTATTTTTCTACATGCTATGATGCTGGTGTTGATTAAATCGTGATTCCAAATCTTTGAAATTGAGCCACACATTTGCCGGTAAGAGTGTGATTGATTTGTTTACTAGTGGAATTGACAAGTATTAACAACTCTCTGAAGCCAAATATTGACCCTCTAACCATTTGAAATTCATAGTGGATGCTTGCCATTTCGAGACGAGGACCAATGGAGTTTCATGGGCGGTGCTGATATGAAATCATCATTGTAATGTAGTTAAATTTTTTTTTCTGCTTGTAGTGCAGAAATTAGACTTTGATGGAACATAAAACAGTGGGTCAAATGTCATTTCCTTGTTTATTTCAGCACTTTTTTTTTTTTTGTTGGGACAGGATGCATGTTCTTTTCCATTTGGATAATCAAACGGTGTCGATTATGTAAAGTTTATATAATTCGGCTGGCAATGACCAGGAGAAAGCTTGCATTGATGCTGATATTTGTTGCATGAAAGTCATAGTAATTATTTTTTATCTTTTATGAGGTTCTTGTATATTTGAGGTTTTAAGTATTTTTCAACCCAGAAGAACGAAAAGGTATTCTGTGACGTACATCATTTTATCTATCCAACTACCAGCCTAACAGCCTTCTAGATTGATGAGTTTGGTGATAACCATGTTTGAGTAAGAACTAGGGCACAGTTGGACATGTGACCAAACTCTCTTACAGAAATTGTTTGAAAGTTATGTAAAAGTTATTTTAATGGTGACTGGTGTGGTGGTTGGGGAATCATGGAAATCACTCCCAGATTTCTTTCTTTCTTTCATATTTGTGTTGCTTTTATATTTTTATTATGACTAATATTTGATAGACTGACTCGTGAATACCAAGCCTATATAGCTTATGGAAAATGACTTTTTGTGAATGATAATGAAATCATTTTTCTTCTTTTTGGAGGATTATGAAATATGTTTTTGACAAAATCATTTATTTTCTTCTTTGCCCTAGACAAGAATAATGAGAGAGTTCTTTTTATTTTTTTCACTAATCTTTTTAGACAAATGATCCTATCAGCACACACGCTGACTTTCGCGAAGTCAGCATGAATCTTATAGGTGATCGCGGGATACATTTTTTGAAAAACTAACCATTGGATTATATATTATGCATATATATGTTAGGCATGCCAAAAATCACAATGATCCAACGGTTGGTTTCTCATATATGTTATTGAAAAAAATGTTCAGTTTTCAACGATCAAATTTTTCAGTATGTATTTTGAGATGCTTACATCAGATCACAATTATTTTTGGTGACATCCATAACAAAGGTATCTAATCTAATGATTGGTTTTTTAAAATATGCATCCCACAATTTCTTATGAGCATCCCTATGAGCTTCATACCGACATTCGCGAAAAATCATCGTAAGTTTACTTAGATCGAAACTCTCTTTTAGATTTATGATTATACGACTGGACCTAATGAATCAAATATAGATCCATCTACTTTAAAGGAAGAAATCTAGATTACTCACAACCATTAAAAAAAAAAAAAAAAAAAAACCAGACCATCACCATCGACAATGAAATGATGACAACAAGAAGATAGATGGCAGCGACATAACAAAGGTATCTAATCTAACGATTGGTTTTTTAAAATATGCATCCCACAATTTCTTATGAGCATCCCTATGAGCTTCATACTGACATTCGCAAAAAGTCAGCATAAGTTTACTTAGATCGGGACTCTCTTTTAGATTTACGATTATACGACTGGACCTAATGAATCAAATATAGATCCATCCACTTTAAAGGAAGAAATCTAGATTACTCACAACCATAAAAAAAAAAAACAGACCATCACCATCGACAATGAAACGATGACAACAAGAAGATAGATGGCAGTGATGAGAAGCCATGTGAAATCTAGTACTACTTCAATGAAATTGAACCATCACCATATATCGACAATGAAACAATGACGACAAGAAGATAGATGGCGGTATACGAAGCCATGTGAAATCTAGTACAACTTCAATGAAAGTAGGCATATTCATGAAAGATGTAAGGTTTGGAGCTGGATTTGCCTCTTGTTGGAGTCAAATTTAGTGCAACTTAGTAGAAATTAAGCAAATTAGGGTCAAGTTTGGGGTTTGAAGTTGGATTTGCTAGTCATTGGAATCAAATCTATATTTCCCTTGACAACTTAGCCTTGTTCTTCTTCGATGTTGTCATCCTCTTCCCCCCAGCTCCGTCAAGGCCGGACAGAGCTGGGTTGTGGTAGGGAGGAGAAGTTGTCAAAATGAGGCGGTGAAAGGATATATATATATATATATATATATAGAGAGAGAGAGAGAGAGAGAGAGAGGTGGGGATAGATGAGAATGGTTGGGTGGCAAACTTATCTTTTGAAAAAAAAAACTTATATGTAATATCACTTCAAAATATCATAGGGTTCATCGTAAAACGTTGGACTCATGGTATAAATCTCTAGTTTTAGGGATTCATTACATATATTAATGCAAGAGTATTGGGTCTTACTTTAAGCTTTGGACCTGCACCCAAAATTTTAGAACAGTACTGGAATCCTGTTGACAAATTTTTTTATCTACTCATATGGAGTTAATGAGTGGATGAAAATTACATCTATAAGATTCCTAGCATTTTTTAATTGATTTCGTGTTTTTTAATATAACATAATTTCTAGGAATCCTCAAGTTCTTACTATGAAAAAAACTTCTCTCTCACCTCACTTTCTGGTTTCAATCATATATAGTTCTAACCTACTGTTACTGGAGCAAGCTGAAAACAGAAATCGATCTTCTCACACTGTTGGGCAGTGCTATACTATCATTCCTTGCTGTCTCCGACAAAAGGGTGGGGTTATATCAATTTCCATCCCTTGTGTCTGAGGCGATAAGATCGAATTGCAATAAAAGTTCTACGGAGTCCATGAGTTGATTGCATCAAATATATATATATATACACTAATTTACTAATTCACTTGATGTGTTCATTCAACAGATTGTTTATTTATTTTTTTTCTCAAAATTTTTAACTTTTTTATGCAGAATGTCTAGTGGGCATGTCAATAGTGTCGATATAAAATAATTAATGCAAACAATATTTTTCATTCTAATATTTATTAAGTTAGGGTATAATTCAACAGTTCAACAAGCATGGTATTACTAGGGTTATCAAAAAAAAAAAAAAAGCACGATATTAGAAAAAATCGACGCCATGTACATGCAATGTGACCATATTCTTTGATTAGGTGCTCCAAAATTTTTGGGTCGACAAAACATAACATAATGGACAAATATATTTTATTTCATAGCTGTGATGTCTTTAAAATTTGGAAAACCACAACTGTACCTCCTCTCAAGTACGTGACATAATGTGATTGGTGCAACGCATAATAGCCAGATAGATTGATTCCACAATTAAGGTCCACTGATGGACACGGTAGAGCCTGTGCTTTAACTTTTGGATGATAATGAAAAGTGGTCACAGATGTCACCATACCACCAACCCTTCTGCCATTATCCTCAATTCACAGGGTCCATGGCAGCTCCATCAAAATATGGCAGCTCATTCAAAATATTAAATTAACTGCAAAAGGCTATTTAGCACAACCTTTTACTGTGAGCTCAGAGTACAATAAGCACAAACACAAGGTATATTAACTCATGTTATCAGAACAGTCAATCCAATGATGGGTAATTGATGATGATTATTTGAGTTACATGAGAGAAATGACTTTTTGTCTTTAATTATCCATGTGAAGATAGTTTGGGCACTAATTCCCATTATCTTTTTCCTTTTCTTTTAAATGATCTAATGATCTATTCAGAGAGAGAGAGAGAGTGATGCTAATATCAAATGCATCAAGTGAACTCTTTCAGAGTCACTTGCAGATCATATAAAGAGTCTCTATATATATAGTCTCTATACTCTTTAATCCTTATGATCTTACCATGCCGGAACTTAAGAGGACAAAATAGAAAAAAGAAAAAAAGATAAAGTAAAAGGAATCCATGTACATTGAGGGCACCCTCAATTCTTTGGTCTGACCATATTTATTTTTTGGGTGACATACCCATAAGTCCCTCACGTAAGCTTGTTATATCACCAAGTCCAATAATCATTTTAGCATAACAAATATACAAAAAAGTTTGGAAATCTTATAGACCTTATGGTATAAAATTAGACTTCACATTTACAGAACTCCAAACTCAAGAATTTTTGTATAATTTGCTCTTATTTTTTCAATTATTTTGAGCATGGGAGATAGTACACCCACCATGTTATCATATTAATCATATTGGCTTTAGGGCAATAGTATTAATTCAGCATAAAATATAAGTAAAATAACAAAATCAATCTTTAATTAGTGCATTTTATTAAATAACGTGAAATTTTATAATAATTTTTTATTTGCAACGTCCTTGTTAAAGTCTTTTATCCCCAATAATTGGATGGATATTAAAATTGGGTCCCAAACCAAGATAAAAGAGAAAATTTGTGGTGGGTGGAAGTATGGATGGCTATTGACCTACGGAAAACCAAAAAATATATCAAAAAGATGTCGGCAACATTAATTCAAAAGATTTTGATGAAAATAGACTTGCCCCCACCCCCTAATTGGTCCAACTACCTTATAAATGGCTGTGAAACATTTTGTCCCAAAACCAAAATTGAATTAATGTCATTTTTGTTGGGGTTTTTATTATAGTGGGGACCAATTCAAACCAATATAGTTGGGAGTAAGTGAGATGCATTTTTTTTTTTTTTTGTAATTTTAGAAAACAATTGAGATACTTTTCTTGTCCTTCCTTAACAGTCAGCTAACTTAGCACATGCTACAGTATTACGGGCCACATTTTCTGTACCAATCCATTTGCTAGCTAGCCAAACAACCTATTATACACATTCACAATTATTTTTTTTTGGGCTTAATGTAAAGATATGTTATATTCCCTAAACATAGTAAAACAATGCTTTTTATTCATTTATTTAGTAGAAGACAGCCTGGTGAGTGAGTCACATTTGGTGGGGTTGGACCTTTGCTCATGAGAATTGTAATTATGTCATCTCCTAATTGGTGGGATGAGGGAGAATGAAACTTTTTTATAAAGAGAAATGTCGAAAGAAAAATCAAACTAGCTTGATGTGAATTATAGTGTCCTAATATAGAAATTAACTCTCATTTAAACGACAGCCCAACATGGGCTAGAAATGCAACACTTTATATATCCCATCCTTCAACAGATGTTCAAACGACAGAGCAACGGATGTCCGTAGGGCTAATTGCATAATAAATTTTGAAAAACTGATCATTGTATTCGATATTCTTTTCATATATGCTAAACCTGCCAAAAATCACAGTGACCTTAACGGTCATGTTTTGAAAAATATTAATGTGAAAAAATTGTGACTTACTTATTCTTTAAACTGTCTCCATATTTTCACAGTTATTTTTTTTTTTTTCTTCGAAACAGGCCGTTAGATCACTATGATTTGTTCTATAATTGGCGCGTCTGGATTTGCTGGTGATCAGACTTTGGATCGCTAGGTGGAGATCCACCGTTAGATGGGTGACACAAAAGGTAGATGGCTGATCCAATGGCCGAGGCAGAAAACGCAAATGGTGATGTCGTTTTGGGACTAAAAAATCATGTTAACTTCCGTTAACGATTGATGCATGAGTCTCTCTCCTCACTTCCCCAAATTTTTTGTTTCTCTCTCTTCACAGCCCAAAGGTCTCTCTCCTCAAAACCCAAATTTTCTCTCTCCGAACAACAAATCCGAGCTCACTTTGTGCCTCTCAATGGCTACAACAATTGGAAACAAAACCCAGTAATCATCACAGCACTCCCCACTCCAACATTCTTCCATACACAAATAAACTCTCCCTTGTAAATCTAGGATTTCATACTCACTGTAAATATAGGGTTTCTATCATTTTGAATTCAAAATCCCTAGACCTTACCTCTAATATTATATTTTTTCAATCTTGCAAGCAGAGTTCGTTTGGTGCTCTGTGGCGTCCTTCGAAGCTAGGGTCCCGAGCAAACACGAGCATCTTTGCTTCGGGATCAATCTCGAAAGGTGAATCACCGGGAATTCCTGCCGCATCTCTGGCAGTCGGTGTGAAGTTATCGTGATTGTCATTTCTCCCTTTTGATTTATACATCTGATCAGAAAAATGGATTTGAGTGCTATGTATTCTCTGTAAAATGGTTTTCTTTATTGGGAATGTAGATTTAGGGTTAGGGCTAGGGTAAATAAGGAGATTAAAGGGGAGGAGGAATGTGATGGGCTTTTTCTGCTTTGTTGTAAGATGGTAGGTTTGATAATTTGTTGTAGAAATTTGGAAAATTTTGATGCTTGAGATCAATATTGTGGATTGGGACTGTAACTCATTTGCTTTATATTTTTTCTCTATGAATTAAACCTAAATTTTGATGCTTGAGATCACTTGGAAAATTTGATGCTTTAATTAGATCATTCTAACAGAAGTTGTGAAGAAGGAGAGATAGTAGACTAATGTAAAAGTTGTGTAGATGGAGAGATAGCAAATAATGTGATGTGGTAGTCTTTGCAACGTTAACAGAGTTAACAGTGGTTTTTAGTCCCAAAACGACATCCCCATTTGCGTTTTCCGCCTCAACCATTGGATCGGCCATTTAGCTTCCGTGTCGTCCATCTAACAATGGATCACCACCTAGTTATCGAAAGCCTGATCACCAGCAAAACCGGATGCATAATTGGCACTTCTATATATATTAGTATTTCTGTATCTGTATAATTGCGAAAAGTATTGAGGTTATATTAATATGCAAAAATCCCAGTTCAAGTTTTAACCAACCCTAACTGCATAAGCTGGTGCATGAACTGAATCATCACAAATTAAAAAGATGAATGATTGTTCTTTTTTTGTCGTTTTTCCTTTTTCTGTTGTGTTTGGAGAACAAGAACAAAAACCCAAGACCAACACATTATATAATAGGTTTTGAGAAAAAGTAAGCTTGAACCATTATTCATCCTAGTTATGTGCAAGCCAACTGGTTAATCCATTTATACTAATTAGATTTAATAATTACTTAAAACATTTAAAAAATAAGTGAGATGATTTTTCTTTTCTTTGTGCATTTTCTTGGCTGAATTTAATTAATTTGTGATTGAATAATGATTCAACAAGAAAAAAAAAATATTTATAATAATATAACTAATCTTAATTAGCCTAGCCTAAGGACTCATTTATGCTCTCCTCAAAGACCCAGAAAGATATATATATAAAATGATAAAAAAACAGAAGATGAACTAATCAAGACCTAATATATCCTTTAATTAATATGGGAGGGTTTATCCAAATTCCATTGATGGGTGTAAATTAAAAATTGCCAATTAATTCCAATCCTCTAGCTTGGCTTACCAACTCTAATTCAAAGATGCCTCTTATGGATAAAGTTAGACATATTATAAGAAACAGTCACGTAATAAGCTGATATTTTTAATTTAATACACCAAACTACCATCTCAATTGTCTTGACTTAATCGCGGTTTAGTGGTTGTTGAAGAAGGGGGAATCAAATTAATCATTTTCAGCTGCAAATTACTGTTCAATTAATTATTCATTAATCATTGCAGATAATATCTTTAATTAGTCTTTGGAGTACAAATTTGTTGACCCTTTATTTAAAATAAATTGTTGAAATTTTAATAATTAATTAATTAAGGTAGACCCACATGGACTAGGATTGCAACCCGTGACAGTCCATGAATGAGACTCTCCAAGTGTTCATGTGCGCTAGCTTTTCTTTACATAATGCCAAAAGAAAAAAAGAGAAGCAATATATATAGATAAATGTATCTATATGGGATAGGTTCCCTAACCATTTTTATTACCATTATTTCTACTATCCGTTTCAAAACACAAATGTGGGTTGAATATTTTGATAAACGGATCGTTGGATTATATATTCTGCTTATATATATTATGTATATCAAAAATCATAGTAATCCAACGGTTAGTTTCTAAAAAATGCCACCGTTAAAAATTATTATAATTAAAAATATCGCAGTTTTTTAATGTGAGATTTTTTAAAATTTGACCGTTGGATCAATATGATTTTTGGCACGTATGACTTGTATAAGAAAAGTATCTAATTCAACGGTCAGTTTTTCAAAATATTCGAGTGTTTTGAAAACGGATGGTAGAAATAATAGTAAAAAGAATGGCTAGGAGAACGTAATCACACACACACATATATGAAGCTTCAATCATTTTCTAGGTCTTAATTATGGGACATGGGGCTGTGAATTGGACAAGTTGAAGCTAATCCAACGTGAGGTTCGGAGTTCAAACCCGATCATTTACTTAGCACTGCATTCTTTACAAATCATCAACACCAATGTGGGTTGATTTTTTTTTTTTTTTACAGTTTAAAACTAAATTATGCAAAAACCATGGCGCTTGACCCACCAAATTAAACAAAAATCCAAAACTGTACGTGATTGTTCAATGTCGGACCAGCTATGATATGATATTTGAACATATATATCTTTGATTACAGTTTTTGTTCTGAGTTTATGTCAATATATTCTCACTTAATTAACGGTCACCCTCGATGGATTTAAAATTAAAATAAATAAATAAATAATAATTGTAGGTGTTAGTTCTCTCGCTTTAGTATAAAAAAACACTTTATAATTAAATGAATCATCAGTTGTAGTGGGTATGCACCTCCAAAATGCCATGAGAAAAAAAAAAAAATTATTTTGATCTCAATCATTTAGAGATCTTGTAGGATGAGGCTGACTCAGACAGACTCTTGAAGCTCATCCACAACAACAAGCATTCTCCTCCTCCATTGTCAAAGGAAGACTCTCTAGCTAGCTCATTGAATGACAAAATTATGAGGAAATTTTCTTTAATTAGCTTAGCTAACCATTGATTGGGTCATCTTTAATGTAAGTTACACGCAACCTGTCGATTCATGAATAGCAATACTGTTACGATTTTTATATACGGGAATCTGAATATTTTTCATTATTCATGAAATGATTAATTACCTGCTAGTCTCGTAGGATTTTTTTTTTTAATGGATATTGTGTTGACAATGCAATGCCATGTTAGGCACCGTGTTTCGTTCTAAAAGTAATTGATCGAGTAAATAGAGGTTAAGACGATGGAGTATTTTATTAAGAGTTGCCATTCTCACAAGTTTTGCTTTATATCCAATGCGATAATATCATATTAACATAATCATTTATGATGATTGACACGTTAGTGTCATATCAATACGGTAACTCATATGTTGTTAATGTGATAAACAGGTGGTAAATGCATTGGTGAGCCTAACATTTTTCTTTTGGTAAATATAATGGGAGCACTTTGTTAATTGTCATTCTCCGGTCCTTAAGTTATGCCATGAGACCGAGCAATAGTTTTGATTCAGTAGTTCATGTCTCTTCTAATATGGGATGAAGTTCTGGGTTGAAAATTGGCTCATCTGTTACTACTCTTTCCACTAACAACTTTCGCTAATCTACTGATGTACTTCACTTGGCAAGAAAAAGAAAAAGGTTTTGCCATGATGCCCATGATCTCCGGTACATTTACTAGTCCCAATACTCAAATTATACTAATGCATATTTTAAGATAGATGCTAAAGAATTATGGCTCGAATTATAATATGATATATGTTAAATGGAATCTAGCTTTTAAGTAATTAGCTATGTTGCCTTCTACCTAAGAAAGATGAAACGAAGATAGAGAAAATTTAAAAAATCTCATCGCATGTGTAATGAATAGCTCTATCTCAAATATGCCCCCAAATTTGGTGGAGCTAAACCTAAAACTTTGAGGTAACCCTAAAACTAAAACTCCATCCATGTGGGATTTGCTTGCACATTGCACAAATGTAAGATTATTATAAATTTTTTTTTCTTATCCTTCTATTTTCTTGGCAACCAAGCAAAGCATATCATCATAATAGTTGTTTGGGTATTCGAAACTGCAGTCCATCGATCCCTCTAAACTAGCTTCAAGCACATGATACTGGTTATACCATTCATAATAAATGATGATTAATGATATATTGATTTTAATTATTTGGGTCCAAATATGTATTATAATACTATGTTGGACCTATATAAAAAATTAATCCACATTAAAAAAAAAAAAAAAGAACATTATTTTTCTCTCGCACTAAGACACTGACAGATTGAGGAATACCAGTCTTTCTTCCTTGTACAGGTCACGCACGAGAGTCACGTGCTCATCAAGCAGTCCAAATTCCCAGTCCCACAATTCTGCTTCATAGTACTCTGTAAATAATTTCTCTCTGATTAGATTTTTAAGAAAAGGGCCCACTTTTAATTTCTCCTGTTAGCAAGCACTCAGTGCGGGGGCCCATTACGATAACTACGACGGGGCTATTCATTAGAGACTCATTTTACTGCTGGGCCCCTACTACAGTTGCTGGATTCCATGATTCAATTGGAGCAAGATTGGATTGAAACACGTGCAACTAACACCAGAGTCACGTGTCACTCTCTAGAATGCAGTCCCTATCCAACAAAGATAAGCCCCTACTCAATCACAGCTTGCGCCACTCTGGTAGACTCTCTATTCAATTGATCGTTGTAAATTTGTTACCTTTTTCTTCCTTGATTAACACATGGCTAGGAGTATTTTGAGTTTTAGGAAAGATGCTTGCAAATATATATATATGCCACGTTATCCTTATACCCTATTTTGACACATGTTTATACCTAATTTTCAAAACACCATTGTGAGTCAAATGTTTTGACAAACTGACCATTGAATTTGATATCTTTTCTATGCATATCATGTATGCCAAAATCATAATGATCCAACCATTAGTTTCGGAAATATATTATTGTAAAAAATATTATAGATTTTATAGTTTTATATCTTAAAATCTAACTGTTGGATCACTATGATTTTTAGCATACATGACACACATAGAAGAGATATCGAATCCAACGGCCAATTTTTCAAAATATTTGACCTACAATGGTATTTTGAGAACGAGCTAAGTGTAAACATAGGTGTCAAAATAAGGTGTAAGGGGAATGTGATTATATATATATATATAACTGATTTGGTCAGGGGCCCCTGATTTTAGCTTAAAATCAGCTAATGAGGACCAGCCGTTGGATCAAAATGTAAGGCTCAGATCTGCTCACTTAAAATACCCGGGTGAGGAGCGACGACCCGCGAGAAACCTGAATCATCACCCTGCTCAGCAACACATCTTGATCTCCATCTCCATCTCTGGCGTGAAGCTTGACGTCGGAGAAACTTGCTTTATTTCTCTTTGATTTTGGGTTGGAACTTTGAAGGGTCTTCTTTTAGATCTAAAAATTAAGTACCCATTGGCTCTTTGTTGCTGTTAAAGTTGGGTTTTTGGATTTAACACCAATAACCAGTTGCTAAAGTTGGCCTTCAAATCTGAGAAAGTTTCCAACTTTCTATGCTGGGCTGGAGTTTTTGACACTATTTCAAGCATTAACTCACTAGTTTTCTGCCAACTCACCAGCATGACGCCGGAAGGAGCTTCACGCCGGAGATGGAGAATCAAGTACCCATTGGCTCTTTGTTGCTACTAAAGTTGGTTCACCAGCTTGACGCCGGAAAGAGGGAGGAACTTGATGCCGGAAGGAGCTTCACTCCACTGGAAAGAGGGAACGAGCTTCATGCCGCCGGAAATAGAGATGGAGATAGAGATGGAGATGGACCTGTGTTGTTGAGCAAGTGAAAACTAGGGCTCTGATTGAGATTTCGGGTTTCTCGCGAGTCGTCGCTCTTCACCCGGGTCTTTTAAGTGAGCAGATCTGAGCCTTACATTTTGATCCAACGGGTGATCTTCATTAGCTGATTTTAAGCTAAAATCAGGTACCCCTGACTAGATCAGTTATATATATATATACAGAGATGCTAATATAAGGTGCACTTGATCAACTTGCATCAAGTGCCCTCCTCTACAGCCACCTGTGATGAAAATTTTTAAAAACTGACCGTTGGATTAGATACCCCTATAAGGTATGTCATGTCTGCCAAAAATCACAGTGATCCAACAGTTGGTTTTTTAGAAAACTAACTACTAAAAAATTATGACTTTTTTGTTCTTTAAAATGTTATCATTTTTTAGCAATCAGTTTTCTCATAAACCAACCGTTGGATCACTGTGATTTTTGGTGGATATGATATACATTATAGGGGTATCTAATCCAACGGTCAGTTTTTAAAAATTTTCATCATAGATGACTGTAGAGGAGGGCACTTGATGCAAGTTGCATCAAGTGCACCTTATATTAGCACCTCTTTATATATATATAAAAGGACATGTTCCCTTGACACATATTTTTACTCTTAATTTGGCACTCGGTTTGCAAAACCTAGCATGGGATGAGTATTTTGAGAAACTGATCGTTGGATTGGATATTCTACTTATATATATATTACGTATGCCAAAAATCACATTGATCAAACGGTTGGTTTTTCAAAAAACTAACTATGACAGTTTCATATAGTTTTTTACAGTTTATTTTAAAACTGTGATATTTTTTAAACAGTAGCCATTGGATCAATGTGATTTTTTGTATATATGATTTATATAAGCAGAATATCTAATCCAACGGTCAGTTTCTCAAAATACTCATCCCATGCTGGGTTTTTGCAAACCACGTGTTAAATTATGAGTAAAAATATATGTCAAGAAAACCTGTGCCACACCCACACACACACACACATATATATATATATATATATATATATATACCTTATGCTGTTAGTGAGTGGGTCAGCAATGTAAAAACTTTTCGATTCAGTGGTGTTTTAGCAAGGTATGATAGTATCAGAGCTTTGATTTCTATAAGGTCTTGGGGTCTAGTGTCCTCACCTTCATCCCTCATTCATTTATCATTTTACTAACTCTTTATCGGTTCATCGCTCCTTGTGATGTTAGAAGAGTATTAATTATATCTTTATAACATTGTTAACCCATTTCCTAACAGCTTAAATTTTTTTATATAAGGTGGTGTTCTAACAACATGAAATATTCGAATTTGGTTTATTTAATGAAGTAAATTAAGATAAATAAAGTTTAAAATTATGAAATGATCAATAATTTTGTTCTAATATAACCATAGGTTGAGCCACATGCGCGCAGATGAACCCCAAAAAAAAAACTTCCTCTAATCTATTACGTGCAATTTTTTATTTACCCTTTAAATTTCTAAAGGTTGCCCCCTCTCAAACACAAAACTTTACGCATATTTTTCGAAGAGTCATATATATAATACTTTTTTATATAACAAATATTTGATGTGGGATTTAAAAACTACATTGTTTCATTTGCTGCAAAATGCTTATATATATATATATATATATATATATTAATTTTCCTTGATTCCTTTTAGTCCTTTTAGAATTACCACCATTAAACTTCTTTATATTCTTACTTAAAAAAATATCCCTAAATTAACCAAATACGTACTCCTAAGTCTTCTTTTCTTTTTACGAGAATAAGACAACTTATCACTACCTTGAATATTCTAGCTATGCTACCAGCATCACCACGCCTTGCCGTCACCACTCAGATTATATATCTAGCGCTATCACCGACGGTGACTTCTTCTCAAAAAGGAAAAAAGTAATGAATAATTTTTTTGTACAATAATTTCTTAAAACGGAAAAAGAAAAGCTTTGAAAGTTTAAATGGGAAACAGAGCAGACCCCGAACTTTACAAAGTGGCTAGGGTGATGGTTAGTGTTTAATGTGGATATCACCATGAACAGGGTTAAGTACCATTGAATCAATGGTTGTTGTAAGATGCAACAACAATAGCCATTAATATTGTTGTTGACAGTCATTAATTAACAATTTTAAAAATTGGTTGATGTGAAATTTCATTTCTTGTAAATCAAATCAACAAAAAGCATACAATTCAAATTCATTTTTTCCCTTTTTTTTTTGTTTTTTTTCAGAAGTAGTAAAAAAAAAATAAAAAAAAAAAAAAAAAAAAAAAAAAAAAAAAAGTTAGACAATTTAAAACCCTAATGAAAAATTATATTAAAATGTAAAAGTATTGTACAACATAAAAAAATCCAAAATCGAGCACATCATGAAAAATTTTGAAAATCTTTTTCATGATTCGAGTAAACAAGAGGTGCATGTTAATAAAAACCAAATTCAATCTCAGAAAATAATTCAAGGGATTTCTAGGAATAAACTGTCAATTCGAATGTCTTAAGATCCAAATTTAGCAGTTTCCTGAAATTAGACAACAGGCAACGAAAAAATTATTTCTCGCAAATTCTTTAGATCTAGTGTCCATATAATTTTTACTGGCTCAGAAAGAGGAAGAGAATTGGTCCAGTGCTCACTCAAAATACTTATGACAGCAATAAAAAATTAAAAAAATAAATAAAAATTACGTACCAACAAAATGCTTCTAGTACCATTTTCATCAAAATAGAAAATAATTATAATAATATGATATATTTTAATAGACCTTTTTGGTGATGGGTCATTCAGTGGTCCCAAATTATCCACTTCGCAGCACGGAAATTTGCAAATTATAACTATAAAAATAAAATCATATTACACATGATAAGGTGGGATGGCTGAGTCATGAAATTAAAAATTGGAAGGACAATGATTACATTACCCTAGTATTATGGATTTTCCGTGAGCCCGAAATGAAATAGGGACGCCCGTCAAAGGAAAAACAAAATAGCAGCTTTTAAAGTTGTACGCTTACCCCATGGTTTCAGTCACTGAGTTCAGTAATTGCTGATCTGTACATCTCCTTGTTAGACACGTATGTTTCTTAATATCGGTCATATGAAGAATCCATCTGACTGCTCGTCATCAAATCTTTATCCTTCTGTCAGATGCGTCAATTGATTGAAGTTGTACGGGCATACTACGAGCCCAACCTCTTTTTAGGATGGCAACTTGGGACCAATCAATTCACACCATGTCAATCCAAAACTGCAAATTAAAATCATTTTCGAAAAATTAGATTATTCGTTGGGACCTTTCATGAATCTTAACAATTTTAATTTGTATATTTTTTATTTATTTGTTTTCTAGTAATTTTTTTTAAAACTATTTTATTTACGCAACAGGATCTCCAAATCCAAATTTAAATATATATATGTATATATATATATATATATATATATATATAAATATATATATATATATATATATATATATATATGTTGACTTTAGTTAAAATCATTATGATAAATATAACTAATTGTAATATGTATATTTTGAAAAATCGATTGTTGACTTAAATATTTTTTTTATGGATGTCATACATGTATAAAATTATAGCTATTCAATATCTATAAAAATATATATACTATATACATTTTTGAGAAATCGGTCAGCTGATTTTTCAAAATACAATTTTTGAAAATAGATACCCCACCATTCCCACGATTATCTATTAACCTCATGTTTACTTTAGCTAAAGTAAAAATATACTCATTTAATTGTTCGTGTTCCTTTTTACTTTTCTCTCTTCCTTATGATTGTATTAGGCACTAGCTTATTACCAGCTGATTGTATGTGGATAGATTACCTTAGACTCTGTAATGTTATTTCTTTTAATACATTCTCCATTGAGAGAGAGAGAGAGAGGGGGGATAAGTTAGTAATTAATAAAAGAAAAAAAAAATTATTTTATTTTTAATTTGAATAAAGAGAATACATCAGAAACATAATTTAATTTGAAAAGTAAAATCGAGTTCCCAACTTTTTCCTCTCATACGAGGGGTAGAGGTATATACTACTCTTGAAAATTTAAATTTGAAATGCTTTTGGATATAAAGGAATTCATTTTTAAACAATTTTCATTACTTTTGATTAATTTCATTTCATTTGTTGTTGCCAAGAACCAGATAGGAAAGCTGAAGATCTGTTTAAAGAACTCCACATGAATCCTGTGGATGAAATCAACAACTAAAATGTGCGGACGTGATTCATATTTGAAGCTGACATATATGGCATAATATCAAGGACGTCCATGACTAGCTTTGACACTGCTCTAAGAGATAGGAAGAGAAGCCAAAACCCATTAGGCCAATACCCACAGTTCATAGAGGGGCTGTTTGTTAAGCTGATATATTTTG
Organism: Hamamelis virginiana; assembly: GCA_017140935.1. Classification (NCBI taxonomy): domain Eukaryota; kingdom Viridiplantae; phylum Streptophyta; class Magnoliopsida; order Saxifragales; family Hamamelidaceae; genus Hamamelis; species Hamamelis virginiana. Next base: position 837,225 of record JAESVK010000285.1, on the reverse strand, counting down.
TTTGTAGGTGGTATTGAATCATAGAAATATGAGAAATATTGAAACTATCAGTCAACGTGAAAACATGTGACAGCCCCACCGGTATTTTTTTTTTCTCTGCTAGCTTCTTTTATAGATTTCTTCACAATATCCTTATATTTTGATAGTTTTTGGATGATTGGGATGCATATGTCTGACCTCGTTAACCAAACACACAAGGAATAGTAGCCAAACAAAATGCATGGGATTCACAGAGAGAGAGAGAGAGAGAGAGAGAGGGAAAAGGACTTATACTTAACGGCAACTAACTAACTACCAAAACATGTCAAAGCAGTGCCACCTTACTATCGGTCTACATAGTTGCACTTGCACCCACACCCACGCAGTCACGCACGGGCATGCAAACAACCGGTCAAAGTCAACCTTCTTCTCCCCCTCCTCAAAACTACAACACCCTAATATATATCTCCATTGCTCATCTAACTCTTCCCCCTTGTGTTCTTGCCTCTTTTTCCCTCCCTCCCTCTCTCTCTCTCTCTCTCTCTCTCTCTCTCTCTCATACATTTTATCTATATACCATATTTTTCTTCCATTGGTGAGGGTGTTTGAAGAGGTAGATTAATTACAAGGCAAGTACAATGAGGAAACCTTGCTGTGATAAGCAAGATACAAACAAAGGAGCATGGTCCAAGCAAGAAGACCAGAAGCTCATTGATTACATTCGAAAACATGGCGAAGGTTGCTGGCGTACCCTCCCTCAGGCTGCAGGTTTGTAATTCTTACTAACTTATAAAACACAATACCATATATAGAAAGGCTGAGGATGAGACTAGTCTAACCAAAGGTTGGGATTCCAGACTGAAGGAAAAAAAAAAAGAAGAAGATATATATGATGAGAAGAAAATCCCACACTTCAATTCTTCTCCCTGAATTGGCCTTTCTTCTCTTCTCCTTGGATGTTTTAATTCAAAGAGCTATCCATCATCAAGAAATATAATGATAAAACATTAATGGGTATTAATTTTTTTTTCTCTCTTTTTTCCTATTGATCAGGCCTACTTCGTTGCGGTAAAAGTTGCAGGCTGAGATGGATAAACTATCTAAGGCCAGACCTCAAAAGAGGCAGCTTTGCTGAAGATGAAGAAGATCTCATCATCAAGCTTCATGCACTCCTAGGCAATCGGTGTGACATCTTAACCATAATATATACCCTCTACCTTATAATTTCTTCACTACTTTAATTTTATATTTACCCTAATTAATTAACAACCAAAAGCGGATAATGAAAGAGTATTTTGTAGATAAAATTGCACCACAAATCATATAACAAGAGCTGATTATTAATTATCTAGATGTACATGAATTTCCTCACCAAAAGAAAAAAAAAATTCTAGTACTTAATTCTACTGTTATCATTGCACAAATGTATCATTAATTTGCATTTTATTTATCTCTCTCCTAATAATCTTGAATGATAAAATTTATTTTTAGGTGGTCATTGATAGCTGGGAGATTGCCAGGACGGACCGACAATGAAGTAAAGAACTACTGGAATTCCCATTTAAGGAGAAAACTTATAAACATGGGTATTGATCCAAATAATCATCGCTTGAGCCACAATCTTGTTTCTCGTCCTCAAAACCCAGATGATGCCTCAGCTAGTGCAACCTCGTCCGGTTTGAAAAACCATGAAAGTCCACCCGCGGTGAAATCCCGGGGCGATAATGATCAATTATCCGATGCTGGAAGTTGTTTAGAGGATGATGTACCGGGAGGCAAATTGCCTGATTTGAATCTTGATCTCACAATAACAACTAATCCTTCTCCTCCACTAATTGGTAATATTATTGAAGCTGAGGGGCAAAAAATTAGTCACGAGACTAAGATATCAAGGGATATGAACTGTGCCTCTTCCCCAACTCTTCTTCTCTTCGCGTGACAAATAATTCTATTTCAGGCCAGCAATAAAGATTATTAATACCATCAACAAATAGATTTTAATTAGTAGGTAGGACATATGATTGGATCTGGTGTTTTATTATAGATCTCATCGCGTCGATTGAAAAGTCGAACAAGGATGAGAGAGAAAAAAAATGCAAGTTCTTGATGCATTTGAAATGGTACAGCACCACCAAACAATTCATGCCTATTCATGGGTTGAAGTTAATTGCTCTTGCAATTGATGAAATTTGGAGAGTTAATATATATTACTAGAAATTCTAAAGGAAGGCTAAGTGCTTAGTGGTAGTGCTAATGGCCTGGTGCGCCGTATTATAGGATTGATTTCCAGAGAACTCATGATTTCCTTGTAATTTTTATTGAACAATGTTAAACATAGAGTTCTTTGGGTCACCATACATGTAATTGCTAGTTATATATGTTAATTCATAAATTTGTGAACATGAACATCTAAATTTACCATTCTTTTTATACCTCTACTGTCTTGGTTTACTTATTATTTATGGGTGTATGTATTAGGGTTTTTTTTCTTTCTTTCTTCATTTTAACTTGAGCAATGCATTTCCTAAATTGGTTATTATCTTATGAAAATTAACCAGAACATATGAATGGACATCAACCAACTTTTACAAGGAAATTAACCCACATACATATGCATTTCTTATACATTTGTATGTATATGTATGTATTAGAGCAGCAAAACAAGCATATATTGAGGGGAGTCTTAACTAGCTATCTCTGCAGATAGAACCTTTAGATATATTCTGAGACTAAATAAATTTCTGTGGGGGCCTCTGAATATCCCTTGTATGGGAATCTAAGCCAGTTATGGATAATGCAAATTATCGGTATCCATCTCATACATGAAAAGGCTGATAAAATTATATAAGTTAATTTTGAGTATCACTCTCGAAATGGCGCGCTGGTGCAACCCCGTATGGGAAGACTCAAATTCTGCCAGAAACCAGTTGGGTTTGGGCACGTACACTATATTTGTAGACAAAAGATAATGTTGCTATTTCTCCCTCGGATTTATGAAACTTCAATTCCAGCTACGTACCAAACATTCAAAGGAAAATCATGCAAAAAATGTATTGAAATGTGACTGTAGATTTCCCTTACTACTCCTTTGGTGGCAGCAGTTGCATACATGTGCATTCAGCTTCCAACCAGTCTCACACACGCACACACACGCATATATGGGAGAAATTTCACATTTTTGCGACCAGTGACAAGCGCGTATATATACTGATCTATCTACCATTCAATATTATGAATTCGTGGAGCAAGCACCCTGGCCTCAAGTTCAGGAAAACAGTTTTCCTCGTATGTCTTGAGAGAATAAATTAAAGAATATGAAATTGAATAAAAAAATATATTTAATAATGAGAGCAAATGAAGGAAAGAGATTGGGAGAGTATAAAAATAAATTGAAATGAGAATATTATGAGGAAAAGATAAAATTAAGAGTTTACGTACATGAGAAACTGACTGATGGATCATTGTGATTTTTGGCACGTGTAATGTAAAAATGTGCGCATAGTATATATTTAATCCAATGAGCAGTTTTTTAAAATACGTATCCGATAATTACCTATCTACTGCATGCTGACTTTCACGAAAGTATTTAAGCATATGTGCACAGGATCATGACTCTATACACATATACAAAAATGTTTCTATCAGCACATGCTGAAAATCAGCATAAAGCTAATAGATAATAATTATGTTATTCATATTTTAAAAAATTGACTGTTGGATTAGATATTCTTCTTATGGATATCACATCTGCCAAAAATCACAGTAATTCGATATTAGCATCTTAAAATACGGACATAAAAAATTCTAATAGCTAAAAACTGTTACAATTTTTCTAGTAATATATATGAAAAACCCGACTATTAATGGATCATTGTAATTTGTGACATGCATGACATCCGTACCTATCCATATATATTTGCAGCTAATTAATAGTATAATGTGCACTATAACTTCATGTTGACAATTTTCTTTTTCTTTCTCGTTTTTTCTCCAGTCCTCTTCAATTCCAGGCGAAAACATCCACCTTCTTGGTGTCAGGAAAAAAGAAAAAGTGAACAATCGTACTCACAACTTACTCTTTCTCTAAACAAATTTGGTAAATTCCAGCAATTGTCATATATATTGTGAAGATTTAATTCATTTAACAACGTATAATAATAATAATAATGACAACAACAGCAACAACAAAACAGCTAGTTAGCTGCAATCAAATTTAAAGCAACAGAGAGAGAATGAGTTGAGGAACCCAGGAAGAATGAGAGTACGTACTGTGACCATTCAATTGGAAGATAAGATATCCCTGTTCAAAGTAGGTTGGATACTTACGATACAGATCCATGAACTTATACTGTACGCGCGCGTTAAATAAACTTTTCATTAAGTTAAGCTTCCCTTAGGATTTATTTATCTAAAATTAATTACTTTTAGAGGTTTGTGTCAGTACTGTTTAAGTGGTCCGTATGCTCCAAAAGTAATTTTAAGCTAAGCTTATCGATCATAATGGCACCATATTAACGGAGATGGCCTAACATTATTTCTTGCAATATATATATATATATATTGAGACGGACGCCCTAACCACTGAATATTCTTGCAGATGCAACTTCTGTACGCAATTTTTTTTTTGACAGAAACTTTTGTATGCAATTTGGAAACACCAAAAGGAGTTTTTCTATTAGGGCACGTGGTCTCATGTGAATTGAATGGTTTTATTTTCTCTTGCTTGTGAATAAATTTATGTTGTAAATGAAGAAACTAATGTAAAATAATGATAGTTGTAGTGAAAAATGAGAGTAAATATTAAAAATAAAAGCATTTCAGGAAATTCTAAAACTAGCTTCATTCCATAACAGCAATTATGGTGATGCTTTTTTTTTCTTTTTTATAAAATGGTCCCATTTAAAATTTTTGAATTTATAGGTTCTTATCTTTTTTTGCAAAACAATATATTTATATATATCATACTACATAAATTATAATTAATTTATTTGACAACCCAATACATCTTTAATGAATTTTTTTTTTTTTTTTTAACCTTGATTGTTATATCACCACCTCACCAAAGAAAAGGATATTAACCACCGCTAAACATATTAATTGCTCAACCATCATAGTCAAAATCTAAAATTGAGAAGCACAGCTGCTTCCAAAGATGTGTTATTACCTTCTTTGTTTTTTCAGAAGACAGAAACTTACTGGTAGAATTAGTTGTTAGTAGGTAAAGGAGAGCAATAATTATAATTAATTTCTTGCTTTCAGTCATTAATTTGGTACCGCTCTTTTAATATTTGCCTATTTATCACCATGGAAGCCTTTAAAATAGCTCCATCCATGCCATTAGGCCATTATTCTATTTCTTCGATCTGGAATTGAGAAGCACTACTTCTAGAAATGTTTTATTACTTTCATAACTACACTCCCAATCTTGTAAGAATGTTCTTATAACTTATCTTTCGTTAGCCCACTTTCACAGCGATACATATTTTACAAAACTAAGCGAGTGATCCAACGATCAGTTTTCAACATACAGACTGTTAAACAATTGTTACAACACATCTAACGGTAGATATTGTTAGAGTGATGAACAAACTGTATTTTAAAAATCAATTGTTGAATTGTTATAATTTTTAGCAGACATGACATGTACTAATCTAACGTCAGTTTTTCAAAATACTTATCCTAAAGCTCCAAATGGGAGTGGGCTAACACAAAGATAGGTAAGGACATCCTTACCAATCATAATTCTTCATAATCATTTGGTTGATATAATTAAACAAAATTAGCATGTGACATATATAATTGACTGCCATTGATTGTGTTTATCATATCAACTTGGCGTCTGATCACATCCATAATTTACACTGTGGATAGTCATAGAATATATATTTATATGTATATGCATCGGATCCATAGTAGCCTAGTAGGTTCTTGTTAAAGGTCAACATTCAAGCGCGTATCTTCTTCTCCATTATAAATGTACATTTTGAGACGAGTCTTACCTTGAATTTGTGGGTGGAACTTCCAAATTTTTGGCTTAAGAGTTGGCTGACAAACTAATATATTTTTAAAGTAGGTGGGAATGTCTACTACTTCTTCTCAAGTTAATTTCTTACTTCTTGACCAAAAGTATGGGGTAAATAATTCATTTTTAATATCGGTGTATATATATATAAATATATGGTACATGTTGACCATTCGGACACACAAAATTAAAGCATAACCTAGGCCTCACTTTTCAGATGAAATGTCAAATCAAAATAATACATATGTCACACCCATTCTTGAATGCTAGATACATGATGATTACTACTATACAGAAGAATAAATAATATAGATCAATTGATGCAACATTTTTTTGAGAAATATTAATCAAAATTATATGTCACGCCCATTCTTGAATTCTTGGTACATTCATTATGATTACTACAAAAGAAGAAAAGAAAATAGGTAGATCGAATGATTCAACGTATTTCTTTCCTTTTTTATCTTTTTTCTTTTTTGGTGTTGGGGTGTATGACTTGATCGATATAGTCCAGTCTCGAGGGTAACTCAATAAAAAATGAGAGTTTACATTTAAATTTAGTCCTTAATGAACTGAATTCATTTAATTTGTAGTAAGAGATTTTCCTTAACGCGAATTTCCAGTGGCCAAAAAAGCCATCGGATTGAAAGATTAATCCCAATCTTGATGAAAAATTATTGATTTAGGTTAGTGGGTTAGTGATCGAGACTGTCATACTAGCAGTTAACTTTCCATATCTTCAATGAGAAATCAAAGGGTCCAATGATTCGAGTCGGTGACAAGGAGCTATCTAGTAGGGTTGGTTGAAAAGGTGGAGAGCATGAAGTCAAATTTTTGGAAAAGAATCCTGATATTTTAGGAATTGAATCACTTAAACTTTTCACCAAATTGTTAAACTTTTCATATCTTCACAAGTCATCTAAACGTAATTGTTATCAATTTAATTCTTTAAATTAAGTAAAATTTTAAACTTCAAAAACAATTTTAAACAAAGCTCTATTCCTATTAATTTGTACTACATAATTCCTATGGTTTTATTTTCTTCATTAAGATCATGAGTCCCAGATCCTATGGAACACATTGGTAGCCTGGCACATGAGTGGGGTCTGCATCACGGTTCATTCGAGTCTAATCATCAACCCTTAACGTACACTACTAAAAAACTAAAAATAAAAACAAACTTGTGCAAATATCAAAAGGTGTTTCATAATTCATTGTGTTTACTGTACAATTTGGAGTGGAGCTGGCCCAGCTGGGCTTTGAACAGATGAAGTGGGGCTGTCTAGTGAAAGCCCAGCCAAAAGAATTTTTGAACAGTAACCTAATATATATGGGACAGGTTCGTAACCATTCTTTTTACCATTTTTTCTACCATCTGTTTTCAAAACATCAATGTGGGTCCAATATTTTGAGAAACTGACCGTTGGATTTTATATTCTGCTTATATACATTATGTATGCCAAAAATCAGAGTGATCCAACAGTTAAATTTTGAAAAACGTCACCGTGAAAAATTATTATAAGTAAAAATATCGAAGTTTTTTAATATGAGATTTTTTAAAATCTAACCGTTGGATCAATGCGATTTTTGGCATATATATGACTTGTATAATAAGAGTATATAATCCAATGGTTGGATTCTCAAAATATTAAGCCCGTATTGGTGTTTTGAAAACAAATAGTGGAAATAATGGTAAAAAGAATGGTTAGGGGAACGTGACCCTATATATATATGCTAATATAAGTTGCACTTATAGGGCTAATTTTGAAAAATCAATCGTTGGATTAGATTCTCCCCCTATGAATGTCATGTTTGCAAAAAAAATCACGGCGATCCAACAGTTGGTTATCGATAAATGTCAGAATGATCAACCGTAACTTTTTTGTTATTCAAAATGTTACCATTTTTTCATTGTTGATTTTTTCAAAAACCTAGCGTTAGATAATCGTGATTTTTTACAAACATGACATTCATAAGAAGAAAATCTAATCTATCAGTTGATTTTTCGAACTATGTTTTGCAACTGCCCCAATAAAAATCATATAACGCAATTTTGTGCCAACTACACCTTATATTAGCATCTTATATATATATATATATATATATATATATATATACCATTGTGACCCAGGAAGAGATGCAGAAAAAGAAGCAGTTGATAAACAATATTCAAAAGTTAATATAAATAATAAAAACACAGATAAATGAAAATTTCAAAGTTTCAATTTATAAATAAAAGTTACAGAAAGTTACAGATAAACAAGTAAAACTTACAAGAAGTAATACTTGGAGAAGACGAACTCCTAGGATGAGGGGTTACACTCAAAAGGGTTCGGAGAAGTTTACTGAGAAGGGAAGGGTTCGAGTCGCGGGGAGCGTTATTGTGGAGGGGGGATTGTTGGAGGTTTTTCCACAATGCTGCCTGCCTGCCACGTGACGTGGTAATCCGGAGGGGAGCATCATCGTGGAGGAGGCGGCCTGCCACTTGGCGTGGTAACATGGACTGCGAATGCGCTTGCAAGGCGTCTGCTCTGCAGTGGTATAAGGAAATAAAGTTGCGCCCTTCCTAACACCTTAGGGTTTTAGGAGAGATGGTAAGCGCTTGATCCTAACAATTGGTATCAGAGCCATAGGGAGTGAGTGGGAACAGCATGGGTTGACTGTAGAACTCTATAGTAAACTAGGTGTCAGATCGCCGAAGTAAGTCGGGCAGCAGAGTGTGAGTAAGACCCGCAGTGATGCAGGCCTTAGGTTGAATTAGAGGACTTAGGATAGAAACGCCGATTGATGCAATCCTAGGGAAACAGACAACATGAGTTTTCTCTCACGAACTCTGGCGATGGCATCATCGTCATACCGAAAGGGAAAAGAAACTGAAACAGTAAATAAACAAGAGTCAAATTTTAATATGGATAATGTAAACTTTGATAACTGGAAAATTCCTAAAGTACCTGGAAAATATATTTATCATCGGGGAACTTTCGAGTTCTTTTCCGATCTAAATATCCAAACTCAAGAGAAAACTTTTGAACTAAAAAATGAGTTTGAAGCTATCCAACTGTTCGATGAAGAGTCTATTACTCGATATCGACAAGAAAACTTTAACTTCTTACACATAGGACTGGTCCAAATCGCAGTTAAACCCTTACTCAGAGAAGGTCTAAATATGACTGTTCTCATGGCATTAAGGGATTGTCGACTGCTAAACTTTGAAAAATCTATGTTAGGAGGAATTGAAGCAGGCCTTCATGATGGTCCTGTTTATTTCAACTGTTTTCCTAACTTCAGTGTAAGTCTTAAGGATGAAAATATTTTACATACTCTTACCTTAAACTTACAGATTCATAACTCTGAAACTATGATAGGAACACATCCTATCATACTTCTCTCCAGAATCAGATATAAGGTTTTTACTACCTTTTTAGACCACAAAGCTAGAACTTTGTCTAAGAGAGGAGAGGCCCTTCTCTTAAAAACTAATGCTAAAGATCATGGTGAACTTATAACTCCTAAAGGATACTTTGGCATGAGTTAACCTTTCCAGAAGAATGGAAGCTCAGTAAAGTACTTCCTCCACCTAAACAACCTGAAACGGCAACTCTAGGATAAGAAGAATGGAAGAATATAGTGATGGGAGTGTAGGAATTAGCTTCAATAGGAGAAGAAATTCCTTTAAACTTCCATCAACTGATAATAAGGCCCCTATAGAAGATGCTAGATCCTCTACATCTTCTATCCCAACTAGGATATTTGAACAAAGGATTCCAGATTTATCTGGAGTACGAAATTCAAATATTCCCCGACCTTATTATACTACCACTCCTTCAGAAGATAAAAATGAGGAGACTGAAAGTGAAAATATGTCCCCAACATATTCACAAGTTCAGGATCCACAACTCTATGTCATAGAGAAAGAATTTGAAATTAATAAAACTCTCTTAAATGAAGATTTTATGAGAAAAGAAAATGGTGAACTAAGAAAAGCTTATTTCAAGAATTATAACAAAGAAGAGACTGAACTTTTAAGAGATCTTTATTATAACTACATGAATGTTCATAAATTTCAAATAAGCTTCTTTAAGTGGCTTGAAATTTATGAAAATAAAAAGGATTTAAATGTTTTAACTAAAACAACTAAATCATGGCAGGTATGTCCAAATACAACCAGGGAATCTATCCATCCTCCCATGGAACAATTTGAGATTCCTGTAAGAGGATCTACTGTTGTAGCTTCCCCTTATAAAAAAGATAATAATAAAATTAGTGAACAGATTAATTTTACCAATCAATACCTTGAAACATTAGGCGATCAACTATCTCGAGTTGAAAATCTGGTTCAGAAGAATGATTATCTCCCCAAAAAGGCAGATGAAACTCCTCTGTTCAGACCTCATGAAATTCCTAAGAAAAATAACAAGGAATTATCAAGAGACATTTTCGAGATAATTGATAGAAAACTTAAAGGGATTGAGGAAACAATTGGAACTACTATAGTTCCAGATACTCCTGCCCAAGCCTCTAGACCAACTGCATCTAAAACTGTTGCAGTATTAGACCGAATCTATGAAGAAACTGATTCTGATAAAGAAGGTTTCTTACCAGAAGAGAATCAATTAGAAGTCAATAAAATTTATAATAATGCACAACCTTTAAGAAGTTTTTATCCAAGAATTACCTTTCCTGATATGGCTATGGAAGAAAAATGATCTTTCCACCAGGCTGCATATCAAGGAGGGATTATCTATGAATGGAAGATAGATAATAAAACTGAATATCACATTATAAATACACTTCAAGAAATGACTATAGTCTGTACAGCTTATAAAACTAAAAATCCAGATACCTCGGATCATACTATTGCTCAGGCATTAGTATCTGGATTTACTGGTCAATTGAAAAGCTGGTGGGATCATTATCTTACCCAAAATAAAAGAGATACAATTTTAATTGCTGTTAAAACTGATAGACTTGGAATTGCCATTAAAAATGAAGATGGAGAAGATATTCAGGATGCAGTTGCAACCTTAATCTTCGCCATAACTAAACATTTTATTGGTGATCCATCTAAACTTAAAGATAAAGATTCTGATATCTTAGCTAACTTAAAATGTCCCAAACTTGAAGATTTTAGATGGTATAAAGATATCTTCCTCACCAAAGTAATGATGAGACAAGATTGTAGCCAAATGTTTTGGAAAGAAAAATTTCTAGCTGGCCTTCCAACCCATTTTGGAGACAAAGTTAGGACTAAACTAAGAGAACAAAATAATGGAACAATCCCATATGATGATCTCACATATGGAGATTTAATCAGTACTATCCAAGCTGAAGGAATTGCCAGATGTACTGATTACAAACTTAGACATCAAGAAAAGAAGGATAGAAAAGAAGGAAAGAAAGAATTAGGATCCTTCTGTGAACAATTTGGTATCTCTTCTCAATCTTTAGCCCCTTCTGTGAAAGCTAAAAAGAAAGAGAAGAAAGCCAAGAAAAGAAATGCTAAAACTAATACAACTACCACCTCTCCATCCACTTCTAAAAAATCTTTTAGGAGAAATACCAGGACTAAGAAACCTGGTCAAAATTTTGTAAATAAATGGTTACAACCATCATCCTCTTCTAACACACCAACTGGACCTTGCTATAAATGTGGAAGAATGGGCCACATTGCCAAGGATTGTCCAGTAAAGAAAAAGATAAATGAATTAAGTGTGTCTGACAAACTTAAACAACAACTTGAGAGTATTTTACTCTATTCTGATATAGAAGAAGAAGAATGACTCCAAGTTGATGAAATATATTCTTCAGAGGAAGAGGATGAAAATCCTGGTGAATCTGAAGAAGGAATTAAAGAAAATTGTAAATGTATTAATGTAATTACCAAAGAACAAGATATTCTTATTGAGTTAATTGATGAGATTGATGATCCTATAAAAAGGAAGAATTATCTCACCAAACTAAGAAAAAACCTTGAACATGAACATAAGACTACTAATAAAACTTCTTATGATTTAAAAGAAATTTTTGACAGGTTTAAACACAATAAGCAAGATAAAAATGTTACTATAGGTGACTTACAACAAGAAGTCATTCAAATTCGTAAAGAATTGAAAGAATTACAAGAAACTAGTGAAAAAGATATTAATGATTTACAATTAAAAGTTACTAAACTTACTTTACAAAAAATCCAAGATAAGGCTTCTTCTTCTAAGCTTCCATCCCCAATAGATGAGGATGAGCCAGAAGAATCAGATTCTGAGCAGCAAGAAGATCCTTATATTAATCTCATAACTCGTGTTAATTATCAAAAGTGGCATGTCAGACTAACTATTATAATTAACAAGGAATTTGAACTTGATACTATAGCATTAATCGATTCTGGTGCAGATCTTAACTGTATACAGGAAGGATTAATCCCTATCAAATACTTTGAAACTACCAAAGAAAAATTAAATACTGCAAATGGTAGTAAACTTCTTATCAATTATAAACTGACAAATGCACATGTTTGTAATGGCGGTGTTTGTCTTAAAACACCCTTTATTCTTGTCAAGAATATTGGACAAAATGTAATTTTAGGAACTCCATTTTTAAACTTAATACAACCCTTTCAAGTAGATAATCATGGAGTTTATACTAATGTGAATGAAAAACAAATAGTTTTTCAATTCATTTGTCCTCCACAATTGAAAGACTTAAATCTTTTGAAAACATTATCAATTTTTCCTGAACTCAACGTAATAGAGAGAAAGACTAATCAGTTGTTCTTTCTCAAGAAAGAAATTGCTCACAGAAAAATAGATGAACAATTAGAAAACAGGATCGTTCAACAGGAAAGCGTTGTTTTCCAGAAGAAATTAGAATCAGAAGTTTGTTCTGATCATCCTAATGCTTTCTGGGAAAGAAACAAACATATTGTTAAACTTCCTTATATAAAAGATTTTAAGGAAAATGATATTCCAACAAAGGCTAGGCCAATTCAGATGAAAGAAGAACTGTTAAAACACTGTATTGAAGAAATAAAAGATCTTCTTAAGAAAAAGCTTATCAGACCAAGTAAGTCCCCTTGGAGCTGTGCAGCTTTTTATGTTCAAAAAGCTTCAGAAATTGAAAGAGGAGTACCTAGACTAGTAATTAATTATAAGCCTTTAAATGATGTATTGCAATGGATTAGGTACCCATTGCCCTACAAACAGGATTTAATTCAAAGACTATCAAATGCAAAAATATTCTCAAAATTTGACATGAAATCTGGATTCTGGCAAATACAGGTTCATGAAAAAGATAAATATAAAACTGCATTTACAGTTCCTTTCGGACATTTCGAATGGAATGTTATGCCTTTTGGATTAAAAAATGCTCCATCAGAATTTCAGAACATTATGAATGATATTTTCACTCCATATATCAACTTCACAATAGTATATATTGATGATGTACTAGTGTTTTCTAATTCCATAGAACAACATTGGAAGCATCTTAATATATTCTTTCATATAATAAAAAATAAAGGATTAGTTTTATCTGCTAAAAAGATAGAACTTTTCAAAACAAAAATTAGATTTCTTGGATATAATATCTATCATGGAACTATTTTGCCAATAGAACGATCGATTGATTTTGTTAATAAATTTCCTGACATTATCAAAGATAAAACTCAACTCCAAAGATTTTTGGGATGTTTAAATTATATCTCAGATTTCTTTCCAAACTTAAGCCAACTTTGTGCTCCTCTCAGAAAAAGACTTAAAAAGGATCCTCCAGCCTGGACTGATGAGCACACCCAACTTATCAAAACTATTAAACAGCAAGCTCCTAGACTAAAGTGTCTTAGTATTGCTGATCCGAAAGCTTTTAAAATTATCTAGACTGATGCCTCAGGTATAGGATTTGGCGGAATTTTATTACAAAAAATTGACAATAAAGAAAAGATTGTTAGGTACCATTCTGGTACTTGGAACCATGCCCAACAAAATTATTCAACTATCAAGCAAGAAATTTTGTCAATTGTTTTATGCATTACAAAATTTCAAAGTGATATTTTAAACCAAAAGTTTTTAGTCCACGTTGATTGCCAGGCGGCTAAATCAGTTTTACAAAAAGATGTAAAAAACTTGGCATCAAAACATATTTTCGCCAGATGGCAGGCAATATTATCTATTTTTGATTTTGATATAGAATATATTAAGGGAGAAACGAACTCTGTTCCAGACTTCCTAACCAGAGAATTCATTCAGGGAGATCGGTCCAATGCCTCCTAAAGGAAGAGGTGGCGGCAAGCCACCACAACAGAGAAATTCAGAAAAATCAACTGCCCTCATAACTACAGCAGATTATTATTCCTCCACTGTTCCAGGAAAATCAACTAGATCAATTAGATCATGGGCTGATCTTGCTGATGATGAAACTCTCCAACTTTGCCCAAAAAGCACTCCAGAAAGATGAGCTGAGCAAAGCTTAGCATGTAAACAATATTCACCAGAACAGTACCTATCACTCTCAGAAAAAATGGGTACATCTTCAGCAGTTGTCAGACATCAGACATTTGCTGAGGCAACTTCTTCAAAAAACTCTTTGGTGGCCTCCAGCCCCACAACAACTATTTCAAAAAATTTGAAAACTGAGCAGTCTAATATTGCTCCAAAATCAAAATATTTTCAGAAAACTGAATATGTTGACATCATACCTATGGAAAAAGAATTTGCAGGTATGGGTCCAATTGAAACTGCAGAGAAATTGTTTTCGAAAAAATTTCATTATTTTACTTCTGAGTTTAATAAAACTCAAAAATTTTATGAATTTATTTTAATGGATACTAAGTCAGCTGTTTTTAAACACCATTTTGATAAAGCTGATGATTCTCTCATAACTCACTCAACTTGCCGAATTCTTCGGTTTATCTCACTTGCTGAATGGGGTCAGGATCCCATCAGACCTAGAAATTTTTCAAAAAACTTCCAGCCACCTTGTTTCAACTACCTTGATTACCATCATGCATGGTATAATACTTTTTATTTCCAGAATAAAAACTTCCGTCATACATGGATGCTTTTCTTTGATAAAAGTTTCACCCTTAACGTCCCAGACTGGGTTTTCGATTGGTGGGAATTATTTGGTCCTATACCAGAAATCTTCCCTCCCATCATTCTTGAAGGATATCAGATCTTTCAGGAAAAAATCCGTCCTCAACCTTCCCAGGTTCATCATCCTAAAATGTTATTATACTTTGGACATTTTAGCTTGGCTTGGACCATGTATTGGAAATATGATTTTAAACAACAAATTAATCGAGTTCCTCTATTAATTAGAAACTTTTATGTCAAATGGTGGGATAATTCTCTAATAGATCATATCTTGCCAGAAAAAATTCAAAACTGGTTCAAACAGCATCCTACAATTTGCAGCACAGGTTCTGCTGATGCCGCAAGGGTTCTTTTAGACAAAAATAAGATCATGCATCAACTATCCATTGCTCCATCAACTTCAAAAAAAGAATTGAAAAAGCAACTTTTGGCTGCTGCCTCAGAACTTGATGATGATGATGATGAAGACGAAGAAGAATCACCATTCTCAGAAACAGAACTTGGTTTGGATGAAGATGATATCTTCAATCCTACAGGGTTTTTAGGGTAACTACTATAATTTTCCCCGTCAATGGATTTGTCTCCATACGGGATTAAACTTTCAGAACTTTACACCGAAAGTGGATTTGTCTCCACTAGGTTGTCTTAACTCGTCAGACGCCGAAAGGATTCTCGCGTGATAAGAGAATCAACTTTTTCATCATTGCTACAGTAAAAGTCGTCACTATTTGGCACTGTAACAGTATGATAAGTCAAAAGAAAACTCAAGTGTTGATCATGTGACCGACACTCAGAACTATTTCAGAACTGTTGCCATGTGAAGCTATCATTAGTTTCATATTGTGAGACCCCAAAATTTTGAATAGTAAATTTTCTAATGGTAAATTTTCAATAGTAAATTTTCTTAATTATTATTATTTTATTTTATTTATTGCACACTTGGCATTTTGCCATTGGGCAATGAAATGTGCCATGTGGTCATCA
>JAESVK010000285.1:748259-783392 GCA_017140935.1 Hamamelis virginiana | reverse complement strand
ATTTTAGAAATTCACAGTTAATTATTATAAATTTTAGCGAACATAAAATTCATTAAAAGTGTATCTACTCCAACGATTATTTTTTTGAAGTATTTATCTCATAATTAGTAGTTGTATACTTTCATGTTTACGTAAACTTATGTAGACATATGCTCACCTGATGAGTTCTAGTATGTATATATTTATAAATAACAAATTAACAATGGATAAAAAAAATGGTAATATCCTAAGTTTTTTCTTGAAAGATATATATGTTGAAATTACAATAACACGATATTAAAGTCGAATGCTACATGCAAGGAAAAAAAAAAAAAACCGTTGAATGGAGTTTGATGGGAGAAATTGGCTGCGTCGTTCACGTAGCGCTCACCCTAACCCACCAGGCTACAAGGAGGTCCACAGGGCACAAATTGGGCCCCCAATTCTGTCTTCATTTTTGTGTGCATGCGCATGTGTTTTTTTTTTCCCCCTAAATGATAAAAATGTACATATTATTTTTAATATATGATGATTTCGCCTGCTCCAATATGGTAATAAATAATGCAAAGGCATTGTTTTGCACGAATAAGGTGGACCCCGGAATAGGATGCCTCTACTTGGGATTCGGGATACCTCAATTGAAATTTTACGGTTTATGGAATAAAAGAATTTAATTTTATACCCCTATTATTTGCGGCTTACTCCAAATTTTATTTTGGATAGGACTATTTATAGTTCACAATTTTACTAAAGGTAACTCATTTAAAATTTTTATTGGGTTTATTTTATCATTTTCTAACTACAGCCCACTAATCTTTAGGCAACCCATTACTGTACAAAACAAAAGTTTTAATATACCATAAATCCCTCAAGTCTAAATATAACCCATTACTCTCAATCACCAAGCTCTTCAAACAACTTCTTCTTCTTCTTCTTCATGTTCTTCTTCTTCCACAGCCATCAAATACTACCACCGCAGCCATGACAACAAAAGACTGCGGCAATCACAACAACAAACGCAAAAAAAAATCTTAGCCTCCAATAACACCAACTAAAACATATTACCCCAAAGCTTTCATTTTAGGTTTGTTTGTATATTAATGGTAAACATTATATTTGGATTAAACATGCTTCAAAACATGAAAAGTAGCACTCTATAACCATTATAGTATGATGGTGTTACGAAAAAAACTCATATTTCGATCGAAAATTAAAAAAAAAAAAAAAAAAAACTGTGTTTGTGTTCAAATTCGACCTGGTAAGTCAAAATATTAAGCTTTAGTATTCGGTAATCCAACACCGAATATGAGACTTTAGTATTCGGTAAGCCAACACCGAATATGAAGCTTTAATATTCGGTAAGCTAATGCCGAATATGTAATTGCCGAATATTAAACCTACATATTTGGCAGTAGCTTACTGAATATTAAAGCTTCATATTCGGTGTTGGCCTACCGAATACTAAAGCTTCACATTCGGACTTACCAGGCCGAATGCGAACACGAACACGAACACGAACACAGTTTTTTTTTTTTTTCTATTTTACGATCGAAATATGAGTTTTTTTCATAACACCATCACACCATAATGGTTATAGAGTGCTACTTTTCATATTTTAAAGCATGTTTAATCAAAATATAATGTTTACCAATAATAATATACAAACCAACCTAAGACAAAAGTATTGGAGGCAATATGTTTTAGGTTTGGTGTTAGAGTAATATGGTGTTGGGGGTAATATGGGTTGCTTATAGTATTTCTGTTATGTAATGGATTATATTTAGTAAAGGGTAAAATGGATATATTAATTAAAATTTTATTGTGTTGCCTTTAGTAAAAATACAAATGGGTGGGTTGTATTTAGAAAATGGGCTACCTTTAGTAAAAGGTGGGTTGTAAATAGCCCCACCCTTTTATTTTTTCTTTAAAGACCTGAACGCATTGTTATCCAATAAGATTTTTGGCAATTTATAAATAAATTATGCTCAATTAATGTTAATTTTGAAAAAAGACTATTGAGTGCTCTATTGCTTACCAATTGATTGCTCTTAATTAAAACTTATTATTATAAAGGGATTAAGTATATCATTCAACCGGTAAAGAGTAGTAATTTTATAAATATGGTGCTTGGCTGGCTTAATGCAAAAAGATTAAGCTCTCCTTTGGTGTAGTTTTTGGAAGACTTTAAATTTGTTTTCTAATTTTAAAAGTCATCTTTAAAATGGATTTTTATGAAAAGTTAATTTTTTGGAAGTACATTTGAGAGAAGTTAAAAAAGTTTGCTTTTAAAAATTCGTATTTGTAGGAAGCATGACTTTTACACTTTTTGATATAAGGACTTCTAAAATATAATCATGCTAAACACTATTGAGTAATTATATTGCCATTCATCCATATTGCTAGTGGCATCTACTTGCTACCTACGCCTACTTTATAAAATTTTTAAATATAATTTTTGCTATCTACACCCTTTATAATACCCAAACTAACCTCAATTCAACCGATCATAAAACGTAAGTTTTTTTTTTCACCCACTTAATATCAAAAAGCTCCATTTATTTATTTATTTTTATTTCCATTCAAAAAGGAGCTTATTTTTTTCACTTCACGAATAGAGTAACTCAACCATTTCGTCATTCATCACACAAAAGAGCTCACTTTTTTCACTTCATGAAGAGAAAGTAGGCCAACCATTCTGTAATATGTTCTAATTTAGTGTGCTAAATATTCTAAAATATTCGACTGACGATTGTTGAACATAGGATGATATTCTACTAGTGCGAAAATTCTATAATATTCAATGTCTATTGCTGAACATTTTTATATGTTTGGTTGGAATGACTGGACATTCTGTAATGTTCAACATCCCCAATTGAACATTTTTATATGTTCGATTGGGGTGACTGAACATAGTAATATATTTAATTACCCTTATTTAAATATTTATTGATGTTCAATATTGCAAAACTGAACAAAAACACGAACTTGAATTTAAAACAACTCTTAAAAAAATGAATCATACGTAAAAAAAAAGAGAGAGAGTATATTTTCATTGTTAAAATCATTCCACGTGACCACTTCATTTTCCATTGATCAATAAATACCTTTTTTTTATTAGAGTTTTCAAAAAGTTATACGAAAGTGTAAATGTTTGTGAGATTAAGGTTTATGGAAAATATATAAATGTGGGAAGAAAAAGGTGGATGCGGGAAGTAATATGATTTATTTTAATTTATTTTATTTATCTAATATTATCCTTAATAGTAAATTTATATGTGGGTATAATAGTAATAAAAAAATTATTGATTGGTGGGTGCCACTAGCAATATGGGTGGGTGGCAATAGAATCACCAAACACTATTTTTTTATTTAAAAAAAAAATGACTTCCTAAAATGCCCATTCTAAGAATCACTTCTTTCCAAAGGAATATTTATTATGTGAAGCTATGTCGAACACTACATTGATCTAGAGTGCCATTTATTATTGGATTATTATCCCACATCGTATAGGTATTGAGGAGATTAATTTATATAACAAATATGGTATCTTCATTTGATGGACTAGTATTTTGGGTTGGTAATCCAACACCCTATCGGTATTAGATCAAGTTACAAAAGTGTCATTTTTCCTATTTTGGCCAAAAGACGTTCATTAATAAATTAGTTATTAATTAGTTGGTAGCAAGGTGTAAAACGATTCGGTTTGGGCAATTTAGAAGCACAAAATAAGCCAAATTATTTTTAATGATCTACTATAAATCAAAACCAAATCAAACCAAACCAGACCACATAGTTTGAGCAATTTGAACGATTTTTAATCACTCTTATTACTTATTTGTGCTATTATTTGATATCCCAAAGGTCTAAAATACTGAGTCTAATAATGTAGAATTTCGATTTGAATTATGGGCACTAGAATTAGCACTAAGATATAGGTGCACATCTAAGGTAGGGGCTTGCTTTACAGGCTCTCTTCATTTTGCTTAATCCAAGGCAAGACTAAGTTATCTCAAACTCCCAATATATATATATCATACTATTACTATTTATAAACCTTAAGTATTTAATATTTGAAACACTTCTAATATAAAAAATATATATTATAAATACTATTAAAACCTGTTTAGTTTGGTTTAATGGTTTGATTTTTTAATGAAATCAAACTAAACCAAATTTTTTATTTTTTTTTTAAAAATGTTTGGTTTCTCAAACCGAACCAAACTGCAGACGTCATAAAATCAAACCAAACCATTTTTTTACTTCGATTTGATTCAATTTTGAATTTTGGCCAATTTTTCTTTTAACGTTAGTTGAAAGGAGAACAAAAATTTCTCTAATTTAGAAACTTAAGTGTTTTTTATTTAATAATTTTAGTGCATTGAAAAACTAAATATAAATTTTATATGAAATTTTATTATATATATACTTAGATAAAAAAATACCAACGACTTTTTATCAGAATCAGTTAGTAATAATAATAATATAATAATACAGAGAAAAAAAAAAAGAAAAGATAAAAGAGTCAATAATGATGAGGAGGAGAGCTTTAACACTTTACAGCCTAGAAAGGGAGTGGTTGTAACCCAATTCATAATATTCCGAATCCAACTGTATTCCCTTGTTTTCTTCTTATTTTCTTACTAATTTAGTAATTTCCCGAGAATCTCGGTTTCCTCACTCTCTTTCTCTCTCTACTTTCTCTCTCTATATTCCCTTCACCATTAATCAAACTCCCATTACCCAACCTCTCATGAGCAGATGAGCCCATTTCACCACCACTGTCCGTATCGGACTTATATAGAGAGAGAAAGAGAAACAGATAAAACAAACACACCTGCTGCACCCAGACCCAGACCCAGACCCAGACCCAGACCCACCTCCTTCTCCCACCTCCACCATTTTCCCTCCACGTGGCAATGGCCGGCGTTCTCGCCGGCGGCGGTAACACCGCTTCTCCGCCCCTCCTTCATCTCATCCACGACATCGTCCGAATCTCTGGCTCCTTCGGACTTGTCTTTAAGAAAGACTGCACGGATCTTGTCCGTCGGATCTCGCTCCTGACCCACCTTTTCGAAGAGATCAGGGATTTTAAGGGCAATTTTGGACCGTCCGATGCGCCGTCTTCTTCTTCTTCTTCCTCCTCCCCAAACTCTTCTTGGTTTTCTGATCTGCTCGTGGCTCTTCAGGCTGCTAAGAGACTCTTATTGGTCGCTGGGAGCTTCGAGGCTGACACCTTTTCTGTGAGTTGTCTCTGCATTTTTTATTTTTTCATTAAGGTTCTGTTTGGATGCTGAGAGAGTTGAGGAAAACAAAAGATAATTAGATTTGTAATTCTATGTTTTCTGTTGGTTTTGTTTCCGGAAAATGTAATTTGTTTTCTTTTCTATTTTTATTTCCTTCAGTTACCAAATCTGGAAAATTACCACATTTTGCTTTTCTTTTCTTACATTTCTTGGGAAACAGAGTATTTGTGTGAATGCTTGGGGAAATAGCCATTTGAGGAATGTAGATCTGTTCTGTACCTAAATAAAATTCCTTAATTTCTTTTCTTTTTTTTCTAGTAATTTTTTTTTTATAAAAAGGATCTTTCGTGGGTATTGATTATCTGGGGAATATGCATATTGTGTTTGGATTTGAAGGACAAATATAGGGTACTTTGTGAAACTACTGAGTTTTGGGTCTAGTTTGTGAGAATTTTTTCACAATCTGCTTGAACTGTAACTTGATTGCAACATGGTTTAGTGTGTATCATGAAGCAGAAATGACCTCCTGCTTCTTACTTTATCAATGTGATTCTGAATCATGTTGCTGTGTGCATTTGTTTTTTGGGTTAATCTGATCATTTTTTTTGCTCTCCGAATTGTTTCAACAATCTGATTGTATAGTTTTTGTTCTGATCCATTTATCTTAGTTGAACCTAAGAACACTCAAATTATGACTGTTACTTAAAATGGATATCATGGATTGTTGAATCACAAATTGCTGCAATACACGATATGGTAATAGTTATACACTGGGAGTGAGAAAGTCATGAGTTGTTGCCAATGAGTGCTTGTTTTGACAAATTGGTAAAGTAAACCTGGAGCTTTGAGCGTTGGACCTGGAGTTTTAGGTTATGTATTTGTTGAGATTAACCCATCACAAACCTGTCTTCTGTAAGAAAGCAAAGCTACTTGGATGATCATATTTATTCCACAATAGGAAAGCACAAGAAATAGAAGTTTCTATTAGTTGTTAATAGTAAGTATAACAATTAATCATTTAAAACATGCTAGTTGTATGCTTATTACTGTCCTTATAAACAAAGTACACCATGGGTACACCATGCTAGTTGTATCCTTGAGTTGGATTTCCCCTCCACCAAACCCAAATAGGCCATGTACATTATCGTAACTCTTATCCTAATTGTTTATTCTCTAATATTACTAAACTTACGCCCAATCTAGTAGTCATAAGTCAATACTAATCTGACTTTAATAAAGCCAATATGTTCTTGCATTCAGTGATTGGGTAAATTCATTTGGTTATCAATAAATTAACTCAGTTTTGGAAATAAATTATCCATGAAAATATCCTTAGCAAATAAGCCACATATCCTGCAGTGTTTTACACCTTATATTTCTTCGAAGGAGAGGTTGGGCCAAAGGAATTAAATATGAATATGTAATCTTAACAATGGACTGAATGTGATACTTTTGATGACATTATGTTGTGGTCATGCACATCCTTTTAAGATATTTATACACCTCTCTGAGATTGGCTATTTGTAATCTAAGGATGGAGCTGCTAAGAAAATTGCTTTCCAATTTCAATGTGTGACGTGGAAATTGGAGAAAGCATTGGGGAACTTACCATATGATCATTTTGACATCTCAGAGGAAGTCCAGGAACAGGTAGGAGTTGAGCTATATGTGGTGTCCTTGTCTTGACTGAATTTTCCATTAATTCTATCTCTTTTACTAGGTTGAATTGGTGAGAGCACAGTTGAGAAGAGCCACAGAAAGATATGGGTCTCTCAATTCAAAAATATTATCTCATGCCTTATCCCAGCCGCTGGACAAAGAAATTGATCTGCTACGTTCCAGTAACAGGGTAGCTGGAAGCTTACATATTGAGAATATAGGTAACATTGATCATGGAGTTCAGGCAAAGCTGGAGAATGTTCCAAAAGGTGACAGTTCGAAAGCCAGTAGTGCAGATCAGATGATTTATGAGTTGGAAAGGCTGAGGAATTCCTCTGCATCTTCTGAGATCTGTCTATCAAATATCACTGATACTGACATGGCAAACGACTTAGTCAACAAGAGTCTAGAGGATATTAAGAAGCCGGACTCTCTTGTAATTCCTGATGATTTCCTGTGCCCTATATCTCTTGAGCTGATGAGGGATCCTGTTATTGTGGCCACAGGACAGGTATGGTTGACTGTCTCAAAAACCGTCTAACATTTGTTATTTCATACAGCTTTTCCTGGGGCTCAAACTTCAACTATCTTTGTTATATTTTCATTTTCATTTATCTTTCTCTTCATTCTGCAGACTTATGAAAGATCATACATACAGAGGTGGATAGATTGTGGCAACATAACTTGTCCAAAAACTCAGCAGAAGCTTCAAAATCTGACCCTCACCCCAAATTATGTTTTGAGAAGTCTAATCGCTCAGTGGTGTGCTAAGCACAACATTGAGCAACCAGCAGGATTAGCAAATGGGAGGATAAAAAAGAGCGATGGATCATTTCGTGACGTTAGTGGTGACATTGCAGCCATTGAAGCATTGGTTCGCAAGCTCTCAAGCCGGGCCATGGAGGAGTGCAGAGCTGCTGCAACTGAAATCCGGTCACTATCCAAAAGAAGCACAGATAATAGGATACTCATCGCAGAGGCAGGAGCTATTCCAGCTCTTGTCAACCTATTAACGACAGAGGATTTGTTGACACAAGAAAATGCAGTTACTTCCATTCTTAACCTCTCTATCTATGAAAATAACAAGGGACTCATAATGCTTGCTGGTGCCATTCCTTCTATTGTTCAAGTCCTCAGAAATGGAAGCATGGAAGCAAGAGAGAATGCAGCAGCAACCCTTTTTAGCTTGTCACTTGCAGATGAGAACAAAATAATAATTGGTGCATCAGGGGCTATACCTGCTTTGGTAGAATTGCTCCAAAATGGAAGTGCAAGAGGGAAAAAAGATGCTGCAACAGCACTGTTCAATTTGTGCATTTATCAGGGGAACAAGGGCAGGGCTGTGAGGGCAGGGATCATTACTGCATTATTGAAGATGCTCACAGATTTAAGCAGCTCCATGGTGGATGAAGCTCTGACAATACTGTCAGTTCTTGCCGGCCACCAAGAGGCTAAGGTTGCAATAGTAAAGGCTAGCACCATTCCAGTTTTGATCGATCTAATGAGGACGGGTCTCCCCCGCAACAAAGAGAATGCGGCTGCAATATTACTTTCCTTGTGCAAGAGAGATACCGAGAATCTTGCCTGTATAAGTAGGCTCGGTGCTGTCATACCCCTAACCGAGCTTGCTAAGAGCGGCACAGAGAGGGCAAAGCGGAAGGCAACTTCATTATTGGAGCTTCTTCGAAAGTTGCAGCAGCTCTAACAGGTCTTGTAGTTGTACCAAAGAGTTCTTTATTTGTTTTTTCAAATTCCCTACCATTCAATACTATTTCTTTCGGGGTGTGAAAACTGGAAAAAAAAGAAAAAAAAAAAAAAGAGCATGAGATAAAAAAGCCTTCTCATTGCTTTCTGTGTATTAATTTCCATTCTTCTGTGCTGAGTGTGCAAGAAAATCAATTGATCTATTGTTTGTTACATAATCCTTTACTAATCTATATTGTTTGATCCACGACCCAATTAACCATGGAAATGCTTGAGATGTTTTACATATCCCGATCATATTTGAACATCATCCATCGATCCTTAAATTGCCCAATTGCAGAATGAATAAGATCGCGTGAGCCGTGGATGTTGCAAGGAACATCATTCTGCTGGATGATAATAGGTTGCAAATTGATTTTGTAAAACTAATCATGGGTGATCGAAAAATCAATGACCTTAGCTTTATTTGTTCTTACTGTATTGAGAAATATGACCTTAGCTATATGCATTAGAATGCTAGTATTGAGATGAAGTTGAATTCATCAACCATCCTACCAAGCAATCTGTTCACGGGGAAGTTGTACACGTGTATCCATGGGTGTGTTTGCTTTCTGGCTGGCAGGTTTATGTTTGAATCGAAGCCCTTATTGTCATCTGATTTATTTATATATTTGGGTGCAATAGAAGAACATCAATTATAACAATTATATACACAATATGTTAACAACGATTTTCAAAACCGAGACCAAAAACCCTTAACCCCAGCACTCTAGCACAGTAATTTGAATGATTAGGCTCCTCAGTTACATTGTGGGGTTGCAAGTATCAAAGAGTGACTGCATGATTGGGTGAACATTGCTACCCTTTTACCAGTCATTTAGCACCTTCATTACAATAACCACAATCAAATTCCTATAAATAGGCCTTTGATGTTAACACCACTCAGTGCAGTCCAATTGGACTACAAGCTTTAAAAAAGCAGGGGAAAAAAGAAAAGAAAAAGTGGAATGGGCTGAAAAAGCTTGTTGGAGAAAAAAAGAAATACACTTTCCACATCAATTGTATGCGCTGGCATTGCTTTTGAACATTCAGCACAACAATAATTGCCATGTGGAAAACAATACTTGAGAGATTGGAAGAAAAACGTGCCAGATATTTTTATGCGGAAAATTAGTAAGAAATTGAAGAAAAAGAATGGCAACCGACCACGGAAATGAATTCATGAGAAATGTCTAAAGCATATGCTTCTCTACTTTCCATAGGCATTTTGACTGTAGTTTTACTAAATTTCCCGTATGAATTGGACTTTTTTTCTGTATTTAGTTTTCCTGAATGTCATTTGGGTTTTGTAAATATTTGCATCAACTGCTTTATCATTGATTTCTGAATTATGAACATTCAACTGCTTTATCATTAATCGCCATATGGAAAAGCTAATTTGGAAAACGGCATGCGAAATAGAAAGGAAGTGGAAAATGAATATATAATAGGATAGACCATGGAAATATCTTACCATGGACATTTTCACTCTGGTTTCACTACATTTTCCACTGTGTTTGGGATTTTTTTTGAGTTTACCATCATTTCCATGTATTTTGTACATTTCCACATCAACTGATTCAGCATGGCTTTGTGGATTTTGAACAGTCAGCGGAACAATAATTGCTGTAGGAAAAAGGCAACATTGGAAATAGTTTGCGAAAGGGAAAGAAAAACGTAGCAGAAAGTTCTAAGCTGAAATATGAAAATGAGTATGATATAGATGACCATTGAAAAGTAGAAAATGTCTGACGTATGTGCTTACCTTCGACATTTTGACTTTGGTTTCTCTCTCTCTCTCTCTCTCTCTCTCTCTCTGAGATAGAATGGATTGTATTTTTCTATATTCATCTTCATGTTCGTATCAATCTTGTCATGTGGAGAATAAATACTCTGATACTATATTAAGTTTTCAACTTAAAAGCCTAAGGTAGTGGAAAGTTCATATAGATATACGAAGTTATAGTAAGCCTTTTTATTTAGTCGATAATTTTTTTTTTTGTTAGGTTTTCAACCTATGTGGAATAGAGTGGATTGTATTTTTCTATATTCATCTTCATGTTCATATCAATCTTGTCATGTGAAGAATAAATACTCTGATACCATATTAAGTTTCCAATTTAAAAGCTTAAGCTTGTAAGTGGAGAGCCTATATATATATGAATTATACCAAGTCTTTTATTTAGTCCACGTGGGATAGAATAGCTTCTATTTTTCTATGCCTCAACATAAACAAAATGAAGTTGAAGTTATTTGGAGAATGGAAATGGGTTTCCCAAGAAACAATCATCCTCTTGGGAATCAATTTTCACAGGTAAGAATGTTGAAGTTATTTGGAGAAGGGAAATTGGTTTCCCAAGGTACAATCATCTTCTTGGGAATCAATTTTCATTGGTAAGAATGTTCAGAGAACCAATGGAAACCCAAATTACAGTTTGATGCCGCAAAGTACTATGCGCTCTGTTGATGAAGATCATGTAAAAAAGGGAACATCGGTTACAGATGATGACATATTATTCTTAGTTCGTTCAAAATAAAGCTGCAACAATCGTCATCTTCCAAGTTGATGAGACGACTATCAATTTGGACTTGGACTGTTTTCAAGATAAATAAAACAATAAACATGCACAAACTTAGTCCACAACACTTCCAAAAAATCAGGGGAGGAAGCAGGATTTTTTCTCTGGGGGCCAAAATTTTAATGTAGGAGAAATATATATTTTTTATATGAAAGTAGTGTAAAAAAACCATTTTTATAATGTGTAAAATTGTAATTTTACAAAATATTAGTACCAGAATCGCAATACCATAAAAATTCATACAAATTTATTTGGGGATGATAGTGTTCAACCCAAGGATTCGAAAGGTTAAAGTATTTCCATCCGAATTCAGTATAATCCATAAGTGTTTGTTAAAGTTTGTGGTCTATAGTTTAAAATAACTTATTTTAAGGTCATATTTTTTCTTAAAATTCAATTGAGTATAGCTCTCTCATTTTAAACCTTTTTTGGGTTATTTTATATATGATTCAAGTTTGCTCAAAATAATTTTTTTTTTTAAAATGAATTGTTCTCACCTTAATTAAGGAAGGTAAAAATATAAATGCATGATGTTAGTGTGAGCCCCGAGCCTAAATTCCCTCTCTGTCCTTAACAATACCTCTAATGTACTCTCTTTTTCTTCTTTCTCTCTTCTCTTTTCGAAGGTTGCCTCAATTCATTTCCAAAATTTTAATTCTAATTTGTTCCTTCAATTTTATTGTTATATCAAGGGCGCCGATTTTTAGAGTGGTTGTGTAATATATATACAATATATAAAATAACATGAATGCAATTATAAGGTGCACCTAAAGTGACCTTAATAGGGCAAAATGTAGAGCATATTTTGAAAAATTGATCGTTAGATTAAATGAACTGCTTATCTTTGCAAAAAATCACAGTGATCCAACGGTCGGTTTATAAAAACACTTACTAGGAAAAAATGGTGATATTTTGAAAAAGAAAAATGTCGCAATTTTTCACTGTGACATATGTCAAAAACCAACTGTTGGATCATTGTAATTTAGAGAATGGAAATGAGTTTTCCAAAAAACAATCATCCTCTTGGGTATCAATTTTCACCAGTAAGAATGTTAAAGTTATTTGGAGAATGGAAATTGGTTTCCTAAGAAACAATCATCTTCTTGGGAATAAATTTTCACAGGTAAGAATCAGAGCCGGCCTGGGGGTAGGCTCAATAGGCCACTGCCTAGGGCATCAAAATTTTATCAGTTTTTAGGGCATCGTCTTAGGATAAAGTCTGAGTATATATATATATATATAGGGCATTCCATTAGACATTAGCCCAAACCAAAAAGCTCTTAACTTAGCCTTGTAATAAAAAAATTAAAAAAAAAAAAAAGTACGAGTTTCTTGATTTGAGATAAACAAATTCTACAATTTAACCTCTATTTTTTGTTGTTGCATTTTTCCTTAGAATATTAATTTTGTTGATTTGTTGGTAGCATTGTTCTATTTTTGCATAATACATTTATGGGAAATATAGTTGAATTATATTCATTTTAATGGAATTATATTCAAGAGTTGTAATCGAATTTTATTTATTAATGTAATTATATTTGTAATGAAGATAAGAGGTTCAAGGTGAGCCTATTGAAAACCTTCCTTGTGAATTGCTTGTTGATTTGTTGTATGTCTTGTTTATTTGTTTGATATATTTGTAATAATGACATAAGGTTTGAGGTGAGTCTATTAAAACTCTCATTGTGAATTGATTGTTGTAGGTTATGTTTATTTGTTTGATATATTTGTAATGATGACAAGAGATATGGGGTAAGTCTATTGAAAACTCTCATTGTGAATTGATTGTTGTAAGTTTTATTTATTTATTTGATATATTTGTAATCATGACAAAAAATTTGGGGTGAGCCTATTAAAAAAAACTCTCTTTGTGAATTGATTGTTGTAGGTCTTCTTTATTAGTTTAAAGAAAATTTCATTTGTTTTCCCTTTTCGTCCTCCCTTTCTATCCGGCCTGTCTCGTACATCTAATTAACTTGGAATAAGTATTTTGAGAAACTGACCATTGAATTTGATGTTCCACTTATATTTATCATGAATGCAAAAGATCACATTGATCTAATGGTCGGTTTTTGCAATTATAAAAAAAATTATAAAAAATAATAATTTTTTTTTGAAAATCTGTCACAATCTATTTTTTGGAAAACCAACTGTCGGATCAATGTGAATTTTTACATTTTTGATACATATAAGTGGAGCATTAAATTCAACGAACAGTTTTTCAAAATTGGTTAGATACACGAGAGGGGACAAAAAGAGAGGACGAATAGAATTGTTGTTAGTTTAATTATATTTATAACGATAATAGGAGGTTCATGGTGAACCTATTAAAAACCCTCTTTCTAATTTGATTATTATTGATTTTAATTTTTTTTTCTTCTTAAAAATATATATATTTGTAATGGTGATAAGAAGTTCTGGATGAACCTATTGAAAACCTTCTTTGTGAACTGTCTGTTGTAAGTTTTAGTTTATGAGAAATTAAGGTTCAAGAACTAAAATTTTACACGCAAGATTTTTTTGTCAATACATTGTAGGGGCAACATTTTAGAAGTTCACCTAGGACATCCAAAATTCCTGGGCCGGCCCTCGTAAGAATGTTCAGATTACAGTTTGATGCTATAAAGTACTATGCACTCCCTTAAAGAAGATCATGTAAAAAAGGGAACATCGGTTACAAATGATGACATATTTGTTGGCACACCAAAAAATCGGTCATCAGATTTTGACCGAAATATAAAGAAAATAGTTTTGGCTGAGTTTGAGGGAAGAGAATTTCGGCCGTAAAGAAGAAGTTATATAAATCGGCCAAATAGATAGTCGGCCACCTTGGAGAAATCGGCCAAGTAGATTGTCCGTCATCCTAGAGATAGTTTAAACTAAGATTGAAAGAAGAGAATTTCGGCCGTAAGGAAAAAGTAATATAAATCGACTTATGAAGAATTGGCCACCCTAAAAATCGACCAAGAAGATTTTCGGCCACCCTAGAAATATCAATCATACGGTCATTCCCTATTTCTAAGGAGAAATGCCAATTTAGTGGAGATCATGGCTTGACACATGTCAGCACCTAAAAAGAGTCAATAGGCTATGAGATCATGGCCTGACACACGTCAGCACCTAAAGGGAGTCAAAATGCTATAACTGCTAGAGCGTGGGAAGTAGAAGATAGCTTGAGAAGGAGGTGGATAATGGGCCAAGAACATGAGCAGACACTTGTCATCTAGATAGCCAAAGTTGTTTTTCTATAAAAGCCAAAAGAAGTCAAGGGACGAAGAGGACATTCAACATCAAACACAAACTGCTTTTTATCTTTATTTGTTTTTTTTTTTTTTGCTTCCTGCCAATTTATTTTCTGTCAATTTACTTTCCTAGTTTAGGAGTATTTTATTTCCATAGTCAAGCTATACTCGATCTGGTTTCTTGCTGGATTCATCATTTGCAAATTTATTAATCAAATGAGCTTAAGAGGCCAACAAATGGTACGTTTCTTGCATGGATGTAGCTAGCATGGGGCAAGGGTGGGCAACTGCCGACCCTAACATTCGAAAAAAAAAAAAAAACACTATATTACTATCGCGTTGAGCTATTTTATTCCGTTATTGATGTGCATCTTCTTGAGCTTAATAGTCGTTTTACTGAGGCAAATACTGAATTCAAATAGATTTTTCTGCATTCGATCTTGCTGTGCTTGACAATCAATTTGAGAATTATGTTGTTAATATGCACTCTTCTAGTGACTTTTCACAATTGAAAGGGATTGGTGTTTTAGTTCAAAAAATTGTTAAAACAAATAAATAAATAAAAACATAGTGTATCCATCAGTTTACTTGATTTTGAGATTATCAATATTTATCCTCCCAGTTGTGATTGCCACTGTAGAAAGGGCATTTTCTACAATGAAAAATATGAAGAGTAGATTGCTCAACCGGATGGACGATCAATTGATGAATGATAGCTTGATTGGATATATTGAGAAAGACATATTTGATGGCATTGATAATGAGGTGGTTATTATACAACACTTTCAAAAAATGAAGACTCGAAGGGGACAATTGTAATCGATTAACAAATATTTTATTAATATGAAATTTTTTTTTTTGATGATTAAGTTTCATTTACTAGTGTTTTGTGCATTAAATATAGATAATTTATCAGTTTTAATAGATCAGAACTTCTAAATAACGTGCACCTGATGCGAGATGCATCGGGTGGCCTCTTCTAGAGCAACTTGTTGAGCATATTTTCAGAAACTAACATTTGGATTTGATGCTCCTTTTATGTATATCATGCCTGCCAAAAATTATAGTGATCCAACGGTTGATAACTTAAAAAATCGGCTGTGAAAAAAAGGTGACATATTAAAGAACAAAAAAGCCACAATTTTTCAAAGTTATATTTTTCAGAAACAAACCATTGGATCACTGTGATTTTTGGCAGGCATGATATACATAAAATGAGCATCAAATACAAATGTTAGTTTTCGAAAATATGCTCAACAAGTGGCTCTAGATGAGGCCACCTGAAGCATCTTACATCCGGTGCACTTTATATTAGCAACTCTGTTTAATAGATATTTTTCATATTACTTTCAAAAGATGAAACCTTAAATTTCATTTTTTTAGAGTTTCGCCCACCCTAGCTATAAATCCTGGCTACATCCATGGTTTCTTGTGATTTTTATTTTTGTTAATTCCTTCAATTCATTACATTTTCATATCTCAAGGCACACACGCCTTTGTATTCAGACCCCTGAACTTGCAACCGCCTTGATTGCAGTTGGCACGCCTGCGTGATAGCTGCCAGGCCGAAGTGTTCACGCCTAAAATCCACATAAATTTTTAGGGTGAACAATATTATTCTTAGTTCGTTCAAAATAAAGCTACAACAATTGTATTCTTGCAAGTTTATGAGCCGACTATCAATTTGGACTTGGTCAGTTTTCAAGATAAATAAAACAATAAACATGCACAAGCTTAGTCCACAACACTTCCATAAAATACTTTTATTTTCATAAAATACTTTTAGAACGATTGTTGCAGCAGCCATGTATATTACTTTATAACTGGAATATTGAAAAAGGGGTTGGTACGTTAAAGTACATTTTCTATCCAAAACAGAATTCTGCCGTAATTAATTAAATTGAGTATAATTTTAACATTAAACACTCAGTCAAATCCACATGATCAATGGAATCGAAACAAAAATTCTTGATTCCACACCCGTGATTAGCGAGATCATTTCGTTGAAAAAAGAAGAAGAAAACAAATCAAAACACCCACATGTCACGGGGTCTTTTAAGGCTCTTGGAACTAATCCTCGTCTTAATTTCTACGTCGAAGACAAAACAATGGTTGTTGAATTTTCATATATATATATATAAACAACATAATCTGTTTAAATAAATGAAGGACAAGAGAGACAGAGAAAACAATTTCAGTTATCCTCTAGATGGAAAGCAAAAGGTCACTGTGCTTTATGTTTTTGTCAAACACGCGACCCATTTTCAAATTAGCCTTCTTTTTTTGACCTATACAAACAGCAGCCCAAAAAAAAAAAAAAAATCAAGTCCTTATCTCACACCCACCAGGCCACCATTAAAGTGTGATAAAGAGGGACCCAAAACCATACCAACCAAAGCTGTTAACACTGTCTTCTGTTTTTATTAGAAGAAGAAGGAAAGCCAATTTGTGTGCAAAAAACTTGGGTTCAATGGGGAACAGTCTAGGAGGCAAGAGAAGTGCCAAAGTGATGAAAATAAATGGTGAGACGGTCAAGTTAAAGACACCGGTTCAAGCTGGAGAAGTAGTTAAGGACTATCCAGGTTACGTTTTGTTAGAATCGGAGGCGGTTAAGCATTATGGTATTAGAGCAAAGCCATTGGAATTACATCAAAAACTAGAGCCAAAAAGGCTCTACTTCCTAGTCGAATTGCCAAAGTTTCCTGAAGAGAAAGGCCCAAGAAGGGTCCGGTCAGGGATTAATATGAGCGCTAAGGACCGGCTCGAAAGCCTAATGTTGTCAAGAAGATCAGTTTCTGATCTTTCCATCATGAAACCAACTAGCATAGTGCTTGATGAGTCGAAAAATGGCGCGGAAAATGGGGCAGTGAGGGTGAGAATGAGGCTCCCCAAGGCAGAGGTGACAAGGCTAATGGAAGAAAGCAAAGATGAGGCAGAGGCAGCTCAGAAGATTATGGATCTTTGTGTGGCAAATAGCGGCAACGGTGGCGATGGCACTGATGCAGCTGCTGCTAGAGGAAATGAGGGCATGTTGTTGCACCAACAAGTGCATTGGAATGGTGGTCAAGGAAGAGCTAGGGAAGGTTTCAAGGCGCGTGAGGTATGTTTTTGTTTAATTTTCCTCTAGACATTGATCCAGTTTTTATGGCATGTTTATTGGGTTTTGACATTTTGGTTTTGCTTGTTAGTATTTTTTATTTAATTTCCAAGTATTGGGAAGGGAAAAAGACATTTTGCATTGTTGACTAGTAGACCTAAACATTAAGTACTAGGAGGACCCAAACTTGAGATTTTTTTTTTATTTTTATTTTTATTTTTTTAAAATGTGTGTGTTCTTTCTTGGGCTACATTGTGGTGGTGAGTGGTGACCATGGTTTTTAAATCATGAATTTTTATTATTATTATGAGACATTAATTAGCACTGCAATTAGGTTAGGCCGGCCGGGGTTAAGCCAAGCTCAATCTTAAGAGTTGAATAAGTAGCCTGCAGCTGAAACTCAAGCTTTCAGTTTGGCTGCATTAATTTGTTGTTGGGTGGGATTGATTAATTACCTTCTTTTTGCATTTTTTTTTTTTTTTTGCTTTTGCAGTGTTCTTAAAGCCTCTCTCACAATGTATGTTGATTAAATACAAAGTAGTTAGAGCATCTCCAATCATGACCAGCCATTTTGGCTAGCCAAAATATTCAAATAGTATTTTGCCTATCTAATTTGCCATGTTAAATGGTTGTACAATCCAACCATAATAGCCATTTCGCTAGCCATTTATATTTTAATATTTTTTTTAATATTCAAATTGGACCATGAAAAAAAAAATTCGTGGGAGATTGATGATGTGGAATAAATGACTATAGTACTTTCTCTCCTCAATGTCTTGCTAAATATGGCTCTCTCCCTATTTGAAAAATAGGTAGAAATCTTTATAACATATTTATACTTAGTTAATTTTTCACCCTACATATGTCAAAATAATTATATTTAATTCAAGACATGCATGTACAGAGTAAAATCTTAATTTGAGCCCCACTTGAATTGGGCTGTTGAAGGGCTAGGTGAGGTTGGAAAGTTGTAAGCATATGCTCAGCCCCATGTCTTTGGCCAAGCTCTTCACCCCATTCAACATGGAACCCTAACAAGACCTTCCAAGTACTGCGCTGGTCAGGGGCGAAACCAAGCTATTTCAGGGGCAACTTTTTACTTTCCTTTTATTTATATATATATATATATATATATATATATGATGGGGAAAGATCAATGGCTTGACTTCTAGTTCCACTAATGGCGCCGGTCCTCTCATGCAAGGCATCATTTAGGTCCAATTAGCAACATAATATATTTTTTTTGAAAAAAATATTATCTAGAAGATATCGAATTGACCAAAAACTACACCAAAAGTAATAACAAAATCTAGAAGATATTGAATTGACCAAAAACTACACAAAAGGTAATAATTAGGTAATTAGATGCAGGGCATCTGCCAGCTGCATGGTGTCACCCATTTCGATGGACAGATTGGTAGCCAAATTAATGAGTTAGGATAAGATTTTCGCGTGCCCTATAGTTAGACCTGTATTCATTAAAGCTTTCCATAATTTTTCTGCATTCAGTACTAGAGTTTTTTGTGACCTAACCAACCCACCCCTCCATCAGGAAGACTTTTGCTTGTCTTTCACATGCATGGGAAGAAAGTTAGGGCACAAATGTTGACAACCGCATACTTTTCTTAATTCTACTTTTCTACCATATAATACAATATGTTGTGGGGATACGTGGAACATCGAAAATGCACCTCGTTTTATTTTTTCTTGTAAGAATAATTTATTTTAAATGGAAATTTAATTTTGGTCAAGGCAAACTTTAAATTATTCTAGGTGTTGTGGTCAAAGTTGAATGAGACCTAATATATTTGCATGCACTATGCTTTAATCAGGTTAATAAAGCTTGAAAAATCACCTTAAGCATATATTTATATATATGGGGGGTTGATTAGGGTTTAGGTGCTTTAATCATGTTGTAATCTCTTGCTGTGTTTTTTTTTTTTTTAATTTTGAATTTTCTATTGTAAATGCAGAAGCGAGTGAGTTTTCGGCCAATCAATGAAGGGGAGATTCAATTAGCAGTGGCCTCCTAGATGAGATGTTCTAAATAAATCAGCAGAGAAGCAGTGAACAACATAGAGATTCGTAATCCATGTTGTTTACACAGCAGAGAGATTCATAATCCATGTCGTTTACATTTTCTCTCCACATCTTTGTAAATTTCTGAGCAACCAAACACTGTGCTATATATGCACGTTACTTTTGTCTATGACAAAAAAGAGCTGCAGCTGCTGCCTACTTTTAATTGAATGAGCAGAATGAGTTGACTATATAATATGCAATCCATCTCTTCCAATCTACTCCTTTGTTAGGAGTTGGGATATATATATATATATATATATATACACGGATATGTATGGGTCACGTTCCCCTTACTATTTTTTTTACCATTATTTCTACCATCTGTTTTCAAAACACCAGTATCGATTCAATATTTTGAGAAACCGACCGTTAGATTAGATACTTTTCTTATGTATGTATGCCAAAAATCACAGTGATCCAACGGTTGGTGTTTCTAAATTATGTCACTGTGAAAAATTATTATAACTAAAAACATTGCAGTTTTTTTACATTGAGATTTTTTAAAATCTGACCGTTGGATCAATGTTATTTTTTGGCATGGATGACTCGTACAAGAAGAGTATATACTCCAACAGTCGAATTCTCAAAATAGTTAACCAACATTGGTAATAGTCAACCGACATTGGTGATTTGAAAATGAATGGTAGAAATAATGGTAAAAAGAATGGTAAAGGGAACCTATGCCAGTATGTATTGAATAATAGTAACCAGTTTCAGAAGCAAATAAAAAAGAAATAATAATTGAGTTGGGAAACACAAGTGGATGCATGAACCCAAATGAATACACACAAACATTATTCGGCAAAACAGATTAGACACTGACGCCTAGAGGCTAGAAGCTAGAAAGCACCGAGAAAATACAAATAACTAGAACGCAAAAGGTCACCTTCACCTCAATCACTAATGGCTCCATTTGATTGACCAGAAGGCACAGTAAAGAAGCATGAACTTCTAATCGTAATTAAATTAAGATATAAAGTTTTCCAGGGAAAGCATTATCCAAAAGTACTTATAAGCTTAGAGCTTTATGGCATGAGATCCTGAAACAGAGTATAAAGTTTCAACTACAAATTAAAGAGCTGCCTTTTAACACAATTCCATGCTGCTTTGGAGAATTAAAGTTTCAACTGCAAATAAAGTTTCACCACCTGTCTTTCCACACAAAGGAATTCAACCACAGGTTTATAAACAAGCCTTGTGAAGGAACCTTCTTTAATCTACTTTTGCACATGTAAAGAGAAAAAATGTACAAAAAATTCCCTCTTGAAAGATTTTTTCGTTCACCTTTCAATATATGCCTCTTGTTTGGGCTTGCCCATATACAAAAGATTTTAATGAAACAAAACAATCACAAGGAGGATTCTCCCTCTTTGTTTATCTGTAATTATGATCATATATTCCCTTTTCCTTATTGATCATGAACAGATTGTTTGAGAACAAAAAGAAAAAAAATACAATGAATCAGTTCATGAAGACCATTGATCAGGTACTGTAAGAAAATAGGTAGTCATTGCTTTCCGGAATCTTCTCTTGTATTGTTTGGGAGAAATAATGGTTGGAGAAGCATTCTTCGGACCGCCAAGTATGCCAGATGCCTTTACCCACGTCTCCAAATGCTTATCCCAAGTATACTGTCTCATGAAATCAATGATACCCAAAACCAGCTCTTTGCGCTCATCGTCTACCCCAACGAGCAGTGAGTAGTCCATCACATCTACAGACTGAACAAGCACAAAAATAAGTTAAAAATTATCATTTAACCAAAACAGAAAAGGTAATCTCCTAACTCATCACAGCCATCACCGCTGTTTCACCATAGATTTGAGTCTTGCAGACCAAAACTACACTTAAAACAAAATTAGTAAAATTTTACATTTCATTTCTCTCTTTCTTCTTTCTTTCTTTTTACTTTTTTATTGGAGGGGCATGGAGGGAGGGGTTTAATGGCCCAGGCAGAGCCTACCAAACACAATAGAGCAGTTCCTGATCACCAGCTGCATAACAGACTGAGGTTCAGAACAGTTTACAAGTCAATATGCACAAGAGTTTGTGTATATGACACAACCAATTGACATGTCACCTTCATTCACCCATTTTGTGACGTTTGAAATTTCAATCAACTCCAACCTTTAATTGCCTTGCACTATACAAATTTGAATAGATTTCAGACATCCCAGTGGTGTTTGAAACTACA
Source organism: Hamamelis virginiana (assembly GCA_017140935.1). Classification (NCBI taxonomy): domain Eukaryota; kingdom Viridiplantae; phylum Streptophyta; class Magnoliopsida; order Saxifragales; family Hamamelidaceae; genus Hamamelis; species Hamamelis virginiana. The sequence continues at coordinate 761,574 of JAESVK010000285.1, read as the reverse complement.
ATGACCTCTCCTCAGGGTTAATCCCATCAAACACTCGCCTCCCTTGGCCCTTTCAAATGATGGAAATAGATGTATTATTAAATACATGAATGGGTTAGTATTATTAATCTTATCAATATTATTTCAAAAGATCTAAATGACCAGGAGCAGACTGGTCAAAAAAGGTGCTCTGATTGCTTTAAACAAGTTGACAGAGGGAAAGAGTCCCAGTACAAAACCAAGGAGATTTTAGTGTACTTTCTGAAGCCACAGGAGAGGCCAGTATTAGTTTCAGAAACCTACTAAAGGTCTCTATAAGTTACCCTACAAATCCTCAGTATTATAAAAGTAAAACCTTCAAAATTAGTTTGATTCAGCCAGGACCAAAATTGATATGAAGAGTTGCAACTAAAATTCAAAACTTGATGTATTCATAATGGTGGGATGCTAGAAGTAAATATTAAATAATAAATAAAGGCTTACCGCTAAGAAGGATGTATCGTTCCAAACAGATCTCTCTAGGCTTCTCTTAGCCTTGCTCCCCAGAAAAATGGGTTTTGTACGCAGTGTTTCTAACAGATTCATATCTAGCAGTACCTTGTTTGCCCCCGTTGTATCTGGATTGTATCGAGATCGAGCAGAGCCCTTAAGATCATAGACCCTTGATATATTTCTCTTGAAGAAGAGGTTCTCCATCACCATCAAATCCATTTTTGTTTCCTTGCCACCTTTCAAGTGTTTGACAGTGACCTGCCATTAAACCAATAAATAAGAATCAGATGGGAGAAACGAGTGTTTGTATTCCGCACTCCTCAAACCACTCCCCACACCCCCAAAAAAAAAAAAAAAAAAACAAACAAACAAACAAAGAAAGGATGGCAGAAAAAGAATGAGGCCTAACCTGATAAATACCAAGAACTTTGGCAAGGCAAGTTGGGCTTCCTGAGGCTAGAGAATCCGTCAAATATCTGAAGTATTCAGTTGCAAAATCCTCAAAAGAATCTAACTCAGTCTTTGTGACTTGCTTTATAATGAATCTCTCATCAAATGACTTGGCAAAATACACATTACTTTTTCCCCCTTGTGCACTCCATCTCCTGCAGCGGCTCAAGGAACGCACAAAATCTACTTCGCTAGGGCAGCATTTCTTTCTAAGAGCATCAAATTGCTTTGCAAAATAACAGGTGACAGAAAACTTCACTTTGCTCCCAGCAGTTGAAGATTCATCTCCAAAAGAAATTCTTAGGTGTGGAGATTTCTTGGGATCAGTAAATAGGGCACCTATTGATGATGAAGCATCTTCAGATCCATAACTTCCATAGTGGATATAATCCAAGTCCAGAGAGCCAAGAGTTTGCCAGGCTGAAAATGTTGAAGAAGCAGAATCTTCTTTATTGGTGTCATTGGCTCTCAAGCCTCCATGCTCATTAGGCTTATCAGCAATCCAGTGTTCATATTCCTTGGAACTAAGGGCATATGATATTATGCTAGTGGGTTCATTGTCATAAACAGCAATAACTATATTACTGTGACCTGTTTGTGGAAGTAACAGACGGGCCCCTTCAGCCATGTGAGACGCAGAGGAGATAAATGAGGGTGCGGAACTGAGTATAAAACTTAACTTCTGGGCCTCCCGTGGTGTTATATGGGAATAGGTCCTCAATACATTAGAAACTGGATCTCTAACCATACTCCTGTAGTCTCCAGAAGCATGGAAAGATCTATGTGTTGACAAATGCAATGAAGAAGGCTGCAATCCTTTCCAGATTCTTTCCTGTACTCTTGTCGCAGAATCAAAGGAATAAACTCTCACTGGCGACTTTAGCCTACTAAAAGGAAGATTGTCAAATTGATTTACTTGCCTGACCAAACCAGCTGGGGGTCCATCTGCCTGTAGTTGATTACCTGTCCATGCAGAATCTATTTTATCAGACAGATTGGATGCTGGGGAGGGAATGCTGGTCCAGGATGTCTGATTGGCGATAATTTCCCCATCCAAGTGCATTTCCTCCTCTCTGTTATGATGGCATGAGGTTAAGATGGAATCTTCGGGAACATAAGGCTCTAAGGCTGGTAAATTAGGCTCCTCCTTCTGCTCCGACTGTAATTCATTCCTGGGTGACCCTTCTAATGTTGAAGACTCAGAGATATTTTCTTCATGACCAGATTCGAGTTTACCATGCTTAAATAATAACTCACTTCTCCAGTCTTTCCGTTCAGTATAAGATGCATCCCCCCGTGATGCCTTGGAACTAGGACTTCTCGTTTTAAGGAGAGAGTCCACAGAATAAAGCCGGCGATCCCAAACATGCGATCCAATTAGGAGAGAACGTCTCAATCGATTGAGTTCCAGAACATCTCCTGCTATCTCGCCTGACTGTGAAGTCTCTAAACCAGCCGGTTGTAACAAACCCTGATTACAAGAACACTATAATCAGAACTTCAAGGATGCATTACTTGAAAGTATCTAATATAAATACAAACATATCTAAACTACAAACAATTTACAAGGTTAGTATGGACCAGGGATCCTGTGACAACACGTGGTCATTGGAACTAATATCTAGTTGGTACTTACATTGTAGTCATTTCTTTCCTTTTTAACTAGATCTTTCAGTTCCACGATGTGGTTATGTAACTCGCTTGTATCTGATGATTCATGTCCAGAAGATGTACTTTTCTGTTCAAAGCTGTGAAGTACATCAGATATTTCTCCATAGAGCGTATCCGTTTTACTCATAAGCTGTGAGGGAAAAGACAAATGGTTACTAAAATAGTAATCCTAAAAATAAAAAATAAAAAGCAAAAACTAATACATTGTTATCAGACCAATAAAAACAGGGAAATAGAAATCTTAGGTTTTTAATAGCACCTCTGCTGCCTCTTTTCTAATCCACTCTAGTTGAACATGGCCATTGAATTCGAGCACTGATGGAGGCAAATGGACAGAAAGAATATCAATTGGGGAATACCGGAAGAAGGCAACCATGCTCCCAAACCTTTGCAAAAATCAAAAAACAATAATTAATAAAATTAAATCAACAATTGCCATCATCACATTCAACAATAAGAAAATTGCTTATGGGTTTCAAATTTTAGAACATGTACCCATAGTAACGGAGGCAGTCCCTTTGCAGAGAATGACCACAGGATGCAACACGATTAGCAGTCGCATGGTTTGAAAAGCTAAGTTCCAAAAACTTTCCAAAAGAAAGTCCCCAGGCAGCATCTGACATAACCACTCTGCGAGTTGCTGGTGGAATACCATCTATATGAGCACACCTTAGGCATCGGTGCCACATCCAAATCTTTCCATCCCGCTCCCCTGGTAGCTTTAAGGAGGGAAGTCGTTTAACATTGATTGTAAGACTTCCCTGCTGATGGGTATAACATCGGACATGGGCTTCAGCCGGGTCTCTACAAGATTGACAGTACGATGTCTGGCAATATCATGTGTGATTAGTTTTTAATATTCCAATTTATAACCAAGCATCAGAAAGAATAGCACAAAAGAAGCCTTAAATGAGTTACCTGATCAAACAGGTCATCACGAAGATATCTCCCAAGTGGCTTATCGAAACAACCGTAAAACTTAATGCGCTGGAGACGTGAGGGTTCACATACAGTACCTTTTAGTACACAACAGCTCGAAAAGGATACCAATATGCTCTGGTGACTGTCAGTAGCAGAGAAATATTCACTAGAAGCTTCATTTTCATCAATCCTTTCAGGCTTTGTCAGTTCATGAATGTCCCCAGGTTGCCTCTCCTCTTGAGCCATGGTTTCCAGCAATTCAGGCTCAGAATAATTTCTAATACCCAAAGGAAGCACAGTGAGCTCTGTTAAATCCTTGCATTGTTTCAAATAACACAATTCCAGGTCCACATTAGATTCTAAACCATCATTGTATGAATCAGATGGTTCATTTACAACTCTGCAGTCAATGAAGCAAGGAGAAGGAGAACTATGAACAGGATTAAGGCACTCAGATGGTGATTCCCATCCACTGAATTCTATATTGAATCTTACAGATCCTTCATTTTGACCTTGGACACTTACTTCTTCTTGGCAAATGGTAGAAGCTTCAGAACTAGGGATAACTGAAATGGTATTATCAGCAGTTGTCCTCTCGGGTATGGCAATTGAGGGTTTTAGGGTCATCTTAGGCAGACTAGCACCCTCATCAGCAAGGAAGGAAGTCTCAAGGGATAAATGATAGGCTGCAAATACTGCATATTGAACAACAGGTTTGACCTTCTTTAGTTCTTCACGACATGTGCCCTTCAGTAGGACCTACAAAAGGAAACACAACAACTTGATCAAAGACAGAACCAACTGCTGAAGCATCATACTTCGTTGCAGCAGTACATAAGAACACATATTATTCAGGAGATTGCAACAAAAGTTAATTCTCAGACAACAGAAAATACTGGCATCAAGCTTGGGTACAATATGATAATCCAAATCAGTACAAACATGGAAAAATGGACCGTGTCATCAAAACTAATTGCCTAATAGAACATCATTCCAGCACGAAGGAAGATATTATCATGTATGTCAACTTCATTGATTCCTAATACAAAATCATTAGTCATATCTACATATACGTTTGTAAAATTAATTCACAGAATTTTATGGAAGCATATATATATATATATATATATATACCTTTGACAAGATTTGGAATATATAGATGATCAATAGATAGCTAGAAATTATTCAAAATAAGAGAATTGAGTGTATTCCCAACAAAGGATATGGAGTTGTTAAACTAGAGATGTGTCCTAGAGTGCTATTGAAACACATTTCAATAAAAATAATAAATCATATAAATGACAATAAAACATTACATTGTTAAGAAAAATATAATGCAATCAAAATTACAATTAAAACAACATAAAAATCTTGTCATGCATAATTCCCAAAAAATAAAAACTCAATAAAATCAAAAACTTTCAACTCGTAAATGCAGTAAGGACTAGTAATAAATTAGGATAAAAAACATTACCGTGCAACCTAAACGCCTAGGACAACCTTCAAAAAACATCAACGTTTTCGATGGTTTCTTGTTGAGTTGATTGGCATTCTCAAGTTCTTCAGAGACTCTCTCCAACCGGAATAGTTCGCAGTGTCCCAATCGAGCTGTAGAAATCTTATCAATTGATGGAGTAATAAGAGCACCAGTGCACCGAGCTATGCGCTCCAGTAATGGCCTTTTAACATTTAACACTAAAGAGATTTCCTTTGCCAGCAGATATTCTTGGGCATATGAAGATACACTTTTTTCAACCAGCAGAACATTTGGGCGATGATGGGCTTCTATCTTTGAAACAATCATCTTGAGATGGTCAATTTCCTGTTTGGAAAGGAAAAACAACAAAGTTCAAAAATTCATTCCCACTATTCACATCTTACTGTAAAAATCACCAGGTCAGACAATCAAGAAAGAACCTGTTGCAGTAATGTATCAAAAGATGCCAACTGATTCGGAGCTCTCTGGTACTCAAGCGCTCCTCCTAAAAGAAGTAATCTAGGGTTTTTGTATTGTGTAGTCATGCGCTTGTGTTTTATATTTTTTGTACAAACTACTCCCTTAATAAGGGTGCTGCATACACAAACAAGTACCCAGCTATAAGTTTTACGACATATTCTGCAAAAGGTATATATGGATATGTAGTATCTGCATAACATACCTCTCACTTGGATTTCCTGTTGCGATACACTTAACCTTTACATAATCACCGGGATCCATACTGCCTCCTCTGCTAGTATCTGGTTTCACAAAATTTGCAGCTTGCCATGCTACTTTCGTAACTACGTCAAGCCAGTCCTCTGCACTGTTTTCTACACCCACCTTGATACCCTCCCCTTGTAAAAGTTGTGACACAAGAGCCCTAAAATGCCCCTGCACCACAGCCCTCAGAGGCTCCTTGTTTCCCTCGTTGTGTTTCTCCTTTGCAGGGAACATGCTTGTGAGGCTACTACTAGATGAGAACATCGCGCCCGACTCTCCAACATCATCATCCTCATCATCATATGCAAAATAATTGCTCTCCTCCGCCTCATCATCTTCGTCATCAGGCGGTGGAGGACACCAAATAAGACCATTGTTTTCAAAATCCAATGGTTTTTGCTCACATTGGCCCCGAAATATAGACATGTCATCGGAGCAATCATCAGTGTTCTCTGGATCCTCAGTCCCTGTCTCAGGCCTTCTTAAAACAGCCATAGTTTCTTGATCAAAGGGACCCTCATTTAGAGGTCTTGGGCTACCAAAGGTCTCCTGCTGTACAGAATGCCCAGCTCTATTAGAAGTAAAATTAATCCTAGAGGGGCTGTCTGAAGGACTTGAACCCACCGACTTGAAACTGTAAAACTCATGTCTACCACTAAAACTACTTGAATCTACATCCGAAATGTCCTGACAATATTCACTTGACGGGCTGAAAAAGTGCTTCGAAGAATCCTCCGCCTCTTCTTCATCACTCCTACATTCATAAACAAATTACAAATGACACATACACCTATGGAACAGAAAGTTCAAATATAAATATAGGCCATTTTACATGAAAAAGGAAAATTTTCCTATTTTTGAGTTCTAAAGCAATCCCCCCACGGGGGGGAGGAGCACACCAATTATACATGTACAGCAGAATTGTCACCTAAATCACCAAAACTAACATAAAAGACGGAAATAAAATTAATCATGCAAATCCTAAAATGACCTTACTAAACTAACACATATCAACTGTGTGGAAAACAGAATTACACAAATTCACTTCCATACAGTTTCCATATATATATATATATATATATATATATATATATACACACACACTTGTGAATTCAATCTGCATTCTAATAAAAAAGCATATGCAAATAATTAAACATTTTGCAATCTGGATATGTTTGAACAGGATACAGTGCATGCTGCCTTGCTATTGGCATATATTTGGAAAAAGCTTACCTGCTAGAAGAGCGCCGAACATACACTGGTGATGGGTGACTGGAAAATGAGGTCACACTGCTGCAGGTCACCGCATGAGGAGAATAACCATGTTCCTGGGCTCCAAGAACATGCTGAATCTGCTCACTATGCATAGCGCCATCATTTCCTCTGCTAATAGAACTCGGAGATGGTGGTTCCGGGCTTTCGGAGGGAGAGGTAGAGGGATAGATTTTTCCACTATACCTCCTCTCACCTTCCTGCCTAATACTAACCTCGGAACAAAACCTACAAGACTTAATATTTTCCCAAACACTGGAAACACCCGATTCATCAACTACTGCAGATTCATATCCCTGCTTACAATTCCCACATAAAACCCGACCACAGCTTTGGCAACGATATTGAATCCGCAACTCAGTAAAGTTCGTGGCGCAAGCACAACACATTTTGCAACCGTTTTTGGGCATCTCAAGTTCCATTGACAAACAAGACAGATCGCTTCCTCCCCAAGAAATCCAAGACCTAACTTTCTCTATCAATTCTAGAAGAGAACTGTCAGGTATTCCCATAGAAAGTAATGACCCACCAAGTATAACAACCGACCCTTCCTTCTCCAAACAAAAAACTTAACAGAGCCCTCTTCTCCTTCCCCTCTTTCAGTATGTTATTTTAAAACAACAATAAATCTACAATTCAGCGCCAATGTACCCAATTCTTTGGTGTCCACAAAAAACTAAGAAATCAAGTGAAAACTATGGAACCCACAGTAAAAATGGTGGGTGTATAAAACTGGGGAATGTATTCGGACCCTCAAAAGGCAAATCCAAAGTTTGATATTTTTTTTCACTTTTCTATCAAAAATAGAAACAAAACGCAACGAAAATCCTCCAGGATTCACAAAATATATCAAGGAGGAAATTGAGAACTAGAACTTAAATGCACAAAACCAAACGAACTGATTATATTTACACCAAATCCGTATTACATTAAAGACACAACACCAACACAGATTTCCCCACAATAAACCTACCAAAACAACAAGATCTCGATATAGCCACAGAGACAAACCCTAATAACTCCACCTAACCAATCCCCGAATCATCAAGAGTGTACCCGAGGACCGATTCGCGCATTAGAGTGAAACCCCAAACCCTAAGTCAACATAATCAACACCCAAAAATATAAAACCCTAAGTAACAACAAGAACAAAATCTACAGCAGCAGCAGAGAGCAGATGTTTAATTTCATTTCTCTCACTTGTTCAAAACCAAGTCTATAAAGGAAAAAAGGATTTGAGGGGTGAGATCTGAGAACTGGGGATTAAAGTATAGAGAAGTGAAAAGGAATGAAGTGATTCATTAAAGAAGTGGCGTCAAGAAAATGTATATAATTAATTTTTTTCAAAAAAGAAAAAAAAAATTGAATGATGTATGATCAAATAAAGAAAGGGGAGAAAACCAAGAAAAGGAGGAGTACGGAGAAGGTTCCTTTAATGGCGGAATCAGCTCGCATCTCCATTTCCATTTTCCACGACCTGAACACTCTCTCTCTCATCTCTCATTCTCTTCTTCTCATCTCTTCTTCTTTCCCGGCAAAGCTTGCTTTTCTTTCTTTCTATCTCACTCCTTCATTCCCTCTCACCTGTCCTTACATCAAAACTAATATAATATAATATCAACTTTCATAAAACTAATATAATATAATATCAACTTTCATAAAGCACACACTTCTCTCTATCTCTCTCTTCTTTTTCTCTCTCTAGTCACTGTTTCTTTCTCTCTCTAAACCCTGTTTGTGTTTTGTTGATGTTGAACGGGGGTTTAAGGGGTTTCCGTTTCTTTTTTTAAATTTGAATTTTTTTTTTTAATGAGGTTAGAATATATTGGACCCAGATTTTTTTTTTCTCAATCTAAATAAATAAAAACATATCTTTGTTTTTAAATTAGAAAATTCACAATAAATAATTTTTTTTCATATTCTAATGCCAAAAATACTGTCAAATTTTGATTCCAGAACATTAAAATCATTTCACGATAAATAATTTTTATAGGGATTGTTAGCAGAATTGGAGATTATTCAATAAAATGAATATTATGGATTATTATCAAAATTGAGGATTATTCATTATTTTGGGATTGAGAATTATGTTTTATACGGGGAATTATTCATTATTTGGGGATCGGTGATTACTCAGTAAATTAGGAATTATACATAATATTGTAAATCATATGTAAAAATTTGACACATTTTTTATAAAATTTTGTTCGTTCATGATGACAAAAATATCCAATTAAGTGTACAGAGATGTATGGAGAAAAATCTCATAACATAAAGGTTTATGTAGATAATTTTTGAAAACTTTAGAAATATTAAGGGAAAATTCATCATTAAAAAATTATGTTTTGTAATGTAAATTATTATGTTTTTTTAATGTAATTGGTCAGTATAAAGTGTGCAAGGAATTAAGTATTGCAATCTCGGTCAGCACGGGTACATGGATTTTCAAGGATTGGGATTTAGTCTTTCATGAAACGTATGGGACGCTCATTTGGTGCGCGTGCACTTTACATTTCATTTAATAACCATATAGTTACTAATTAGGGAGTGTCAAATGTGAATGGATCGGGTGGGTCGGACATGTCAGCCACCCGAAACCTTTTTGTTCTTTTTCATTTTTTGAAAAACTAGAATAATATATGTATTAAGTTATAATTAATATCAGTCATTAAATTAGTAAGATTTTTTTTTTTTTTTTTTTTTTAAAAAAGTGTGGTACTTGTAAATCATTTTGAAAGAAACAAACGAATCTGCTATGAAATGAATATGCGACGAGAAAAGTTATTTTCCCACCATCAAACCATGGGTTAAGGTTTGAAATTTGGTCACAGTGTAAGCAGTGAATCCAATATTGATTGCAATATAGATGAGAAAATTACCAAATATTATTCCAACCAACCTCACCTATTGTTGTTAAACTAGAATTGTTTTTGGATGTTTTGTCAACATTAATTTTGATATAAGAAGGGTTAGGATGAGCCTACTTAATACCTATGGTTCTTTAAAAAAAATTATGAAAAGAGAGGTGTCTACTATCCTTAATAAATTTAAATTGTAAAAACTAATTTATTTAATTTTTTTCCCAAAACAATAAAATTATTTTATTAATTAAAAAAAGAAATTAGCCAAGAGCTTAGAGATCATTCTCCATCAAAGCATCGACCTTTCCCCATCCTACACATAATATATTGTATACATATATACATATATACAAGGTAGGCCCCCCTTAAAATAGGCTAGTTCCGCCACTACTCCAATGAGAAGGATCATCAATATATCCAAGTCTCATAGTCAACGTGCATGAATATTTGTCTAATTGATAAATGGAAATGAAGTTGATTAAAGTTATGTTGAATTGAATATTGGGTTTTAATCAAAATATAAAAGGAAAAATTATTCACACCCCCTAAAATCTAGGTTCTAAACCATGAGGTCCAACACCCTCTAAGAGTTACTGTGAAATCCTTCCAGCATATATCAAAGTCAACTTCTTTTTTTTTTTTTTTTATTGACAAACTTTCTCTTATTTGATAAGATTATATTTATTATAGTTCCATTTAGAGTTTAATAATATTGGACTCTTTATGGAAATTTTTTTAAAACTGCATTCATTTCAATTTTGAATTATTAGTCTCCTTTCTTTATATATATTTATTCTCAAAGAATCCATTAAAAGTGAGTTGCATTATTGGACTTTTTTTTAATTAAAAATTAAATTAGATGCATATAATACAATTTATATAAATTTACTTGTTTAAAGATATACAGAAATATATGCATCCAACACATGTATACGAGTTAGCTAAATATACTTGTTTGAAAACCAGATTCAATGCATACAATATAGTTTATGTAAATTTACTTATTTAAAGATATACAATAAAAGACGCATACACCATGCGTATACGGGTTAGGTAAATTTACTTGTTTGAAAATCATATTAAATACATACAATACAATTTATATAAATTTACCTGTTTTAAAATATACGTTAATTAATGCATCATTTTTTGGGAAAAACTAATTTTGGAAAAAATTCAAAATCAAGTTCTGTAAATATGGGCAAATTCCCCAGAAACTATATAATTTATCTCTTTTATAAATTAGATTTTCTATAGGGGGTTTGGGTATACAACCCATATACTAGGGAGTTCTTTGTTAAATACCCAATATAAAACTAGCAACTCTGGAGTTATCTCGTCAAACTATTGGATCTCTAAAACAAGTTAATCCACTTAGCCGATGATCATATAATCTAACTACACGTATCTCTATTTTCAATAGAAAATTCTCCAATTTGAGCACATAAAAGCATATTAATACAAATTTGTTACAATTATGGAAGATTTGGAGTAGTGGTAGCTGCCTATTGTTTGACACAAATAATAGCAATAATATATTTTAATCTTTTCTAGACGCTAACTTCACTATATGAGAGTGCATATTGGAACTTACGAAAATTATTGATAGAAATAAGCCAAACTTTTAAAGAGCCATATATTGTCTAGTGAAATGGTAAAGGCCAGTTTTAAATAAACTATAAAGCCACTATCCACTATCCAGATGATGAAGAACTATAGGAAAATTTGGTAGAATTAGGCTAGATCACAGGCTCAATTTCAGTAACCCAAAAAAATATGTAGGTTCAAATCTTGAGACCAATCTCTTTATACAATATTAAAAATTAATATAGTATATCATTCCTCAAGATCCCACCTTGCGATACTAATATTAAGTAATAACCTTTATTACACAGAAAACCCAAACTCAATTATCAGAACCCCAAAAAACTTGTAAATTTTATTTCCAAAAAAAAAAATAAAAATTCTACATTTCTCTTCCTTCGGGTGGTTCACATCCACATACAAATAGCACCCGAATCCCCAAATCCAATGGGCACAAAAGGGGCGTGAGATGCATACCTTGTGCCAATATTCAAGAATAATGGGTTTGGTGGGCATTAGTTTGGCATTGGTTTGGTGAGAAGACAACATCTGCCAGGGAGGGTGTGTGCCGAAAGATGTTGCTTTATTTCATATTTTCTCCCTTATATATATACTTTTATCTTCTTGGCTTTTTCTCTAGTTAATCTATAATTTTCCGAAAGTCCCCCAATTTTTGTGTGACCAAATTGTAGTTTCTTTTATATATATATATATATATATATAGTCTTAGCTGCACCCCACTCTAATAAAAAGTTAAAATCATGCCTACACATGTATGGTCACCAAAGGATAAGAGCTGACTGCCAATTAGTGACCAGTGAGCCGCCCCTCTAGACATGTTTTTTCCCATCATCATCATCATCATTCATGACTCATCTCCATGTGAGCCTATGTTATTTTGTTTATTTACTTTTGTGGTTGGGAATATGGGAATCCATGCCTTTTCATAAACAATGCTTGTCAAATCAGGGTTACAAAAATTTAACCCAAAATAATAATAATAATAATAATAATTTAGGGTTACAAAAGACCCCACATGTAGGCACCCTACATGCCTTAAGTATAATAACCTTGCATTCCAATTTTTTTTTTTTTTGCTACTTTGTGTGGATTTCAAAATATACTATAAAAGAATTTAAGAATTGAATTCTATTTTGAAGTGACTTCAAACTTTTGCTTTCCAATTCCTTTAAATTTTTTAATAATATAATTAGAGGCTTCTGATAATTAGGTGAACCTATAGTTTTGAAGGGTTTTAGGTTTGTTTAGATCTCGGAAAGCAAAAGGAAAAGGAAAGGAAAGGAAATTGTTTTAAATTACATGCGTACAATTGATTTCATTTCTTTAACATTTTCCTATTCTTTTCTCTTACATACTCTTTTGAGATAGAAACAAAGGTCAGCTTAGGTAACCTCTACAATTTAAAGCTTTGTTTGGATCTTGAAATGTAAAAAGAAAAATGCTCTAAATTACTTTAAAATCAATTCCTTTCTAAATTTTCAAAAATTTTGCAAATCTTTTCAAAAAAGAAAAAGAAGAAGAAGGAATTGTACTTAATTTTAACTTCCTTGATGCATTGATGAAGTCTAGGAATTAATGTTTAGGTGTAGTGTTGTGGTGTCATCTTGCACTTAATAGAACAAAAATTTTGACCTACAAGCCGAAAAAAGGATCTACTTAGTATCTTTAACAGTGTCCTTTACGAAGAATATTAGGGAATTGTTTACGTTATCATTTTAATGATTCCATCCAAGAAATACACACATGCACGCGCGCATGTATTATATATATATACACGGATCATGTTTCTCTAACCATTTTTTTATCATTATTTCTATAATTCGTTTTAAAACACCTATATGGATCGAATATTTTTAGAAACCGA
>JAESVK010000285.1:699613-747463 GCA_017140935.1 Hamamelis virginiana | reverse complement strand
ATATATATATATATATATATATATATATAATTTATTTAATGGGCCTCCATTCGTGACTAATTTTATCCTTTTTTTTTTTTAAATTTCTCGAAGGAGTGGGATTGAAAAAGTATTTTTGGGTTTGAAAGTTGTCATATGCAAAAGTTATTAATATTAGGGTTACATACCCATAAGTCCTTAATATAAGTATTTATACCACTAAGTTCAAGAATTATTTTAAATTGAACCTCACGGTATACCGCTCCAAACTCATGAACTTTTGGATAATTTTTCCTTACTATTGTTATTAGTAATTTTTATTATTCCATCACTACTACTTCACATCACACAAGATAATCAATGAAAATGTTATGGGTATTTTTCAAAAAGTTGTGCCCATCCTTGTCTTGTGAAAATCTCTATAAGATAAAACTTTTCCCTAACTTGATCACACAAATTAGTACCTTGTGTGCTTTGAATGGCCAGTTTTTATTTTTGCCAACAAAGGGGATTTGATCCCTGGACCTAACACTATCCAAACCCTAATCCACCTGCTACCATCAATAAGCCACAAGGATTGGTGGTGAGTTGCCACTATTAAGTTGGGTAAATTTCAGAGTTTCCACACAAAGTTGCTCTCAACAAATTACTCACACATGCTTTTTAATTTTCAAAAAAATTAAATGAAACATTACTTGAGCTCAAGACTTTGTGAATGGTATGTTAAAACAAAAATGAAACAAATGATGTTCTCTTCTTCAAGAGTAATGTTATGAATTGCTATAAGGAATAGTTATAGGTATTGATACAAAGATGAAATCAGGGTATAGTGTTGAAAAATCACCAATTGATAGTTTGAAAATTCACATCATTATTTTTGTTGCGATACATGTAGTGATGATATCTTGCAGTGATATATAGCAATTTCTCGGCCTTCTTAAATGTGGCACACACTAATTGTTCATCTATTTGGATATTGATAATAAGTTGAGAGAAATGGGGAAAAAAAAAAGTTAAAAATTACTTATATACATAGCATCATCTTTAGCATTTTTAAACTTTTCCCTCTTTCTTTCCAATATCCAAAAATAAAAAGACTTTAACAAAGTGCCTAAGGCCACATTGGCGTAGCAAACTAGTCCAAACTGGTCCCTGAGATGAGACATCAACCCGAACGTCTTGAGATCGAACCTTGACAACCTTTTGGAGTCAGGCCACGAGAATTATTTCTCGTGAATTTCCTAATCCAGGTGTGGATGGCCTGCCTTTGACCGAACTGGGAGAACTTCCTTTGACCGAACCAAGAGAACTTAGTCTGATCCACTCTCTCACAAACTAACTGGTCCAAAGTGCATACGAGCACCTCCTCCTTCCAAGTTTCCACACACTGCAGGGATAATATGCATGACACATATCTTGGCTAGCTGGTTAATTGTGATATTCAAATGACACTTACCTTAACTTGGTACCCTTTAATTAAAATGAAAAATGTAAAGCTATATATATATATAGATTTTTTGCATAATAATTACTCAACAAATCTATATCACCCGGCACTTTAACCAAAAATTAAAAAATCATCCTAACGTGTCGTGATTTGAGTGGTGTGTGAAAAAGAAGAAAGCAGTTTGAGAGGAGAGACCTCACCACACAAAGCATGATACATCATGATGATTTTTAATTTTGGATTAAAGTATCTGGTGTCATAGTATTTTTCATAAATTCTCGTATATATATGCACGTGATATTCCAAGCAATTAATACCTAGTGATTTTGACTTTCTAATCCCCTTGAATAAAAGGAAATGCCCAAATAAATTAAGTGGGGATACCTATATAGCTACATATATTGTAAGTAGGTAAGATTTTAATGGCACGTTTTTCAAGCATACCATTGCGTTTTTTTCTATGAAATTAACAACTCAAGTGGTCAAGTCATAAGCAAACTCAATGAAAATGTCTTTGCTTCAAACGTTTTCCAGAAGAATGTCGTCAAAGAGTTGGGCGAGTTTGGTTCCTTTCGATCTCTTGTCCCTTTCCATTAATTACTGAAGAATAATATCCATTATGCAGCCAATTAGCAATCACATTGCTTCAGCACTAAGGCCTTTCCTTCGTTTTTCATGGAGGAAAAAGCTGTATAAAGTCACCAACATGGCCTTGCTTTTCGGGGAGACATTGCTAGATATATATACATAAATATAGCAAGGTTACGTCCACCACCTCCTGTTATGGCTTTTTCTTATTCGGACGTTTTGTTGGAGTTGTATATACATGCCTTCAAATTTAATTAAGTGACTTTCTCTTTTATGGCTTTTCTTATATATTCCGGATATGTGTATCATACAAGCCAAAACTCGATCACATTGATCTAATGACCATTTTTTCAAAATATTGATTGTGAAAAATTTTCACAATTTCTCTTGAATTTAATTTGTGACAAAAATTTTGAAACCTGGTCATTGGATCAATATGAGTTTTGACATTCATGATTTGTGTAAACGGAATATCTAATTCAATAGTATGTTTCTCAAATTACTTGTCTCACGTTGGATTTGCAAACCACGTGTCAAAACTACTTTTCATCGGAATCCAACCCATCTTATTTATAATATTCTTATAATTTCTAGCTAAAGGAATTGAGCTCTTAATCTTGAAAGAATAATATATTGCAATTTTCTATGTTTGCTACTTAATTTGACTTTCTAATGGGTGAAGTCTTTCTAAGCCATATGCTCAATATGTTAGGTAGTTAAGTGTTGGAATTATATGACACTTTACTCTTAAGATGAAATCTACCCTCCCATTTAAAGAATAAAGGTCCCTTGATCGAGCTAGTTATTATTTAATCATTAAGAATATTATCTCTCATTATGATATAGTGTTTATTGTAAGGCATAGTGATTAATAGGTCTCTAATCAAGTTTCAAGAAGGTTAAAATGTGAGTAACTTTAGGTTTAACGTGATTAATTATGAATCCTAAGTCATGGGTACTGGTTGGTGGAAGAATATACAATAACACCATTGTAATAATTTAACAAGTTTAGTGCAATTGTATAATTTTTATGATTTGAAGGACAACTAATACCATTTAATTTCCAACGAAGTTAGTAGTAGTTACTTGATTGGTTATTTTAATATCAAAAGTTGATTGATTAAAACAACAGCTAAGTAGGGTCGCGACAAGTAGAAAATCTATTGAGCTTCACTTCTAAACCATTAGAGTTTTCTACAACATATATAGAGAGATGTTCCTATCAGCATATGCTTACTTTACATAAAGCTAATAGGTAATTGTGGAATAATTTTTTTCAAAAATTGACCATTGGATTATATACTATACTTATACATGTCATACATGCCAAAAATCATGGTGATCTAACGGTCGGTTTCTCAGAAATATCATAGAAAAAAATTGCATGTAATAGTTTTTAGTGGTCAAAGTTTTCACAGTCTATATTTTAAGATGTTGACATTGGTCCGTAACATTGTGATTTTTGGCGTGCATGATATTCATAACTAGAGTATCTAATCCAATAACCGGTTTTTCAAAATACATGTCCTACAATTAGTTCAAGACATTATGTTGAAAGTCAGCATATGTACACAGGATCAGGATTGTGTGTGTGTGTGTATATAAATGATCCTATTAGCATACGCATAAAGCTAATACAAAATTGTTAGATACAAATTTTGAAAAACTGACAATTGAATTAAATATTTTTCTTATGAACGTCATGGATGTCAGAAATCATAGTGATCCAATACCAACATCTTAAAATATAGAATTTGAAAAACTGTGACCATTAAAAAATATTATAATTTTTCTCAATGACATTTTCAAAAAATCAACCATTAAATTACTATTATTTTTTATATACATAACTAACTTTCGAAGGAAAATTTCTCTCCCTAGCTTGGCCTCCTTGAGATTTCGGCCACACAAGGATTCCAACACCTCCTTTGCTTTCTAGCTACCTAAGGGACATAGGAGTGAAAACTGCTAGAATTCAAGCCCTAAAGAATCTTCTTTACATCCTTTTTCCTCCAGCTAGATTCCTAAAATATGTAAACTCTAACTTAAATTAATTTAAAAATTAATGCATTCGCTTGGTTTTCAAACTAACACGTTTTCCATAGTAACATATTATTACGTAGGGAGGCCGCATCAATTTCCAGTATAGGCGGCTCCAATGGGCAGGATGAGTGGTCATCACTTGACGCTCTCCTTCTTTATTTTTATTTTTTGGGGGCCTTTTTTAGCAATAAAGTGGCCACAGTACGGGGAGGCAAATGGCCATTGGCGAGCAGCCAAATTTGGAAATAATGACCAATTTTGACTTGGTTGATGAAATGGGGTTGATGGGGGGTGATAAAGCTTGACTTAACACATTTAATTATTTACATTATCACATTTAGGGATACTTTTTGTGCAGAGTAAAAATACTGCAATTCTAAATAAGATTTAGGATCTTGGAAAGACATTGTTGTCTGCTGCCTGGATTGCAATAATTCTTTTGTGAATAAGATGTAGGAAAAAACAAGAATAACAAAAACCCACTATACTAATGTATATTGTAAGGGAGAATAAGAGGAAAATTATAATCAAAATTGACCGACGGATTAAAAAAAGAAAGGGAACAAGGACTGAGAAGAAAGAAGAAAGAAAAAGAAAAAAGGAACAAACAAGCCTGATGAAAGTGAGAGAAAGAGAAAGGATTAGGATTAGATTAGTTAAATTTAGGGATAGAATCCCGACCACTATAATAATAATAAATAAATAAATAAATTATAAAAGAATAAATTTAAAAAGTTAGGGCTTGTTTGGGAACTTCGAAAATTGGATCTGGTCAGTTCTGATCTTTTTGTTATATGGTTTTTATGTAAACCAATTTAAAGTTGATTTGAAAAAAAAAAAAAAAAAAAATTTTTTTATGACTTATTTTCTGGACAAGATTGAACTGATCTAAAAAAAAAAAAAATGCACTTACCCAACAGTACTAAATAAAAACCAGATAGACTTATCCTCAACTGGTCAGGTTCTAAAATTTGTCAAACACCCCCTTAGGGTGATATTTAGTACAAATAGGTTTTCCTGACATAAAACCTATTCAAGGTCGGCTGGCAAAGTATGAAAGAAGAATGGAGTTTAAATCTTGTGCTAAAACCATTTGAAATCTTTTGTTTTTTTATTTTTTTTTCAAAGATTTCAGGCTTTCAAAATTGAATGGGGAAGAGTAATATATCAAGCTAAGAATATTCTTTTTCTCTGCATTTTGGTGGTTGTTGTAACGGTTTTCATGACAGATGGTCTAATCTAATACTCTTACCCAGTCAGAACTAATTGTGCATACAAAACAGCTTGTAAATTTTCAAACAAAGAGTTGTCCTAATGTGTATAAATTTTCAACGTATGGTAATAAGTCCTTTGGCTTAATGAGGTAAAGGAAAATTTCCCACAGCTTATGTTTGGATGTAGGAAAACTTAAGGAAAATGAAGAAGAAAAGTTCAAAAATGCTTTCTTTTTCTTTCTTTGTTGTTTCTAAAATCCCAATGGAGCCACGAATGCAAAGGGGGAAACAAAAGTCCGTGATAACTAGATCAGTGTTTCATTTTTTATTTTTTTGGGCCAATCAATTGAAATTTAATATTATTAAATAGGTATTGAAACAGTTTTATGTATTTAACTTTAGAACTCTCCATAAACGATAGAAGATAAACAGTACTAGACAAATAGACCATCAGCAATGAAAACAATCGTGTAGATATATGCTTTTCTCGAATAATTGTATTATGAGATGTATTACCACTCTTCCTTATCGATAGTGAAGTCTCTATGAAGATTTTGAGTTATCTTCTTGTATTTTCATTCCAAATAATGCTACGAAGCAAATTTTAGACCATATTTTAAATTATCTAACATAATAATGATGATGTTGAAAAAGGGTAATGGATCGGTGCTCTTGTGGAGTGAGAATCGCATATCTTTCACGAGAAGGGAAGAGTGCTTTTATAGGGATGATCAAATAGTTTGCCACGTAGATGGCGTGGATTGAACCGAAGGTCAGTATCAAAGCCCATTACCTTACCTTATCTCTAATCACATGCAATTAATGGTTGGACGGCCATTTAATGATCCACCTTACCTGGTAATCATGCTACGCTTCACTATGTACGGATTAGTTGTTGGGGCCGTCTCGTAATGATTTCAAATGGTCGGATGGCCCTTGACTATTTTTATTGAATGATGTTGATTGATTGGGTGGTACTCGATGGGTCGGGCAGAACTCCTTTGGGTCGGGTAGTACTAATAGGATCGGTCAATAAAAGTCCCGACCCGACACGTGCAGAGCATGGATAACCGCAGATTTTTACCCTCTTCAAATAGTATGATAGAACTTCTGCTTCCATCCATTTCAAGTATGGTCCGAACCCTAAACTATCCATACAGAGAATGAAAATACATCCACAAAATACAATTTTATGAGTATTAGGCTTCTCCATAAATCCCATCGTCCTCCACTTTTTGCTTTCCACATTTGGCTTCTTCCCACTCCACCCAAAAACTCAAGCTTTGGTCGTGGGTGCATGATTTGTCGATCTGCATAGGGATCTATTTTATTTTTATCTATAAGCCTATAACTTACATCTTCCCACATATTTACCCAATGTCTAGTGCCACAAAATGGGGTCCTTTTGGGCAGCCTAACTATAGGCCATCCGACACTCAAAACATCTCACCATTTTCTTTCACCTACCTCTCCACTCTCCACATCCCTTGCCTAATGGTCCAAAAGAGATGTCACACCCAACCACTTTTCTTACTTTCTTATTGTGGATGCATGATTTGGAAATCTTGCAACCATATATGTTATTTTCCAAAAACAAACATATTAATTAACTGCAACTAATAGAAGGTGCGGGCTAACTTGCTGGTAAAGTTTTTTGATAGTTGTATCAGAGACCTAAGTTCGTGTCCTACCTTCATCAGGATGAGAAATGTTTAATAAAAATGAGAGGGCTATCTCCTGGCATGTAGCGTGTTCATAAGTCCAGTAGATTTATTGACCAAAAAAAAAAAAAAAAACAATATCAGCATCCCAAATCTCCTCTCTTAGTTCCATCCTTTATCAAGGTTTAGGCACCCCTAATCACTAATGGCATGGCTGGCATGGTGGCCTTTGCATACTTTAAATACTTTGTGCTTAAATGTGGAAATTCATTCCTAGGTCAATATCATGTTTCTTTTTCTTTTATTTTATTTTCTTTTTTTTTTTGTTTTTTTTTTGGTCACCTTGATCATTGTCATGCCATACGTAAGGGGATCGAGCACCTTTTAACAAGGTATTTTAATATTTTTGACTTTCTTTTATCTATTTGACTAAGAGAAAATCTGCAAATTAATATGGGGATGCCAATATGACTAAATTGCATTCTAATGTGTATCTTTCATACCTACCTTCGACATATTGAAAATTTTCAAAATTTGAAACACAAATACATGTATAAATTCGAATCTTAGAAGTAGTCATTTTACGAAATACTGAAAGTGCATGGACCACAAAATAGAACCAACAGTGAGTAATAGTTTTTGCTTCCTTTTGAATAGGAACAACTCAATGACCAAAACATTAAGCAACCTCATTGAAAAGTCTCTGGATCAAACTTTCTCTATTCTAGAATATTGTAAGAGGCCGGCCTTTCCATTAGTGAATTATAATAAGCTGCCAATTGCCAATCACGTACGTTGCTTCGCCATCAAGGTCTGCCTCGCTTTAATTTCTTCGCCATGGAGAAAAGGTATAAATAGTAAATCACCAAAATGTCCTTAGCCATTTGGGGGAAAATTGCTACATAGGAAGGCTATACCCCCTGCCAGCCTACCATTGAATTCCTTATATTAGATTGACTGTCACAAAAATACCACTCCTTCTATCATTTGTAAAATTTTGCATGAGTCTTAGCCGGACACATACGTATTTATATATAGAGTAATGTTTCTATCAGCTATATCTTACTTTATTAAAATCAGTTAATGTCCTATAACCGTTAGATCTCATATCATATCCGAGATCTAACGGTAAAGAGAAATTAACTAATTTTAATAAAGTAAGAAAAAAAACTCATCCAAACAAAGTAACGAACGCGCATTCAAGGTCGGTTGGCCAGTATAAAAAAAGATTGGTATTTTAATCTTGCACTAAAACCATGCTTTAATTAACCCTTCTTATTTTATTTTATTTATAATTGGCCAAACATGTCAGGGCACTAAAAAAAAAGAAAAAGAAAAGGGGGTTACTGCGTCTTTTTTTTATCTTTTTTGTTTCTTCCAGCACTCTTATACGTGCTTTGGAGGACTCTGTGGCAGCTTTCATGTCCCAGCTGATATTATAAATTATGCTTATTTTATTATTAAAACAAAATTCACATTTCTCAAAACATGTGTTCACAAGAAAAAACAAGTGCGCATTCAAAAATTACTTCAGATATCTATGTTTAATCTCACAGTACGTGGACAGCATGCATGAAATTAATAAATTCATCAAAGAAAAACATTTAATACCGGGATGGTATTGTATTCGGAGCTTTATGTGATAATAAAACCAAATGATTAACGTCCAAAATATGCCTCAGTTCCTATGGCAATTGATCAAACTCAACATGCATGCAATCGATGAATTCATCACAGAATTAAATCATTTCATACCAGGATACATGTATCATATTCCAAGCTTCATTCCATGATGAAACCAGATGACCAAATGTTCATATATGATGAATATTATTATTTAAAAAAAAAAAAAAAAACCTTTTCCTATAAATATTCCAATAGCAGCCTTTGTTGCGGAGATATATACCAACAAAATCCAACTGTAAGCAGGATACGATACACACACACACATAGATATATTTTAAATATCACCATTCAGCAATAGTTCTGGGTTTCAGTTTGCTCCTCACTAAAATTGTTTTATAAGAACAGTCTTCTTTAGAAAAGGTTTACTGTGCCCTTTTTTCTTTCTTTTTATTATTCTTTCAGACAAAAGGAAACTGGTTTCTAATTGCTGCAGAAACCCAAGGAGAACGTTAAGAAAGGGATGAATCATGCTCGTTTCGTGCGCCTTCCAACTTGAAGTGCAAGCTCTGTATCGATTTTGAGGGAGATGTCTAGAGCTTTCACAGAATGTGTCAGAGCTCCACTGCAAACATCAACAAACCAAATACCGTAAATCATAGCAAGAATTTAGTTCTATGAGTCGCTAGTCACTTGACACCTACAAAACAGAAATTATTATTATTTTTTTACTAAAATGACTTAAAACACTCATTTAGGAGAAATACATAATGAAAGGATACTCCTAAATTAGTTACTTTGGCTTCCATTGTTCCACTACCCCACATGGTTTTCACTTCCCTCCACAAATCTTAGGTGCCTTACCTGTGCATCCATGCATAAAATCAGATTTTTACAAACAGAAAAGATGTTTTCAATCAATACCCATCAGTTTGGAAAAATATTTTCTCTAAAACATTAACAAGAATAAAATCAGATTTTTACAAACAGAAAAAATGTGCTTTCCAATAGTTTTAATGAAAAAGGAAAAAGCACAGCCCCAATTATCAAAGTTTCGAACCCAAATATCCTCGGTTGTTCTTATACTAAAGAATCTTCCTTGCAGGATACCAGGAGGTATCCCTTCTAATTTATACAAATGCAAATATGTCAACAACTCAACAAGGAAAATACAACCTACTTGCAAGGAAGATTCTCTTACGGGCATCCAACTGGGATCCTCTTAATTTCAACTGGTTGCAATAAGAACAACCTGTGAGAGTTAATGTACTATCTCTCTCTGTGACGTGGAATGTATTGCTCTTTTTATGTCATCAAACAAAGTAGCAGTACACACTATCCACAAGCAGTAGATGCACTGCTCCCTTGAGTTTGCTCACACGAGTTGTATGTCCTAATTCACAAGCAATACATCCCCATTATAGGGAGTGGTGAATCTCTATTGTCATTGAGTATGTGCTGCTACTCCTTCATGAGGAAACATTACAATGCAACGGAGCACTATATTTCACTTGACAAAAAGTACAACTCCCCCTCAAAGGCAAGTTGAAATGTCCTAGTTAACTAAAACAACTCCCTGAGACAAAGTTTGAGACCAGCATTGATCACATCAATTACACCAAAAAGAACTCGGCCACCCATTTCTTTCATATAAATTTTGGATCTGATAACGGCGATTTTCAAGGGTTTTTGCATCATTACCTAGAAATGTATGTCACCCCAGTTTGTCCAATTTTGTGTACCGTCTCAAGAGTAACATTACCTGATGCCTGTCAACATTAAAGGAATGCATTAGGAAATAGCTACAATAAGAATGTAAGATATAATCAATGCAACTACCACAAATCAGAATCTTGGACAATGTCCTGAAACAATCCCAATGTAGCACTCACACAATTATTTAACACCACAAGATTGCCACTTTATGCTCTAGAAGAACAACAAGAAGGTTTAAGAGGATGTAAAGTGATGTAATGAATATAGATTTGAAAAGACAGGGTTTGATATAGATAGAGTGGAACTGCGAAGTGAGGTGCACAAAGCCAACATCAAACAGCCGGGTAGAGGATAGGAAGATGATGATGAAGCAGTGCAGCATTAGTACACCAAAGACAACCCTATCAACAAGAAATGTTCAGTTACAAGCTTCATGTTAATAATAAAGAGACATTACATTGATGTTCTAATGTTGTACTTGAAAAAAAAAAAGCTTCATGTTAATAATAAAGAGCCATTACATTGAGAAGGATGGCATGAAAATATATGAAAATCCGGTGCTAGAGATAGCATGAAACCACCTTTTTTTTTTGTAAGGGTAGCATGACACTTTAGTCCACTGCTTTTTTGTATGTTCCAAATAATGAACTCACCAATTTAAAAGAATATAAATCCAAGAAGACAAATCACCTCTCTAATTGTTCTTAATAGTAGTTGATATGCTAGGATGGCAGCATGGTAAATTGGACATTTGCAGAATAGGTTCAGTTAGAAGGATACTTTTACAGGCAAGTAGACGTAGGCCTTACAGATAATAGGTATACCAAATAAAAATAAATAAATTAAAAATTGAAAGTACAACAGAAAATTGGGAGCTACCTCAGTCTCAAATCTCCCATTGATTAGTTCCACAGCTTCTTTAAGCATGGATACATCAACATCCCCATTAGTTTGTGGGACAACCATATTATCCAACATTATCCGGGTCAATGAAGTTTTTGTTTGAGATGCGTAATGTAAAACGTCGTTTACTTCCTCAAGTGTCCTGGTTTCAACCTGAAAAAAAGGTCAACATTATCTAAATTTACAATTGCCACAAGACAAATATCTCATGTACATCCTCACCCTTTCCACAGAGGCGCACACGCGCGCGCACAGAGAGAGAGAGAGAGAGAGAGAGAGAGAGAGAGAGATGATTCTGGAGCATTTTGCAATTCAAATGGCTGGTTAAATCGACACACAAAATAGTAATAAACAGATCATTCAATGAACCATGTAAAGCTTGAGTGAAAATTTCAACCTACAAAAGTAATGGAGATTACCTCAACCTCCATTTCAACATTCCTTTGCGCTAAATACAGGTCCACAGATCTGAGGGCATTTGTGACACCTCCAGCTATTGATATATGATTATCTTTAATCATCACCATATCAAATAATCCCATTCTATGATTCCGCCCTCCACCGATTAGTACCTGTAATAAGAGGGTCCCAGAGAATGTCAAAAAATCAGAATATATAAATAAGAGGAAAATTTAAAACTATTAGAGTACAAGCAAGAGAAGTGATCTACACCGCCCACTTATCCACCAAACGTAAACCTGGAGCAGTTTTCCTTGTCTCTAAAATGCATGCAGGGTGTGCAGCATCTGCCATTGCCTGAAGAAAACACGAATGTTTCAGTCTTTCCTTGACAATCTAATCAACAGGATTACTTTAATTAATTTACTATACATCCAAAAATCTAATAAGAATTTCAATGACTGAATATTTAGTTCAAACAATTTGAATTACATCTTGCTCATTGTAGTCCCTCACGAAACATTAGGCTTTTTTTTTTTTTCTAAAGATATGCACAGGTGTGTAAACTTGTATTATTAACAAAATATGACCTAAACCTCAAGAAGCAAAGCAGTCACAACTAACAACAAAAGTTTGAACTTCTACAGAAGAAAGAGAGGAATGAGTAGTTCTGATGCAGACGACATTTAGAAAATTCACAAAGATTATGTGGTCCCCATTAATGCAACAACCACTCCATCATAAATGCCAAATGAATAGGAGTATGTTTGGTGGCTATGGTTAAATATACTTAGCTCTAGCTTCCTTTACTTAAGCTTTGAGAAATATGAAAATTCCAAAGTCTAGGGGTATTTTGGTAAATTTACAGATTTCAGGTTGTTTGGTGTTAAAAGTACTAGGTGTTTAATTATGAGTTTAGTCGTGTCTTATTCTTGTTTAAGATAGTTTGAGTTCTATTTAATATTAAGAAGTCTTTTGCTTATTTTTAGTAAGTTTCCTAACTCTATATAAGCCAGGCTTGTAGACAAAATTATATACAATTGATTAATGACATTTTCTACAGCTCTTGCATTTCAATTAATGGTGAGATTCCATTGATTCCTTAGTGAGACTCAAAGGTTTACCTTCTTCTTCTTTTTTATTTTATTTTAATTTGCAGCACTGCTATAGACTTTTTAAATTCTCAGCCAACCCTTTATTTAGCTTCAAGTTCCACCCCAAGACCCCTACTTTTCACTATCAACCCGAACCCCACCTTTCTATACACTTTAACTTTGAAAAACCTAAAATTTTCTTTTCTGTCCAGAAATTACAGCAAGCTTATTCTTTTGATTTCTTACCATATACTTCCTTAAACCGTGATCAAACTAACCCCATTTCCATCTTCAAATCCTAATACCACCATCCCTTTCACAAACCCTAAAGAAAACAAGGTTTACCTGTACTTGATTGTAGGCAAAATTATTCTTTACTTTAAGGGCTGTCCTACATCAAGTTCTTTATTAGAATTCAACTTATTCAATTTTGTTTGAAAAACTCCAATATCAATAAACCCTGTTTGCTGGCACTTCCCAACCATAATGGTCCACACCAAAGCAGGTTAGTGTCATTTGTATGGCCTCCCACTTTATGAGCTGAATATGATATTTAATCCTTGGTAATTCAACTCATTCTGGCAGTGAGTTAACAACCTACTCCTTGCTTTCTTGGACTTTTAAAAGTTCATAAAAATTTAATACAAAAGAAAAGAATGGAAAAAAAACCTTAGTTAGGGTAGCTATTCCACTCATCCTTTGCATAAAATTAAGAGCAACCCTTTCAGCTACAACAATGTTGTGGGCTCGTCCTGCATATGTTTCAAAAATATAAGTTAACAATAAAACTTCTTAGAGAAATCTGAAAATGCCACAAAGGAACGTTTTGTTTTATTTTATTTTGTTTTGTTTTCAGGTTTGGGGCATTTTTTTTTTCTTTCCTTTTTTATTTTTGGGAAGAGAGGAGGGGGAGGGGGGTTGTTTACCATGGACTTTGCCGAACTGCAGTCCTTTATGAACATAGTCTCCATCCTTTTGAGACCACTCCACCTGATACCGAGATGTTAACCAAGTATGACAAAGCATTCAAACCACAGACATTTTTCAAATACAAAATGTTCTGTCTTGATACCTTCAGGGAAGGATCGACCTCGTTAAATACAATTTCTGCAAGAGCAATTCCAGCGATGATCCCATCCTCCTTTGCCAAGAAATGGGCTTCCACTTCCATGTCAACTGGAATGGTGGCCATACAAGTCACATCCCCTGGCAATTGGAACCAGAAATGTTGACCAGTAAAATGTATGGAATGTCAATCGAACCATGATTAATGGTTAATTCAAGTTTGTAGGAGCATCTAATCTAATATTTATGGTCAAAGCATGAAACATAAACTTCTAAAAGAACTGGGTATTACTTTACTGACAAAAAATATGATTGGAATATGCATCACACAGAAACAGCTAAATTGAAGTAAATTGGATACATGAGGAGATCGTGAGAATAACCATAGAAGATAAGAGAGCAATTGAACCTTGACCACCCGCATCTTCAGTAAGGGCAAGCTTGATGATACCCTGCAAATCGTATGTAGGGTGTGAAGGAGGCTTTATCGTCATGGATTTGAATGATACTCCAGGGTTTCTGGTTTCAATTGCAGACATTCTAACAATCCTCCGTCTGCAACATTCCAGACAATTTAAATTAGGGTAAACCAACAGATAAAAGCAAAAGAAATTTTTGAGAAAAATATCAACAAACCTTGAAGCTGTAACTAGACGAGGCAAAACTACTGGAGAGACGGAAAGAATCCCAGACATTAATTGTTTATCTGAAGCTCTTATAACAAATGTAACTAATTGTTTAACCCTTTTATTATTTTCAACAAGTCCCTTCTACAACAAAAATGATGCACAGAGCATGACCAGCGAGTCAACCACCCCCATTGTTCTTTTGTTCACAAGTAAGGTGAAGATATCAAAGAGAGACTAGACTACAGTGTGCTTCCCTGACGAAGAATCAAGTTATGGTAAATGTGTCAGGTCATGGGGTTTACATGCGTTAGACAAAGCCCATCTGCCCTGGAAAAATTAACAAAAAGCATACGTAAGAAAGTATATTAAGGAAATTTTAACTGATAATTGTATATTGCCTTCAAGTTTCAACCATAAATAATTGAAGTAATCAGTATGCAGAGTGACAGAATGAGCAAAAGAGCAAAACAATCTTATGTATTTAGAGTCCTTATACACGCATAGAGGTATATGTATTTATGTATGTATGCATGCAATCTACAACTATGAACAAAATTATGCATAAATAAATTAATTGGCCAACCAGACGGTTCCTAAGTGTACTGGCCAGCAGTGGATAACTCTTTCTTCCCAGGCTGAACAGTTTTCATCATACAATCACAGTGCACTAAAAGATTCTTTCTCAACAAAGCATTGCCAATATCTTCTATTTCTAGATTACTATCCAATTTTAGTATTTCTTTAAGTTCTTGATGATTTTTTTTAAAAGCTAAAAAGATCCTTCCCCCTAGAGTATTCTGTACCATTGCCCATCTGAATACAAAATCCTCGTGATCTCTTTACCTTCTCAGCCAACAACTGAAATACATTCTTCTTGCCAGCTTGTCTATAGTATTTAATGGAGGAGGGTTCTTACAGAGAATTGGAAAAGGACATGAAACTAGAATTGGACCTTGTAGAAATAAAAAATTGAACCTTTGCTTGAGCCCCAAAGTCTTCATTCTCCTGCTATAGACTTTGGTATCGATAACTACACGTCAACACTAGCAATTTATGATTTCCATTCCATTTAGAGTTCAATAAACATTGTTGAATATCTTATTTGAGTAACAATATAGCCTAAACCCATTCAGATTCTCAGTTAGCAAAGCATAAAAACTCAAACAAAGAGTAAGTTTCACCATTGATTAGGCCGCATAATAAAACTTCTGGTCGATAACAATACCCAAGCAATGGAAATTTCATCCCAATCAAAATGAAAAAAAAAAAAAAAAAAACTTGAATTCAGCAGTTCAAGTGTTCGAAAAATTGCTGCAATCAGATTTTCATGGGTTTCAAAAGCCAACAAGAGACAAAAACACTTAAATCAGAATGGTTGGCTGTTAATGACCGATTGCAAATATTGCTCTTCTTAGTTGATACAATTAAATTTTTGTATGCATGAGTATTGAGCTGCTTGTTAACCAATTCAATCCAGATAGAGAACACAAAATAAAATTGTAAAATTGGTTTTATATATATATGAGAGAAGAACCTGAAGAAAGGTTCATCAGATAAACACAGAAGAAAGGGGAAGAAGGAGACGGAGGTTTACCTGATTGAAGATTGCATCGGAAAGTTGTTTGGTAGGTAGTAGTATGAAATCAACTTAGCAGATCAAAGTAGCCATAACAAACAAAATTAACCTAAAGGGGAAAGTCATTTGTATTTTTACTATTTTTATTGGGTGATTTGCACAGTAAAAACCGCTTACCCATATTTTTTATTTTTTAACCCCACCACAAAAATTTTAAATTTTAAAATTTCCTGTTTATAGTTCTCAAAATTCGAACAATATTTATTACATGACACAAATGGCATGCCATTTGTAGTGCCATTGCAAAAATTTGGCACTCCAAATGATACCTTATTGAAGCAAGTTATTTGGATGTCAATGACAAATTTTAACAATGGTAACTCATATAATACTCCCATTGGAGATACTCTAACATATATTTTTATATTTTTTGACCCTAATGTTTAGTATAATTCATATTATACCTATACATAGTCCTATCTGTATTTTTATTATTTCCATTTTTTAATGCCAAATATTTTATCTTAGGCACCGTTTGGTTGAATTTTTTTAAAGTAATTTTTTTTTTACTTTCTTAAAATTAGTAATATTTGATTTTTCTTTTTTTGTTAAAAATTCAAACATTACATTTTTTTTTTGTTGCTTTTTTGTTAATAAATCATACATTGCTAGTTTGAAAAAAAAATTAAAAAATAATTCTAATTTTTTTCTAAGAAATTAAATATTACATTTTTTTTTTTGTTTAAAAAAATAAACAAATAACTGCTTATGGTAAGCAAATCCAAATAGTGCCTCTTATTTTTTTCAAGAGAAAAATAAATTATATTTTATACACCTATTAATATGCCTAAAATCAATCTTTCTACGACACAGTGATTTAATGGAATGATATTTTCTCAATCACCTTATAGCCTGATGGCATATATTTTCGCCTTTACAGGGAAGGTCTTGAATTTAAATACTTGAAAGTGCATTGATATTTATTTATTAACAATGAAAATTTTGGGACATAAGTAACTTCTTTCGTTTGGCAAAAAATAAATAAATAAAATATGGAAGGACATTTTAATATACCCTTTAGGTCGTTCCTTCTATGCATGGGATGTGAGATATGGGTAAACTCTTATATCAAATGCCAGGGAGTGTTAACAAACCTACAAAATCTAGCTAGCTGAAAATGAGTTTAATTAATTTTTATTTCAATATTATTTGATAAATCTCATTTTTATTTGTTTATTTTTCTTGCAAAATAGTTCAATTGTTTATTGAAAAATAAGATATAAAATAGTAATTTTTTCAAATCAATTATAAACAAGTTTATTTAAAATTTAAATAACAAGAATAACGTACAACTTACTTAATCCAACTTTGAGTTCCCAAATAAACCGATATGAATCAAATAACATGCCAAAAGCTTCCATGATAACAAAATTGTAACCCACCCTAAAACCTAGGAACAGAGGTTCTCCTCCTTCGCAAAATCACATAAAAATTGCATCATCTCTCTACAAGAGTGCTTTGCCCCTAATACATAGAGGCTTCTTAAAGTAACTCCATTATATGGGTTTTTATCTGGGGTTGCCCTTTCAAATTTGGGAGCCATGGCAAAAAAAAAAAAAAAAAAATCCTTTAATGGAGTGTCATCCATGGCTTCAATAGCATCAATACTTCTCATATTTGGAAATTTTTCTGGCAATAATCATCTCCTCCTAAATAGTATATAACATATTTTTCTCAAATTTAAAACTCATTTGAATATAATGGTGCTAAATATATGAGTTTCCCATTGGAATATATTAGTGCCAAATATGAAAGGAGTTCTCATTTTGATACGGTAGCACATCAAAATTTTAAAATGGGAGGCCCAAATGGGAGCTTCCCAGTGAAGATGTGGTCATGCCTTAAATATGAAGGCGTCATTTGAATAAGCATCTACTTCCTAACTTTATTTTTTACATTAATACTATCAAGTGTGAATGTGAAATTTTTTTTTGATTGACCAAAATATCATTATATAATTGTAAAAGTACATAAATAGACTCATCTTATAAAATTTCATCAATCACAGTAAATAGGCTGTCTAAAAAATATTGAATTAAAATTATTTATAAATATTAATTTATTTTGAAGTATAACTCAATTTTTCAAACATAATCTCACTGAATTTCATCAATAAATTTTTATTAATATAAAATTATACTAAATAGAGTAAAAATATTCTTAATTAGATCAAATTAAATTCCTTTCAAATTCTAATTAATTTATGCATAAAATCAAATAATTAATTATTTTTAAAAGTTAGTTAGCAAGAATTCTCGCTAAAACAGGAAGTCCAAAGGGGGCCCTAACTTTTTGCCCTCACCATCCTCTTCGGCTCTGTATCTTCCGATTCTTCTCTCAGTCACAGTGAAGGTAAGCTCTCTCTCTTTCCCTAAAAGTTCTGAATTTATCGCTTTTTACAAATATGCGCAATTTATATTGGGTGATTAATCTCAGCATCATAGTTTTCGCACATATACCTCTGCAATTTCCGTGGCTTCAACTAAAAGATTTGCAGCAGTTCATCTTAGAGAGGAAATTTTTGTAAGACTTACAACCTGATAAAGTTTAGGGTTCTTTTTAGTCTTCGTATGGTTTGTTTACAAAATTTCTGTGTTATATGTTATGTAACGTGAGAACAAGAATTTTCCTAAACCGGTCAGAATGTCAGATTCACATTTCTAGCCCGATGGTGTGCTCTCACTTCGAGCTTGCTATAACTGTGCGGGAGCTTTTGATAACTGTGAATCTGAGATTATTATCACAAATTACTGCATATAACTCATAATTTACTCAAAAGGTTCAGGCAATAATTTGCTGGCTACATTGTATACCTATGCAATCTATTGACGTTTAGGTCTCTTTTGAGAACGGAGATGGATTTGGCTGATTGTAAATTTTTTATTTTTATTTTTTATTTTTTTTTAATGCTCTTTCTTCTCCAAATGCCGTTGATTGTCTTCCTTGTCAATGATTTTGTTTTGTTTTATTTTTGGAGGCTGTGTTTGTTGAACGTATGAAATTGGTGTTTAAGACTATTTGGAAAACTCAACATGCCCACATTTGGATGGAGTTATTTAGTGGGTTTTGGAAGGCACATTAGGACAATCATGAAGATGGAATTACTCCATAGAATTTAATGTAATATTTTGTGTACAATTCCATCACCTTGAATGGGTTCATTTCTGGAAATGGCACCCATCATCATCACATATGGTTGCAGTAAATTGTAGCATGGTTTCATTAAATCTTAGAAGTGGTCGTATGCTATCATATGGGGGGACTACTGAACATTCCTGTTATGTTCAGCCAGGGCCTGCCAAACATCCTTAGAATGTTTGGTTTGTCTCAACCGAACATCCTAGGAATGTTCGATAGTCCAAGTCCGAGCAAATCACGAATTGAATATGAAAAAAAACTAAAAATATGTGCATCGTACTTGAAAAAATGCATCCTTTTGTTGGTAGAATCCTCCCACACGACCAATTGATTGTTCATTGATCAACTAATATCTCCCTTGACTAGAGTGTTTTTTTGAAGGGTGAGGATTTATGGTTATGGGAGTATAAGGGTTTGTGAGAGTAGGGTTTATGTAAGGGTTATAAAGGTGAGAAACAGCTGGTGGGTGGGGAAAGAAATTTGATTTTGTTTATTTATGTAATATTGCCCTTAATAATAATTTTGCAAGGGGGTAAAATTGTAATAATTTTTTTTATTAATCGGTAGGTGTGGAAAGTAGTGTTTGTGGTAAAAATAGAATCACCATATTTTATTTACTTGTAAAATTGCATATTTACCCTTTTTTGTTATTGGATAGTATTTTCTTCCCCGACAACATAGGATATCGTAGGTCTATTCTTGCTGAGGTTTGGTCCAGACTAATCCCTAGGGATGAATAAAATTACATGCAAACTCTATCCACCTGATAGCTAGGATGCCAAGGTTCGATGACAGGACCTTTGCCAAATACAACCAAGTCAAAACAATGTGATACATATTCAAAACAATGTGATCACATGATTGAGAGTTTTCTCTATTATTAGTGTCAATCGATTGATTGGTTTTATGATTTGATCAACTCATTAGTAGGCTTAGAGTTGTCTCTCCTCTCAGCATACTAATTGATTGATCAGTTTGGAGCTTTGGTTGATCAGTCACCATAATTTTAAACTGTATACATCTCGGTTTTAAAATCTCGCAATTATAATAGAATTAGGGTTTTAAATACAAAATCAGTTTTGCTATAGTTTATAATGTAACCTATGGTTACACATAGCAATAGCAAAGACAGGATCTTTTGAATGCAACACTTATTCAATTAGCATCATTCTCTCTCTTATTTTCTGTACTCAATTACTATATATATATATATATATATATATAATAATAATTTGATTTGGTGTTTTTGGACTTGATAGTGAACCTGTAGAATCAGTCGTGCAATATCGATGGGTTTGAAGGTGGTGTACTGATGTCACTGTTCTGGATTGTTATTCGTCAGCTTGCAGAGATTGAATCAATGGTAATTGGATTGTTGTGCTCATTTTGATTAGGGTTTAAGAAAATATTGATTGATTTCCTATTTTTTGGTATCAGAAGATGTAATTTATTGCATATTTAAGTAATGATTCTGATATTTATGGAATTATGGGCAGTATATTTTGGTTATAGTTTTTGAGTGATATTATGTCAATTGGGTGAGGATGCATTTGGTTGTCCCATGAAAATTCAATAGTTTAATTGAATTTTATGTCCTAGAAAATGGACCCAAACCACCTACGGTAATGGGTTTTAGGATTTCATGAAATGACACCATTCTTATTTTTCACAATTATGTGGGAAATGAGACTATTGATTTTGTATAGATTGAAAAAAAAAAAAAAAAAAAAAACGCATTGATGCTAATCAATTTTCATGGGATATAAGAAGATACCCTGAGTCTCTAGCAATTTGGTTATGTCTAAATTTATTTATGTGCAGGCTATGTCAAAGAAAGTAATTACAAGGGATGAGTGGGAGAAAAAGCTGAATGATGTGAAGATTAGGAAGGAAGATATGAATAAATTGGTGATGAATTTCCTTGTCACCGAGGGCTATGTTGATGTTGCAGAAAAGTTCCGAAGAGAATCTGGAACTGAACGTATCCTTTGTGTGTGTGTGTGTTTTTAAAAGGACATCTCCTTTTTGTCAATGTCTAATGTTGGTGCCTTGGTGGCACAGTTCATTTTTGACGGCACGTTTCTCCTTATTGATAAATAGCAGACATAGATCTTGCAACAATCACAGACCGTATGGCTGTGAAGAAGGCAGTGCAATGTGGGAATGTTGAAGATGCAATTGAGAAAGTCAATGATTTGAATCCTGAGGTATGTTGCTCAATATGTTACTCTATGATTATCTTTATTAGGGAATGCAATTAATTTTGACTATGATAATGCAAAATTTATAACATTGGCTGTGTTTTTAGTGATAGCACATTTTCTTTATGTTTAATTCTTTGGGAGATTTATGTTATTGTTATTATCACAATTTATTCCCTTGGTGGCACGTGCAATGTGCGTATTTCGCTTTTGATAGTGGTCCAATCTTTAAATCTCTAGGTCAAAGGGCTTCATGTAGAAATTTCTTTGGAATTGAGATGTGGAGAAGCTTATGGTATGTGATTACCTATGTGACATATAATAAGATTTTAAACTTACAATCACA
This sequence comes from Hamamelis virginiana, assembly GCA_017140935.1. Taxonomy (NCBI): domain Eukaryota; kingdom Viridiplantae; phylum Streptophyta; class Magnoliopsida; order Saxifragales; family Hamamelidaceae; genus Hamamelis; species Hamamelis virginiana. The sequence goes on along the minus strand of JAESVK010000285.1, from coordinate 725,781 downwards.
TGTTAGTTAATTTTTTATTAATGACCTTAGAATTTTACTTAACGTCAGAATGTTCGAAACAAATATAAGGTTCTTTCTGCCTTTTCCTTGATCACTTATGGTATTTATTTTTGGCAACATAAGAGACCTGAACCAATTCTTTTATGATAAGCAACTGAAATAATTTATTTTGTGGGTATGATGATCTGGTAGCATTATCTCTTAAAAATTGGAGAATCAGTTTTATCATGATATATTTTTCTGACCGATGTGCATGCTACCTGTGTGAGTTTCGCGTGACAATCAGTGGCTGTCACCTTTTATCTGTTTGCATGATTTCAGTTTAGAAAGATTCTGCTGCCCCCAAGTTATGACTTGCCATCATGCACATTATTTTTATTAACTCTTCTTTCCTAGACAAGCTGTATAGTGAGAACTTTCATTGTTAATCCAACATAACTCAGTCTAGTGCATCTCCACAAACCTTAAATCTCAACTACTTGGGTTTGGCAACATGAATCCTTTTTGGTCATTTTTACTGTCTAGGGCCAAATTCTTTATTAAATCATTAGCAATGGTTACCCATGCTTGCTCACAGAGTAAGTATACTTACCCACTTTTAATGTTATCCCAACATAATTATGGGAAAGAAGAAGGAAAAAGAAAAGATTATCTTATGGGTGTCCTAAAATGTCAATTTTGACATACCTGAAGTAGTTTAGGGAGTAGAGAGGGACCCTGGCACACCATCTGCACACTGGAGTTGTGTTGGCTGAGATGATAATTCCTGAACGAGAAATTTTTATAGGTTATACACTTGTACTAGTTTCTATGAACTGATACATGTATTTTCTTTTTAAAGTTGAGAATTTGCCATTTTCCTTGTCTAATTTCAAGCCTATTTTACCTTTTTGGTCAATTAGTTGCAAAGATCATATATTGTTTCTCTTTATTTTTGTTCTCTTTTTTTCTTATGCCCAATATTTTTATTATTTTTTTTCAATGTTCTCCATCAGCTGTAAATCCTTATACTTGAATCCTTGAAAATCATGCAAAAGTCTTCTTTGTTGCTGAGATCTTGTCATGCAGTCTATTCCTCAGAGAGTTTTACTTAATAAAACTGATGTCGGGGCAGTCTTTCGTTTTTGATACTGGAAATCGAGTCTTTTTTATTTTTTGATCTGAATATTCATCCTCTTATGACAATTCTGTATGCAGATACTGGATACAAATCCCCAACTGTTTTTTCATCTCCAACAGCAGAGGTTAATAGAATTAATTCGGAATGGAAAAGTAGAAGAAGCTCTGGAGTTTGCTCAGGAGGAGCTCGCTCCAAGGGGAGAAGAAAATGTAATTCTTAATTTCTTATGCACCTATCTTTGCATATTATAGCTTTGTTTTTATAGTCTTTTCTACTTTTGTTCTTCACTCTAAATGACTAAACTTCTTTTTCACTCTAAATAACTAGACTTCTTTGGCTGCTGTGTTTTGTTGGTTGAAATAAAACATAAAGCTGAACTTGAAGATTGTCCTCATGGAAAGGCTTTTGTGACCACATTAGTATTGTCTTCCTGGAAAGGCTTTTGTGACCACATTCCAGTATTAAACTTATTGTCTTCACATTTAATTGGTGTTAACTCTTGGTTCTAAGCGAATTGGATTTTCTACAGCAAAGCTTTTTAGAAGAGTTGGAGAGGACTGTTGCACTGTTAGCATTTGAAGATGTTTCCAACTGTCCTGTTGGGGAGCTTCTGGACATATCACAGCGCTTGAGGACAGCGAGTGAGGTGAATGCAGCTATTCTCACAAGCCAGAGTCATGAAAAAGGTTAGTATGTTTTCCCTCACTACAGTTTTGAAGCTATGCTTCTTGTGTCATATGGATTATGAAAATTTGAATTTTCAGTTTGTCTTATGATCTTATCATAAACTGTGGTGCTCACAAATATTTATTGTTATAATTATCACACTTTGGGATTAGTTTTGAATTGCTAGTCAGGCAGGTTTTGTTCATCTTTTCGGAGACATGTTGTCTGTACCCATACACATGCATTCTAACACTTCTAATTATTTGTTTCTATTAAGGTCTAGCAACTATTAACATAAGCATGGTTGATGACCTGGGCTGGGGCCCAAGTTGCTCAAACCTAACATTATCAGTTTATATTTGAATTGTAATACCTTAACCCTAACTAAAAAAAAATTTCTGGGTCAACTAGGGCTAAGCTGCCAATCCCATTATATATTAGAAATTTAGAAGTATTAAAAAATTTTAAAAATCAAATAATCGGTTGTTCTTGGTTTTTTGCAACTGGGTTAGATTTTGTTTATCATGATTTGCCTTGTTTGTCAAAGTATGCGATTATTATTTGCATTTAATGCATTTTATGTTGGAAAATAACATGGTTAGATATATTAAGAAACAGCATATGTGAGGTATTTAACGGATCATAAGACTCTTGATAGAGTTAAATGTTAAAAAAGAATTCATGTAGCCGACTGACCACTTTTAGTTGGTTAAGGCTTAATTGAGTTGAGTACATCTTATGTTGCTTTTTCAAACGATGCTCTGTTTTTTGAAGAACATTACTAATTCTAGCTCACCCAACTTCCAATCTTATTGTCTGTTTAATTCCTTTTAATTTAAATCTTCAAGAGGCTTAAAGTTTGTATGATCGGTTGTGTCCCAGACCCAAAGCTTCCGAGCTTGTTAAAGATGTTGATATGGGCCCAGAATCAACTCGATGAGAAAGCAGCATATCCTCGCATAAATGATTTATCAACGGCTATGCTCGAAGACCCTGCTGTTTGAAAAGGTGTGGTGTAGTTACCTATCGTGGATTATCCTGGCTAATCTAGAAAGAACAGATTGTACCGAATGGAATTAAGAATCATGTACTTACTATTTGAATTGACTGTAGCTAGTTATCTCCAAATGTTATTTCATTAAGATTTGGGTGGCCTTACCTTTTCCCTTAAAATCTGTTTTAATGGCCTTAAATATTTGTACAAATGATTGTCAATATTTGTCGTCTTCTTTTTGTAATGTTAAAGACTAAGGTTAAGATTGTCGGGATTTCCTTGGCATTTTATGTAAGGAAATTCGAATTTACCCAGTATTATTATTATTTAAATGAGATACCATATTCTCATGATCTTCATTATCGTACTAAGACCATTTTTACGATGGATCACCAGAGTTATTACACTTCTATCATTATCTCTAGCTTGGTTCTGTCTCATTGTACCCTCTGGATCTATAATTTTTCTGCTACCCATCATTGACTGAATGAAGACCTGTTGGTGCAAATTCTTCGGTTAGGATTAACCTAAAAACTGTCTTTACATCCTGTCAAATTGAGATCTTGAGCATCCTAATTAACCCTTGGTGTTGCACTATATTATATGATGTGCCCGCTTTTAATACTCGAACTTGTATATTCATGTTTGAGAGAAGACTTTAAGATGAAAATTTAAATTTGTACATTCGCACTTGAGGATTTGAGACTTTAAGATAATAGCTCAAATTGAAATACCACCAAGACAAACATGAAATGAACTAAATTCAATAGCAATGTTGGAAAGATAAACAAGACAAACAAAATAGAGGTAAAAATACAGAAAGCAAATCATTCCCAGAAAATGAAAACCATGCCCATAAACAAAGCATATTACAGTGCCCCAGTAATATTATATATATATATTCACTCGATGTGGAGGCATCGTGACTTCTACACCAAATACAGATGCAAAGAGGGGTCCTAAAGCTATGTTTGGCCGTAAATTTTGAAAACAGTTTTTTGTATTTAGGATTCAGAAAAATAGAAACAGAGTTTAAAATACATTTAGTTAATTTATTCTTTGAAAATAAGAACAATAAAATAAGACAAAAATATGAAAATTGAAAACAAAAAATTAATTTCTGCTTTCTATATTTTTTCCCAAACATGTTACTTCATACAAGCTGCCCACATGGAATTAAAATCTATGGCGATATGTCAATATCTACATCGACATTCTGTCCCCTGTCTCAGTAGCGTTTCATTATTTCAAAATCTTTCAACATCAAGACATAAAGGCGCACATTTCTTGAAAAACTGCTGATAAGAAATTATATATATATATATATTTTCTTTCTTGGCTGCGCATGCATCTCCCCATTGAACAATTCTTCAAATCTCTTAGGCCCCTTGATGGAGATGGAGATTGGATTGCATGGATTCACGTATTGTTCTGAAATACTACAACATAACCATATGTATAAGGAATTTCCAGGAACCCTACCATCTGATTGGAATAAGAACAGAAAAGTAAACCATCAAGATCAAGCCGTTCACGGTACTGAAAGTTATAATTGTCACGTTTTAGTGTATGTTCAAAGAGTCCAATTTTCTCAGCCCACACCAGAATTATTATTATTATTATTAGTTTTAACGCAGGTCGGTAATAGAGAAATGGAGATGCTAGTATAAGGCACACCTGACATAAAGCTGCGGAGTGTGATCTTCATACAAAGCAAATTTTTAAAAACTGACCGTTAATTAGCTACTCCTCCTATACATATCATGATTGCCAAAAATCATAATAATCCAATGGTTGGTTTTTAAAAAATACCACTGTAAAAAATTATGACTTTTTTGTTCTTCAAAATATCACCATTTTTTCATATTCGATTTTTTCAGAAACCAACCACCGAATCACAATGATTTTTGGGTATATATGACATACATACGAGCGATATCTAATCCAACGGTCGGTTTTTCAATATCTATTCTACAACCAGTCCTATGAAAATCGAGTGAGTTAATTTTGCATCAGGAGCACCTTACACCATAATTTCAAAGATGATAATTTACTGTGTCTAAATTGTCTGCTGTTGCATCGTTCAACTTATGACTTCCATTTCAAAGTCTATAAAAGGCAAATAAAATAATAATAATTACTTTGAAAACAACTTTAGTTTCTTTGGTTTGAAAACTTAAATAAAAACATTCCAATTTTCTACTGGAATGGTCCAATACAAACGGCATTAAATATTCAAGTTCAACCAGTCCAATTTTGTGTATATATATACATATACCCATGTAACCACTAACTCGGGGAAGAAGAAGAAGAAGTAACAATGTCATCTTCAGAGAGATCATGTATAATGGGTTTAAGGGCTATTATTGTTCTATTTCTTCTGCTTTCGGCTATGGCTTCAACTGGACGATGCTCAAGAGCTATGAAGGGTTGGGAACTTAAAAGCGTGGTGGAGAATCGGCTTCAAAGGGGGCCAGTGCCTCCTTTTGGACCATCTCCATGCCATAATAAGCTCAGCCCATATCGAGAGAGCGAGTCCTCGTACCCTAGTGATTATGTCATTTGTCCATAAATATCATTGAAGGAACAATTTTAGTGTCTCATTTTTCATGTTATTTTTACCAACCTTGGAAGAAAACTCAGTGCAAACTTATTTTTCTTCCCTCATTTTCCTTTTTTCCTTTTGGTTTTTGGGATACCATTTTTTTGTTAATTTGTGCAGAAGCTGTTTTAGCTTAATCCAATTCCCTTATAATTTGCCCCCTTTTGCTTTATGTTTTATTAACATCACAATGCTTTTGTGGCTTCACCAAGTAGATAGATTCTATTCCTTTTATTTCATGATTAATATGAATGCTTGCTTTCAGAAAATGGAGAAAAAAGAGTGGAAAATTTAGCTAAAGTTAGGCAATATCTCAAATTCGCTCTTCTCTGTATCATCTAGTGCATGAACACTAGACCTGCCAATGATCTTGTAATCTAGTGGCATATATCCTTATCTTTGGAGGAAAGATCTCGAGTTCAAGTATATGAAAGTATATCGATATCCATTTGTTGGTATTGGAAATTTGGGAATAGGGTACCTTCTAGTTTTTGGAAAAAAAAAAAAAAAAAATTTTTTCCCAATGGGCTAGGACCTTTTTTTTTTTGTTTTGTTTTTTTCAATTATTTTTTGGGCACCAAAGGAAAGATATAATATTGATTAAGGAATTAAATCAACAGTACTCGATTTATTTTCAACCGCCAGGCAAGTAGCAAGTGATTGTCAATCTTTGCTGCATGATTATGAGGAACTTTTTCTCAATTTTTGCTTGGCGAAGCTATTGGGGGTTGTGGAAATTTTATCTAAGCAACCTGCTTTTTCCTTAAATCCTCTAAATTCTTTTACAGTGTGCCCTAGTTTTTCAACTGAAAAATCAGCAAGGGGTTAGACTTAGTCTTAGAAGTCAAATGTTTCAGCCATATTCTATTGCTGTCAAATGTCTGATAGCCTAATTAGCACGTCACTGTGAAAAAAAAAAGAAGCTTGGGATGACTAATTTAACGATTGATTCTCATTTAACAACCATTTTTTCCTTTGGATAATCATTTACAACCTTTTGAAGTTAGAACTTTTTAGTTTCGAGAATGTCACATAGAAAAAGAATATGTGTGGATTACATAGAACTGACGTGATAAAATATAAATTTGATTCATTAAATGAGACTTCTCACATGGTGGGGATCTTAATTAATATGATATGGAAACTTTGTTTTTGTTGGCAATTGAATGGGGCATGAAAAGCTTGTTTACCAGAATTGCATACTCGAATGTTCAAAACCTAGAAATTATTCGGTGTGTAGATTATATAAAATCTCCTAAATACATAACACTTATCATGTGCATGTCACATGATAGTGCTATGTGTCTAGGCCAGGATTATATATATATCCGATACACATAATAATTTTTCAATTAATAAGCCATATCATGCATAGCCTAATCTCTTAAAAATGGGGCCAGGTTCCAATTCATGGTAGAGCAGACAGCGTATAACTTACATTCAGGAGAAAATTTTCGGATTTGAGCTTATAAAAATTGAATTAATACTCATTTGTTTGTATTAATTAAAGAGGTTTTAGTATGGGTAAGTTTCTTTTGTTGATTCAACAAATTGTCAACCTGTACCTAGGCCGAGGGAGCTAGAGCTGGCAAGCTGCACGTAGGCCCAGCTTTCCAAAATGAGATCCACTTAGAGAGCCCAACATATTTAATTGAACAAAAAATCATCAACCCAAAATAACAGTCTATTTGTATACCAGGCCCTAAACTTAAATCCGAGGATGAATATATGCTATCTCGAGCTGGCTGTATGCAGCCTGTATCCATAATTTGCTTTAAAAGTTCTACAAATAATAGTAATAATAATAATAATAATAATTTTCTTTAAAGGATGAAAACATGGTTGTCTCCATTCCAAGATTATCCTTACCCCGGATTTGAATGTTTTAAAATAAATTAAACATTTATAAATAAAAAAGAAATATGATCGAGAAAGAGCTATATATATATATATAGGAATGCTAAGGTTAGGTGCATCTGATGCAAGTTGCATCAGGTGACCTCCTTTAGAGCTAGTTGCAGATCATATTTTGAAAAATTGACTGTTAGATTAGATACCCCTCTTATGTATGCCTTACTCGCCAAAAATCACAGTGATCCGACGGTCGGTTTTTGAAAAATATCGCAGCGAAAGATTGTGATTTCTTTGTTCATCAAAATGTCACAATTTTTCATTGTATGTTTTTTCAAAAACTGACGGTTGGATCACTGTGATTTTTGGCAGGCATGACATACATAAGAGAAGTTTCTAATATAATAGTCAGTTTAGCAAAAAATGATATACAATTAGCTCTAAAGAAGGTCACTTGATGCAACTTACATCAGGTGCACCTGACCTTAGCATTCTTGTATATATATATATATATGTTATGTAATGGGTTGTTGGGTTCGAGAGGGAGGACATGGATTTAGTGTAAAAAAAAATGTGTGAAAAAAAATAATTTGTTGATCGGTTTGAGTAAACTATATTTAGTTTGTTTTGATGTGAGTTATATAGGTTTTAATATGTTCATACATGAGGAATGCTTCATGTATATGTAGGGGTAGCTGGACAATATATACTCTCTCCGTTCTATAAAGATAGGCCTTTTTTTTTTTTTTTTTTTTACTGTCCTTAAATGATAGTCCATTTTAAAAAAGTCAAATTATATTTATTTTAATTTTCCCAAATTACTCTTTCTTATTCCAAGAATGCTTTGACATGACACTGAATGGAATTGTAGAAAAAAGAAAATTTTGGAAATAAAAGTTAAAAAAAGATCACAAATCAATGTATTAAAGAGTTTTCTTAATATGCATATTTTTTGGAAGAGTCCTATTTTTATGCGACGGAGGAAGTATATTTTTTCATTGTGTCATTCTGGTTTTGTATGATGAGACTATGGTAGAGTCATGTATATATATGGGCCGGTTCTGGTCGGAAAAGAGAACTATGCTTGTGTTTTTTAATGTTTGTCTCATTCATGACTCAACAATTTTTTAGTTCTTTGTTTTTTCAACGGTGGACAAATTCATGACTCAATGGTTTTTCTTGCAAAATGTAATCCGTTTAGGCGAATGGATGGATAACAAAGTTCACCAAATCTAATGAATAAATTTAAAATTCAAAAAACATTCCAATCCAACGGTCAGTTTGTTATACTGTATATATATATAAACTGTTAAAATTTTTCACAGTCTGTATCTCATAAATCGATCATCAGATCACTGTGATTTTTGGCATGCTTGTAGTACATAGAAATAATATTCAATCCAACGGTCAATTTTTCAAAACACCTGATTTACGTTGACTAAAAGGCCAAATAAAAAAAAATCTGTAGGACATTACAAGCAGCCAAACCGCACCCCCACGCAACACTCAGAGAGGCAAGTCAACGAATCTTACCCACTTATCACATCACACATTTGGATATAAACTTGCACAAAAACATATAGATCCACTTTACTACCATCCAGTGGCGAACCAAAGGGAAGGGAAGGATGGGCCCCTGACTTTGGAAAATTCCAGGGATGTTATTATAAGTTATACTTTATATAAAGTTGTATAAGGTATTTTTAATAGGATCAAATGTACTGTATATTTTGGAAAATTGAATATCAGATTAGATAATCTGCTTGTCAATTTCATGTTTGCCAAAAAATCATAATGATCCAACGGTTGATTTTTGACAAATTTCACTATGAAAAATTATTACATTTAATTTGTTCTTCAAAATACTGTCATTTTTTCCTTGTCAGCTTTTCATAAATCGACCATTGGATCATTGTGAATATGAAATTGATAGGCAGTTCATCTAATCTAAGTGTCAGTTTTTGAAAAATATGTTCTGCATTTTGTCCTATTGAGGTCACCACTTTGTGTAATGTTCACCTTATAATATCATTCTTGTTATTTTATACATTGTATATCTTATACAACTACTCTAAAGACTAGCATTCCTAATTTAACAATAAAATTGAAGGAACAAATTAGCATTAAAATTTTGAAAATGAATTGAAGTAGCTGTCGAAAAGAGAAAAAAAGAAAAAGAGAGAGTACATTAGAGGGAATGTGAAAGAAAGAGAGAGAATTTTGGTTAGAGGCTGACATAAACATTATGCATTTATATCTTTATCTTCCTCAATTAAGGTGAAAACAATTCATTTTTCACAAAATTGTTTTGAGTAGACTTGGATCACATATATATAGAACATATATAATAACCCAAAAAAGGTTTAAATTGAGAGAGTTATACGTACTCAATTGAATTTTCAGAAAAATTATAACCTTAAAAGAATTTATTTTGAACTATGGCCCACAAACTTCAACAAACTCTTATGGATTATACTGAATTTAGATGGAAAGACTATTTAACCTTCCAAATCCATGAATTGACTAGTATTATCACCAAATAAACTTGTATAAATTTTTATAGTGTTGCGATTTTGGCACTAAAATTTTGTAAACTTACAATTATATATATATATATATATATATATATATTATAAAAATAACTATTTTACGTCATTTTCATATTAAAAAATAATACTCTTACATTAAAATTTTGGCCTCCTTAGACAAAAACGGTGGTTCTGCACCTCCTTCCTTCATGACATTCATCTCTGACGGAATTTGCAGTGATGCATGAGATCAGATCATTCATGTAGCCCATAACATTGGCCCTTTTATTTATTTATTTATTTTTCTATCATATATATATATATATATAGTCCGTTGGGAATTGTTCTTGTTAGCAAGTACAAATCTTCCTCCACAATTTTGTGAAACTTGTCAAATGACTACTCGCTACTACTTATCTTGTTGGTAGTCTACATTTTTATGTTTTCTTTCCGCCTTCACATTCAGACGACAATGGACAAGACCTCTCTTTGGTCCCACTGACACTTGATAGAACACCCAACTCGTGGGAGCTGAATCATGTGGGCTTCGTGGTTGGATGAGCGAGCGAGTGAGTGAGAGAGAGAGAGAGAGAGAGAGAGAGAGACAGAGGGGTTAGGTGGTGAATTCAGATGAAGCAAGCTTTCTATCGTTTGATCATCTAATTAATATATGCAGCTGAATAAAAAAAAAAGACATAAAATCATATATATATATATTTATGCAGCTAGAATAGGGACAGCCTTATTCACGCGCACACATGCAGGTAGCTAGGTAGGTGGTGCTTCTGGTTTAGCATCCTCCTTCGATTACTTTACGCCCGCCCATTTAGGTAGTAAATTACTAAATTAGGGAAAGTGCTGTATGTCTCAAAAACGTTGTCCCAAAATATCTCTTTCTATTTCTTTTTCTTTTTTTCTTTTTCTTTTTTAATTAAATTCAATAAAAAAATAAAATATTAGAATTCATTTGGGTTGGTTTTTTTTGGAAATTTTTTTTGGAATATATAGTATTACCGGTGGTAGTGCATGTATCTCATACAAATATAAACAAATGGGTCAGGTTACGTGACACATAGTTTTTACTTATAATTTGACGCGCGGTATGCATGCAAAATCCAACGTGGAGTAGGCTTTTTGAGAAACTAACTGTTGGATTACATATTCTGCTTATAAACATTGCGTATACCAAGAATTACATTGATCAAACGGTCACTTTTTTTCAAAAATATCACAATTTTAAAATAAACTGTAAAAAACTGTGTAAACTGTTAAAGTAGGTTTTCTGTTGGATCAATGTGATTTTTGGCATACGCAATATATATAATAAGAATATGACATTTAAGAAAGCTATGAACCTGTCCCTAAACAAATTACACACCAAGTACCAGGAAGAACCTAGTAATTAAAAAAACCCGAGCATATGACATTTAAGAAATAGCATACTGTCAATCCGACCAAAGTTTTGATTTTTGATTTTTATTTATTTTATATTGAATAACTAGTTTGCTGAGGATGATCTATTTTTTTTTCCTTCTATTTTTTAATTAAATGAGCTATATATGTGTTTTGGTACTGTTTGATTTATTTTGTCGAAAAATATATGTATTAAACAAGAAAACATATACTCCTACTAGTATTTATTTTAAAGAAATGTATATTTTGAAATTTGAGTTATTGGTTTTGAATGATTGAATATTCTGTAAATTAATTGGTTAGATATAGATTTATTTAATTTAAAACAAAATATATTAATATTAGGTTATTGATACAAGATTTGATATGATCATTGTATTACAATGTTAGTGATACGGGTTTTGAAATGAATTATATTATTAGATTATCGATACTTGATTTGATCGAAATGAACTATATATTATGAAGTTATTGATACTGGCAAAATTTTAAAAATGTTTAGAAATATTTTGGACAAATTTATAGGCTTATTTGCGACAAATTAAAACAAATGTTGTAATTAACAAATAGGTTTTGTCACATATAATAGCATTTGTAACGATCGATGAGCTGTTGTTGCTGGGATACTAGCTACTTACTTGTAATAATTTAAGTTGTGTTGCAAATGATAAGATTATTGTTTGCAATAACATGCATATTGTCGTGCCCAAATAATATTAAGTATTTGAGACGATGGATGCTTGTTGTCACAAAAGTTACTGAAATGTTATGATGTATGTATTTAATTGTGATGAATTTCTATTGTGTATAGTAACAAAACTATTTTGTTTCCAAAAGTGGCTATTTTTCTAGGAGTGATGGTTATACTTTTGTTGCAAATAGCTTTGTCTTTTTGGAAAGGCTATAGCTTTTTTTCAAAGATGAATAATTTTTTTTTTTTAATCACTATATATACTTTCGTTGCTAATAATTTACATTTTGTGATGATATCTAACTGTGATGAATTTTTAAGCAACAAAGTGGCGACGAGCTCCTTTTAGTTGCGTGCAAATAGATATTTTGCAATAAATTTGAAACATTTTGCAACAACAAATATTGTACGTTTCTAACCTAACATATATGGTAACTAATACGATATGTCATACTAGTCATTGATGCATATTTTCCTTGTGTAATAATATTATGCTAGCATTATATCAACACCATGTTATTTTATATTGGGGAGATGGTTGCTCTTAAGAAACAAATTTAAGTAAAGTTAAGACTTAGGAGTATGCATGCATCTTCCAAGCATTTGCTTTGGGTTATTATGTCAGCAGTGTTATGAAATTATTGGAGGATTGTCGGTAGAAATAATTTCAAGTGGTGGATGTCAACTAGGCTCCACCAATTAATAATATATGTAATGATATATTTATATATATATATGTATGATTGAATGTAAGGGCATTATATATATGAATGTTTGATTGAGAAGAGGTATTCATTCAGAAGATGAGAATTGAGAGAACACGAAGAGTGTCGGCAGAAAGGAAAGGAGAAAGAGAACTCGCAGTTCTTCGACGAGAAAAGAAAATGAAAGAAAGAGATAATTTTTTTGTACAATGATTATCAATAGTAAAATCTCCCCCTCCCATGGAGTATGCAATTTGCCGAACCACGTAAATCCTGGTGTTCATTATTTTTGTGGTTTGAGTTTTACTTTAATTTCACAACACATTATCAGCACGAGACTCTAGCCAACTAAGGAAGCTATTTCATCTCCTTTGAAGGTACAAAGTTTGATTTCAATTATTTGATATTTGTTTATATTATTATGTTACATGTATTTTTGTGATTGGAAAAAATATAGAGAAATTGAATTTGTTGCTCTTGAAATTTTAAACAAAGAAATACATATGATGAAAAATTGTGGTAGTGAAAGTCATAAAATCACATGTGCCAGCTATAAATGCAACTGCTCGAATTAATGTCCCTGTAGGTCAAAATTCAACTATGACAGCAAATAAATCTGCAGTACACTAGAAGCATGACAGATCTATAGGTTTAAAGGACTCAGCTGCTAGAAGAGGAAAAATGAGCAATCACTCTTTAAGGGCACAAGATGAGATTATGCAAAAATCCACTATGTCCAAAACTTCAGAAGAAGTTATTGTCTTGAAAAAGACACAAGTCCCTGATAAGATTTTGAAAGCCCCTAAAGAGAAATATGACCACCAAAAGATGATTTTTATTATTATTACAAAAGCTTGTTATGATTAATTGCACATGAGGTTGCAAGATTTTGTGAAAATTCATGAATATTATTGGCAAATATATATGTTGAATTTTGTCTCTTGATTTAATTGTTTATTATGACAAATTTCACACACATTATATATACCAAAAGTAAATTTAATACAAAAATGGTATAGAGAAAATTATAAATCTGCTTTATTTCCAATTACCTCACAATTAAAATTATGTGGATAGTAAATTATTAATTATGATTTGTTAGAGAACACGTTCTTAACATTTTATGCCTCGAATGTGCTCCAGAAGTAAGCAATATCGAGAGCGCAGATTTATTAAAATATTTTAACTAATGTCATGTTATTGAGCAAAATAATGAGAAATCACCAATCATGTCCGACTGATTTTAAAGTAGCAAATGAAATTTCATTAACAGTCGTGGATATAGATGTGGATCATGTAGGTCATGTGAGATTGAGGGGGAGAATTGTGAAATCAATCCCACATCGGTTGGAAGTGATTAAGGCTTGTGACATATAAGTTGGCTGTCTTTGAAACCGATTGTCAATCGTGGGAATGGGTCAGTGCGCTATATGGTTACCCCTTAGCCCAACGATGTACGGAGGCCTGAAGCCTGCTCCTTTCTTGGTAAAATTATTACCGTCACTTTGGTGATTATAATCATCCATATATGAAAATTTGGTGCTCCTGTAGAGACTATAGTATTAGTAATTTTATTAATAAAAAATGAGAAAATGGATGTAACCCACTTAGATATTTTAAATTGTACATTTAATTGATGTTTTGAATTTAAATACTATTTGGATTACTATTCACGGGAATATTTGGATTACTATTCACGGTAATATTTGGGTTACTGTTCGTGATACTATTTGCTATAAATAATTTATTTTTATCTATGTGATATAATATTATATTTCTTAAAATTGTTATGAAATTGCTATTGAAGTAGCACATGAATATGAAATTCCTCTTAAATGAGCATATGAATGTGAAATTGCTCTTGAAGTAGCACATGGATGTATTCTCTCTGCTTCTAAATAAGCATATATTAATCCTGAAGATTAAACTGCTAAAACATATATTACTCTAGAAGAGAATATTACTCTTAAAGAGTGAATTACTCTGGAAGAGAAAAATTGCTCTTGAAAAAGCAAATAAATTCCTGGAATGGAATATGTATATGAGATCTCAATATTACTCTGAAAAAGAGAAAAATGCACATAAATTCCTAGCAAATAATTATACGAGAGTTAAATGAGACCGAAATAAAGCTGCTAATAATACATTTGTATTTATGGTCACTCTCAATGAAATATGATAAGGATTCGGAACCACTAATTGTGGAAAATGTCTACATATAAATTATTGGCCAAAATCAGAAAGATATTATACAGGCAGAATTGACTTCACTTGTAAAGCATGAAGTAATTGGACCTAAAGTCCAAACACCTTAAGATGTAAAACCTGTAGGACTTGTAGTCCAAACACCTGAAGATGTAAAGCATATCAATTATGCGTCTCAGAAGGTTAAGTTTGGTAGTCCTAGAAGGACTTGATATGCATGTCATGGACGTAGTTACAACATGCTTATATGAATCTCTTGATAGTGATATCTATATGAAAATCCTTGAAGGATTCAAAACTGGCCGAAGCAAATCATTTGAAACCTCGCAACTTATAAGTTACAACAATATTTGTATGGAAATAAAATAAGTATAATACATATGTAAGGGTATATTATAATTCTGTTTCTTTGATAGAGAATATGTACAATTATGTGATTATGATTCCCAAAGAATCATTAGTGATATATATATGATTCTGGCACGAATCATCAGTGATCTATTAAAATTACACATAACACTAATTATGGTAGAAATACTTGAAATTGTGAAATCACAATTATTAAATAAAGTGTTATTTACCTAATACTTGATATGCATATCATACTCAAGTGTACAATGATATTAAATGATATTTACATATGGTATATACAAATATTACAAGTATTTCCACAGCTTAAATCTTGAACTTTGAAGCAAGTGTTTGAAGCTTAGAAGCTCCAAATCTTCTCGGACCTTTGAAACTTCATTTCTCTACGGAGTATATGAAGAGGTTGATGAAATAGTCGGCTGAATCTCTTCATACCAAAAAATATTATTAGGAATACAAATCGCTTGGAGACTTGGATCAGTGATGCATCTTGACTGGCTATCTCATGCCAACAAAGATTTCTTTGTAGTGTATGTACTAGAATAGGGAACTGACTGTTTAGAGATGCATGTTGTGACGGCAATAGTACCACAACTATGATCTACCTAAATAGCCTTATAATGGATCTTTATGTATCTCCTCAAAAACTATATTTAGGTGATCAAGATAGTGATCCATTATCATGAGATTATAAAGAAGTTATAGTTATCAATAAGAAAGCAAGAACATGATGAAAATGAGGAAAAGCAAAATGATGATGGTAAGGTTAAATTTCCTTACTTAAGAAATTTTAGTTTCGGATCATCTTTCAAAGTGATTATCCTATACTTTAGGAGACCCTGAATGACAACCTTTAACCTATCCCTGCTTTGTTACAAGCTCTTGTGAATGCCGTTTCTAATAATAGAGCTTGAAACCGAGAAAGTGAATTCTCAGTTGGCAAACTAGATGGAGCAACTACAAAGAGTAGGAAACCATCAAAATGGAAGATATGGTAAAAGAAAATATAACTTCTTTTACCACATGTAAATGTGAAGATTGAAACAAATACCAATTTCTGATATGTGATGATAGATAAAATTGTTTCTGATGGTAGTGATAGAAGAAAGCTTTTCTTCAAACTATATAAATGGAGTTAAGAAATAGATTTTTGACATAAATTTTATGTATAGATAGAACGTGAAAATGATTTTCATGAATCAACATGAGAAGCTGCAGTTTCAGATATAGAAACGAATGAAAGATTGTAATGAGTAGATAGAAGAGGAGAGCCAAATTTATAAACAAAATTTGTCTATGTGCTCGGCTGAGAAATTCAAACTAATTTGAAATGTATGAAAAACAAATAGAATACTTTTTGAAAATTTGGTGCAAATACTGTTTACTTTTTGATGAAAGAAAGATTTTCTGAAAAAGTAATCAGACTGATTTGAACTGTTGGTAAGCGATTTTTTTTTTTTTTTTGGTTGAAAAACGAGTGTGAGAATTGTTTACTTTTTGAATGATCAATTTTCTGAAAAACGCGTCTGTAGATACTGTAGTTGAATTTCTTTAATCAAAAACTGGATTGATTTGAGCATCAGTTGATTTTTATTGTTTGAAATCAATGTTTTTAAATACTCTTCAGAACCGCACTCTGCATCATTCGTCCCTCAAAGTTCTCTTGATATTTATTAAGTTTTTGAAATGGCATCCCCATTTTCCGTTAACATGATTCCTGATTTGAATGAAAATTTGGATGCTCAACCTTTTCTCATTCCTTCAACTGAATGGATGCTGGCGCAAAGGTATGATACGGAAGCTTTATATGAGTCCCTCGTTCTCTGTTCAAGAACCACAAGTTCTGTTCAAAATATGGCTCTGTGTCTGGGAGTTAGGACAGCAAAATTACGACCCAGGACATCAGAAGTTGAAAGTCTACAACAGTTACTTAAAGAGGCTTAAAAGAAAAATAAGATACTAACAAATGAGAATAAAGGTTTGACTCGTATATATGCTGGATTCATATGCTAAAGAATTGAACCCAAAGATTTCAGAGTTAGAGTAGTATAATGATCAGATTAAAGAAGCACAGAAGAAAATTTTGGATACAATACAAAGAGTGTCTGTGATTGTTACTCCTGCTTCTCAAAATAATCCTGCTCTATGATGTACATAAATTATATTTCATTTTGTACATGCAAAATATTATTTGATTATACAGATACTTGTTTACCTGAAGTGATATGTAAAGATATTATATGCAGATATTTGTTATCTCTATGATCCATATAACTCCAGATCATAAACATAATATTTGTTTACCTGAAGTAAATACGATTATATTCTGAAGATATGTGAAGCCATAATACGGTTATATCCTGAAGATATGTAAAGCTATAATTGTGATCTCCTTAGTATAGTGTGAAAAGTATGATTGACATACCTGAAGTGTGGTAGACATATCTGTGTAACACATTTGATAAATATGTGAACTGTTATCTATATTGTATGAATTTTATACTGTCAGTATAACACAGATGAGGGGGAGCATATTTATGAGGGGGAGTTAATAAGTGAGAAAAATGATTACATACAGTGATATAGATAAGGGGGAGCATATTTATGAGACAGCTGGATTTTGAAAAGCATATCAATTATGTGGTGGACATACAAGGGGGAGTGTTATGAAATTATTGGAGGATTGTCGGTAAAAATAATTTCAAGTGGTGGATGTCCACTAGGCTCCACCAATTAATAATATATGCAATGATATATTATTATATATATGTATGATTGAATGTAAGGACATTATATATATGAATGTATGATTGAGAAGTATTTATTCAGAAGATGAGAATTGAGAGAACACGAAGAGTGTCAGCAGAAAGGAAAGGAGAAAGAGAGAGAAAGAGAACTCGCAGTTCTCCGACGGTTCGCCGACGAGAAAAGAAAGTGAAAGAAAGAGAGAATTGTTTTGTACAATGATTATCAGTAGTAAAATCTCCCCCTCCCGTGGAGTAGGCAATTTTCCGAATGACGTAAATCCTGGTGTTCATTATTTTTGTGGTTTGTGTTTTACTTTAATTTCACAACAAGCAGAGCATTATTTCCTAAGAACAAATTAGTCAACCAGATTAATTTGATCCCGGTTTCAATATATATATATATATATATATATATATATATATATAGAGAGAGAGAGAGAGAGAGAGAGAGAGAGAGAGAGAGAAGGTATCCTATAGGAATAGAGTTTTAAAAATATAAATTAGAAATGACTTCTTCTTTTAATTGTAAAACGTGGTTTTTTTTTTTTTTTAATATTTCATGTCTCATTATATATAATTAAATTTCATGTAAAAATAGCAAAAATAAAATCTTATAATTTCTTTATCTTTTTATAATAATTGGATGACCTTATATAAATTTTGTAATTGTATTGTGTAAAATTGAAAATACACAAGTATGAAACAAAGTTAAATAAGAAAAATTATTACTATATTTTTGTAATGTATTTATATTTTATATTGCACTGCTAATACTGTATAAAGCATTTAGTATAATGAAAAACTCCAGTGTTATTTTGAGTAGTTGAGAAAAACTATAAACCACCTACTCCAATCTTAAATTATTTTATATTACAACAAATATGATGGGTGATATCAGAGGCGGAACCAGGATATGGGGTTCGGGGAGCCAAATTTTTTTTTCTTCTTTTTATTAATTTTTGCAAGAAAATTATCAAATAAAAGACCTTCAAAAAACACTTAGAATACACATAACAAATTACAAACCATAGGTTTGTAATATATTGATACTTATGAAACATGAAATTCAAAAGAAATTTGTGAATAAACGCAAGCCCATGGAATTAATGACAATCAAATCCTATTGAAGAAATATTAAATATATAATCAAATTACATGTTTCAATTGGTTCACTCCTAACCTCCTACAACCATGCTGCAATAATCAATCACAAATAGGATTTTCATTAGGCTTATCCCAAACCTCGTATCATCACTACAAATATATCACAAGTTAACTTAATCAATCAATTAGATAAATAAAAATTCAATAACAATTACGAACAATAAACCCATTAAACCACATTAAACATGCCTTTTTTTTTTTTTTTTTAAAGTAAGCTATTCCAATCCCAAACATTTAGGTTCAACAATTGATTTGGCTACTTAATTGGGGCTCCAATCTATTTTTTATTGGTCTTATAGCAGTAAAAATTGGGCATCAGAGCATGGATAACTAGACTACCCATACTTTAGGGGAGCCAATTTGGTTTCCTTACTACTTTATACATATATAACATATACATATAGTATATATATAGCAAAGGAAAGTGAAAAGTCAGGCCCCCCCTCCTATACACCTAGTTCTGCCCTTGGGTGATATGATAATGTTATGTCAATACTCACAAGTTGGTGTACACTAATGCAAAAATAGACAAATATTAATTAATATGATATTACCACATCAATTATCATGTTAAGTAGTAAATAAAAGACGGTACAGTAATGCATATATATGGTGAGACTACCATTTCCTAATAAAATATTATTACATGCAATTCTTATGATTTTTTCATCTGCGTGATAAGTGATCAAAAGATTAGGTGGCATTTGGCATAGCTTCTTAAAATATAGGAAGTCATTTTTGGGAAGAAGTGATTTTTAGGATGGACTTTTTAAGAAGGTTTTTTTTTTTTTTTAAGTGTTTGTCATGATTATATTTTAGAAATCCATTCGTATCAAAAACTGTGAAAGTTATGCTTCCTATAAATGTGGATTTTTAAAAAAGCAAACTTTTATAACTTCTTTCAAATCAACTTTCAAATTAATAACCGACTTTTCATAAAAATCCATTCGTAGAATCTTAGTAGTTAGCACCTCTTTATTATTGGAGATGAGGGAAACGTGGGAACTATTCAACATTTTGAGCAGTAGATTTGAAGTCCAAACAAAAACAGTTGAGGCTGTTGGTTGATTTATTGGTGAGGTTGGTGGGATCGGGTTGGGTTTGCGGTTTGGTATACGGAATTGACATTAACGGTCATTTAATTTCTAACTTTTTTTTTTTTTTTTTTTTTTTGTTGGTAAACATTTAATTTCTAACTTCAAACAACATAATCATCACTACAAATTCTCATTCAACCATGACCAAAAATAAAAGAAGCAATTACAGTTTTATCCTCTTAGTCCTGTATATATAATTTGTCCGAAACACTTCCTACTCTAATGGGTTTGATTGCGATATATTGGCTCCCTATAATTTTGATTTATGATACTTTATACTATTCTGTTAGCTAACCATTTGTTTATTTGATTGGAAAATGGTATTAGATATATTAATTTTTTATACAATATTTATTCTAGATTGCTAATGTGTCTATAAGTATATCGGTAAAGTTTTATGTTTATTTTTTCAATATATTTTAATTTTTATGAATTATTTTTTCCATATAGTAAATAAAATTCATAATAAATAAAATATATTGAGAAAAATCATGAAACTTCATCGATATACTTGTAATCATATTAGCAATGTTGGATAAATATTGCATAAAAAAATAACAAGCCTAACATTATTTTTCAGTGAAAGAAACAAATGACTAACTCACATAAGGGTGCAAAGTATCATAAATCAATTCTATAGGGGATCAATATGTTGCAATAAAAAACATAGGGGTGCAAAGTGTTTTTTCACTAATAGTACATGGATCAAACTGTAATTTTTCCAAAATAAAAAATATAAGCATAAGGTTTCGCTGACATAGTCTTGACACATTATTTGATACACAGTTTGCAAAATCTAATGTTGGATGAGTATTTTGAGAAATCGATAGTTGGATTAGATGTTCCGCTTATACATATCATGCATGCCAAAAATTACATTAATCAAAAGGTTGGTTTTTAAAAAATGCCACAGTTTTGAAAAAAAACAACAAAGAATTTTCAAAGTTAATTTTTTAAAAAACCAACCATTGGATTAGATATTCTTCCTACATAGATCATGTTTGCCAAAAATCAAAGTGATTCAACAGTTGGTTTATAAAGTACAGACTGTGAAAAATTATGACAGTTTTCATCGTTGGATGATGTTAAAATTTTTCACAGTCTATAATTTAGAAACTGACTATCGGATTACTATGATTTGGCATGCATGACATTTACAAAAAGAGTATCTAATCCAACTGTCAGGTTTTCAATTACCTATCATAAATTGGTTAAACAGAAATGATCATTTAAAGACCGGTCTTTAAATTAATTTAAGGTCTACTCACCATTTTCTCACAAAGCATAGGTATTTTGAAAAATTGTCCGTTAGATAAGATAATCTTTTTATGTATGTTATGTCTGCCAAAAATCACAGTGATCCGACTATCGGTTTTCAAAATACAGGTCATGAAATACTCTAACAGCATTTACTGTTGGATGCTGTAATAATTGTTTAGCAGTTTGTATTTTAAAAACCAACCGTTGGATTACTGTGATTTTTGGCATACATGAGATACATAAAAAGATTATCTAATCCAACAGTCGGTTTTTCAAAAATACCTATCCTAATGATAAGCGAATTTTAAATTAAGATTAAGAACTGATTCTTACTTGATCATTTCTGATTGGTTAAAAATCCAAATACTTGTATAAGCTTATATGAGTACCTATCTATTAAAAAAAAAAAAAATTCTATATATATATTTATTAGACTTTTGTGATGCGAACCGTGGGTCCAGGCCAGACCTAAATCCAATTGTATTAGCAAAAGTTTAGTAAAGAACTGCTAAATTCCATGCTCCGGAAGTCCGTGACTCCGTGTTTCTTGGTGCAGGACCACCCGGAAAATCCTTCTTTCTTTTCATTTTGTCAAAGTCAAAAATCACCAAATGGGCCCATCACTAATTAGATTTCAATTTTTTTATTTTTTATTTTTGAAAATTAAATCATGTAATGAGATATGTTTGGTCATTTGTTTTTGGAAAATATAGATTTTGTCCCCCTAAACCACCACTCTATTACATATTGCCTCTTGTGGTTTTAATTGTAACATATTGTTCATTTATAGTTTTAAAATATGACAAATAACACCCTTACGTCTGTTGACCGGCAGTGAAACAGTAAAAATGATTAACGGACCTATTTCTAATTGCAGAAACTAAATTCTCCAACACTACGTCTGTCCGACCCTTTATATTTTCACTCTTAATTCTTCATTAGCAGGATCTTAGTGATGAGTTTTACTTTTAGTTCTCTGTCACTAAGATCTTACTGATGCCCTATCAACCAGGAAAAAGTTTGTCAACCATTATTTATCTGCTCCACTGTTGTTCAATGGACATAAGGGTGTTATTTATCACATTTTGAATGAAGATTATGGATCGGGGATTATGTATAAAATTGGGTATTACTTGTCTTGATGGGACAAGTTGATGATGATGATTTGATATTAAAAAGTAATGCAATGATAAGTTGTACGGACCAAGTTGGGAGATTGGGAATTGTTTTGAAAATTTTGGATTGTTAAAAAAAATATAGGGATTGGGGGTCATTAGCAAAATTGGGAATTATTCACTTTTATGGGGCTTGAGGATTGTGTTATTTGGGAGATTTTTAATATTTTGGTGATCGAAGATTCTTTATTATTTTGGGAATGACGTGTTTTACTGAAAATTATGTGAAATTTTTTTTCAAAAGTTTTAAAAGTTGAAAATAGTAAAAATGTCTAAAATTTAGTGTGGAGGTTTACATTGATAATTTTTCAAAAGATGAATTTAATTGTATAAATAAGTATTTATAAACTATGAAAATATTGAGATAAAATTCCTTTATTATTATTATCATCTCCAAAACAGAGTAAAATCTAGTAACTCATCCAAATTCTCCAATGATCGGAAGTTTTTAGAATTTGGAGGTTGGAGGGTAGACCACAAGGCCAAAGTGCGTTGGCCGAAAAGTAAATTCTTACGGGCACTCGAGTACGCATGACAGAGTATTCCCTCTAACTTTCCAGTTTTCTTTGCCTACCATTCTTGTGTTATTTATTTATTATTATTATTGTTATTATTTATTGAAAAGCCCTAAAATCATGCCTTTCATATATAAATTAACTCGTAGGTATTAGATAATATGGTAATAAAATCTTTAGGCAGTTATACTAAAGGCCTTCTCAAAATTGTGGGTTTAAGAAAAGTGGGGAGGGTAACTTCTATATGTATCTCATAAGCCCGAATGGATTTCCTTGTAGAAAAAAAGAGAGATCTAAGTAAACTCATTTAGAGTAACTAGGCTCGTTTGGATCAGTTTTGACAACCTGATATAAAAAAAGGTGATAATCACTTATACGATTTGAGAGGTATAAGACTGTAGGTCAAAGCTATGTTCTATAATTTTTGCTACAATTATTTTTATTATGAAAATTTTAATATGTTAGGAGTTGGTTTGAATATATCTTTAAAAAAATACGTGAAAAAATAGTTATTCAATAGGCAAAACTAATGCAAACATAGTCGTAGTCAAATCTCCCAACCCTAGGATCCACTTAAGTTATAGTAAAGATACTTGGTCTTACTCCATGATAATTAAGTTGAATTTCCATCATCTACTTCTCTGTTTGTTTTCTTGGAAAATAGAATTAAGGGGGGGAAAAATTGCCCCATTGATTGGTATCTTACGCAATGCATTGCGATTTTCCATTTCACTCTTCTCTATTTTTCTTTGCCTTTGGCATGTACGTCTAACAACACAATACTTTGTCTTTTTGACCATAAGGAAAAAGAGAGCTAGAGCAAAACAAAATAGCTTGTCTCGTTGGAATAACTTTACCCAAATGCCTAACTATTTTCACTGTAATAAGCCAGAAAATGAATTTCGCTAACCAAAAAAATACTTTTGACATTAGAGATGCTCTAATAACGCCACCTTAAAACAATATGCATTATGCAATGTCACTTGCCATATTAGACGATAATGAAATTAGTAAAAATGAAAGTGAGACCAACATTTTCCTTAATAAAAATGACATCCCAAAAATTAAATAATAATTTAATAATACAAACATTCAAAGTGCTATACAATTTGTTACTTTATAAATAATAATAATAATAATAATAATAATAAAAATGGTAAGTTGATTGACTTATGCTACGATAGGTTAACTAATTTGTTATATCTTTCAAGCAAAGCTAGCCTTATAGACACTTGTTGTTTCTGCACAAAGAAGAAGCTAGTTAATTAATAAATAACCTAATAGAAAGATATGGAGAGATTTCAATAATTATAATATATATATATATAGCACATGCATGCACTCGTTCAATCAACACATAAATAAACTAATAAAAACAAGGAAGATTTCAATAATTGTAAGATTATATATGCACAAGTTCCAATTCTACTTATTAAAAAAGAAACACCTAGCTCCTTCTTAGCATTTCTTTTTTAATTTTGGGTACGGTATTCCCCTTGGCTTCCTCTCACCAACCTTATTAAAAGGGAAAATAAAAAAATTCTCTTTTAGTTGCACTGAATCTAGCTACAAGTACATTTGATCCATGGCGGCTTGATTCTTTTTTTCCCAAAAGGCTTGATTATTTATTTATTTATGTATTTATTGTTATTAAGTAAAAAATTCGTGTATATATATGTTTTATCTATTGCTATCTACATAGAGTTTTTTTTTAAAATGACCTTTTAAAAAAATATATATACAACTCTGACCTCCATTCAAAAATATATACAAGAGTGACCCTCTGACTCTGTCAAACCCAATAAACCGCTGTTTGAAACAGCGGTTATTTGAAATATACATAAACCGCATAAGAAGAAGCAGCAGCATTGGGTTTCTCAACCCGTTGAAAATCACAACCTGCAGAAAAAGAACTAACACCAGGCTTACCGAACACACTGTACGCATTAGAAGATTGTATTTTACCGGCTATCACAGATAATATCCAATGCATGGAGGGGCTGAGATCCATTCATAGTAGCTGAATCAGACAATAATGGATCTATTGGAGCTAAATATGCAGAAACAGGCCTAGATCGAGAGAGAACTGGGGAAGAAACCGCCCCTGTTGCAGCAGGTTTGTTAATACCCACATAGGTATTAACCACAGCAAACCGCGAGCTAGTCGCACCATTCAAGAACCCACAAGTGCTCGCTGAACCTTGTGCCGCTGCATGAAGGGGAGGATACCTATATTCACCAGCTGAAGAATATGAAGCTGGCCCTAGAGGATCTAAATCTATAGAAGCTGAGCAAAATCGGGAGAGAACCAGAGATGGAACCGCCCCTGCACCAAGTCGATATACCAAAACCCTCATGGGTATTAATAGCAAAGCGCAAACTACCCATAGCATCCGAAACCTCCAAACTGTTCTCCCATTCTTTGAGAAAACCAAACCCATTTTTAACACGTGTATTGACACCAACTCCTAGATCTGCAGAAACCCCCTTAACCAAACCAAGGTTGGTTGGACCCCCTTGGTTGGTTGAAGTAACCCTAGTAAAGAATATTCTGTGCATCCATGAATCCTTCTTTTTCCGAGGGTATTGGTTAGGCCTGCCCGGATAGCATGCCTTCGTACTTCTCAATGGAGTAGAAGGACCGCACCCCGGGAACCGCTTTCCATATTCAATACAGAGGTGATTTTTGCATCTACTGAACTATCTTCTGCAGCTGCAGTAAAGGTGGGAACCAGAACTCGACTCAAGGGGTTGGGTTGGTTTACAGTTCACAGTTCGGTGTGGAAGATCTCGGCAATCAATCAGGTAAAGCAGAAAGGGAGTTTGGCTACTTGAATCAGTACTTTTTTACTTTAGCATAAACCGCTGTTTGAAACAGCGGTTCATTATATAACACAATAACCGCTGTTTGAAACAGCGGTTTATTGGGTTTGACCAAGTCAGAGGGTCACTCTTGAATATATTTTTTTTAGAAGGTCAATATGATATATATATTTTTTTATACGGTCATTTTGGAAAAAAACTCTCATAGTTGATATATATATATATATATATATATATATATATC
>JAESVK010000285.1:674980-694613 GCA_017140935.1 Hamamelis virginiana | reverse complement strand
AGCTTGGATCTCTAAAAAAAATAATTTAATTCGTTCAGCTTCTCAGGAGAATAATGTATCTTAGTGGCTAATCTTTTATTATATTAATCATCATGTGGAAAAGTTGGTATCTAATTGTTTTTCTTTTGGTTCATTTTTCCAACCGGGAACAAGTTCTGAGTCTGTCCAGTTCGTACGAACGACAAGGTACCTTACTTTTCCCGTGTTGGGATATTTTTCACGCATTTGCTTCGTAGCGGTGCTATGGGTCTGTATTAAGGATTATAGATTAAGGAATTTTGTATATGGATTATGGATTAGGTCCTCTCGAGGGGACTCTGAGGGGGGGACCAATACCCCTTTGCCATCTGTACGTAGTGGTGAAACCCACTTGCTTGCAGCTATGTATCTGACAGTCAAAATACTGAAACTTACAATCCACCTTTTTCTGTAGCTTTCATGCATTTAATTTGTAATTAAGTAGAAATGTGCAGTCTACTGTGACTTCATTAAGTAGAAATGCACAGTTTACACTTTACATTAACCTCAAGTTCACATTAGGTCAAGACCACAGTCCCATAAAGAAGAGGGTGTGGAAGTGGACCCCAAGGTGTAGAAATTGAATGAATAAATTGTCAAGGCAAATTAATAGGAGAAAGTTTTCTACCTAAAAAAAAAAATCAATAGGAGTAAGTTCGGGCAGGTTGAACCAGACCCAATTCTAACACTCGAACAGAAGGCTAACTGGCTTGAACTAGGATTTGTAGGTGTTAGGGCTGAAGTTATCATATTGATTATTGACAAAACTCAACTTGAACAAAGATGGGACTAGGCTAGCTCACGGCCTAATGGTTTCACTGCCGGGTATATTGACCCAGTTTTAAAAAGTTACAACTTACAAATACTTTATATGTGGTAGTATAATTATTATTATTATTATTTTTATCTATTTTGAGAGAGAGAGAGAGAGAGAGAGAGAGCGCTTTTGAGAGTAAGTAAATGGCAGTAAATAAAATATTTAAGGTCGAGTTGACGACGAATGTAAGGTATGAGTAAGGACTGTGCACTTGACAAGGCTGTGCATGGAAATCAACACCCTTTACTTGCAGCACCTTCAAGATCTAAAGCCAAACAGATGTCATCTCCAGATCTTTCAAAAGCCAAACATCATCAAAAGGGTACATATATCAGGTGTGATCTTTCAAAAGCCAAACATGATAAAGAAAAAAGGTATGTACCAATATTAATTTTTCCTGAGAATCAGAATGCTCTCTCTCTCTCTCTCTCTCTCTCTCTCTCTCTAATGTTACACACACTCCAGATTCTCTATTGTGGAATGCAAGGCATCTCCAACAGTACCCTTAATTTCATAGTTTCACAAATTAAAGGATGTGGGAATTTCTTTTCTTACTTAATTGATCGAAACGTACAGAAGTAATCTTTTTTTTTTCTTTCATTTTATGAATGCTTTTACTATATCATATTCATGAGATTGGCAAAGGAAAAAGTTCGTGAAGAATCTGTAGCATCTCTCCTATGAGAGTGAAAGTTTTGGGTTTGACTTTAAATTGAAACTTTTGGCATGGCTTGGGGCTACCCTGTAGGACTAAATACCTCCCTCCACGTGTATAGCCCAAGGGCCAGCTCTCTTCAAGGACGGGCAAGGGTAAAAACTAAAAAGAAGTTTCTGCAAATAGCCATTTTCCATTTCCTAGCTTAATCCCTTCATTTTTTTCCCTTTACCTATAAGGAATTAATCCTTTGACATTATTTCTTTTAATTGTAAATTTTTTTTTTTAGACGATATACATCAGCAAGATTAATGGTCAGTTGTTAATGGGAGGAAAGCAAAGAATGAGTTAAGAACACCATTCATGAGGAATGAAACCAACAATATATCTCATCTCATATAGGGAGATAAATGGATTAATTTTTTTAAAAAAAAATAAAAAAGCCAGGCTTCTTGTAAATCAACCTTCTCAAATTTTGTAAACCATTTAAAAATCATTTGATTATCATTTCAATTCAGAGTAATATTCGGCAATTTTGCAGGGTGCATGAAAGGTCTAAGCTAACATCTTCAGCTTCTATGGGAGGGCAAAAGATCCAATCCATTCAAAAGTGGAGTAGAGCAGTTGGTGGGCATAGTAAGGGAACTGGGAAGACATATATATGGATCGCTCCGAAAGCAATGCCCTTTGGATCGGAGCACATTACTGGTAGGACTGTCAATGAATCGGATTTGACCCATATCAGATTGTGTTGGAGTAGATTGATTGGGATAATTCCATAATCTCTTCTATCAATAATTTTAATTGACTTCTATATTTAACATTTCTATTAGATTCCCATCACGTACCCCTTAAAAAGAGGTATTTCATTGTAGAGAAATGAAGAATTATTAACAGTACCATAATGTTTTTGAAAATTAGATAGATTCTCCTCCCAACAGTCTTTCTAATCCATCAATCTCTTCACTTCTTCTCAAAATAAAACTTATACATTACCTCTTTTTTATGTGGAATGATCAAGTCAGCATTTGTTGATTTATCCCAAGTCAATATTAATTGGCTGACATAACCCAAGTTAGCAAACACTTAAAAGATCTTTACATTTCGGCCATTTGAGTGATGATGTAGGCCACTTGAGTAATCTAACAGCTATTTAAGTGTTTGCTGACTCAGCATTTGCTCACGAGATCATAACTCCTTGTAGATATTAGCTATGAAGTTTTTATTTACAAGAAATATGAATTTATTAAATCAGACATAATTAATTATTGAAATATATGCTTTTGTTAAATACTAAGAATGCTCATGTAATAGCAATATTGAAGAATGGAATTCTATTTTTCTCTACCAATCGGCCAAACTACTAGTAAAACAGCAATTGACAAAACAACCAAAGAGTGACTATGATTATACTAATTAATTGCATGAATTTTAAATGACTAAAAAAATAGTACATTAATAATTTGTATTAAATTGCATGATCATGCAATTCTAGCTATTAGAGTAAATGAACTTCAAATGAATAAAAAACATATTAGAGTTAATGGGTAAATAAATTCTATTGCTTGAAGTTTTTTTTAATAAAAAACTTCGCTTGTCTGGATCAATTTAGATTTTTAATTTTGCTCTTTTTATAATGATGATAGATTTTGTATTTTTAAGAAAGGTTAAATTAAAAATAAAGTGATGATATATTTAAAAATATTAAATATATATATATTTTAGGTTAAATGTTGGGAAATCATTTATATTAATCATTTTATATGGTAAATCATTTGATCCTTTCTAGATCATGTACGATAAGAAAATTGCTTAGTAAAAATTGTATGTAATCATTTGATTTTTATTCATTCTTATTCAAAAATAGTTTGTTTATCTTTTATTTATTTTTATTCAGTATTAGTTAGTGTGAAAATGTACAAGTACCTATACATGAAATGTTCCTATTTAGTTAACCAAATTAAAAAGTATTTTGATTCAAGTTAAGTATTTGAAAATGAGATAGGAGCAAGTTAGGTTTTTCATTTAATTTAAACAGTAAATTCTTTCTTAAATTACATATTCATAACAAGAAACTAACAAAAGGGAGTAAATGTAATTTTATATATTGAAAAGTAGGAGAGAAATTATTATTTGAGAAAGCTAGGTAAGGGAAAAATATACCTTTTAAAAAAAAAAAAATTTAAGAATCTTCT
This sequence comes from Hamamelis virginiana, assembly GCA_017140935.1. Taxonomy (NCBI): domain Eukaryota; kingdom Viridiplantae; phylum Streptophyta; class Magnoliopsida; order Saxifragales; family Hamamelidaceae; genus Hamamelis; species Hamamelis virginiana. The sequence continues at coordinate 690,928 of JAESVK010000285.1, read as the reverse complement.
TTATTTATTTATTTATTTTATTGTAATTTTCCTAAAGAAGATTAAGAGAAAAAAATAATAATAACGAACAATGTGTTACCCTTTGCACTTTGTGTGCTATGGATGTAATATGTTACTTGAATCACATTATATATATATATATATATTGAGTTGTTCTATCTCCATTTATTTTTTTTTTTCCATAAATTTTTGAATATGTTCATGGTAATAGAGTGGGTCAATCAAACCTTATCTTGAGGTTTTTTTTTTTTTCGTCAATTTGATCTTTTTGGTTAGCTGACTCTCTACCATCAGTCATCCTTCCCATCCATTTTCTACTCACCTACCCATTTTTCATCTATTGAAATTGAGAATATATGTATACATCGATCTCGTGCGCGTTATAAGATGCCCCTTATACTTTGCATAGAGTGACTTGGTTTTAGCCAATGTGAGATAAATATTTTAAGGGAAAATTATCCAAACCCCACTATAATATAGATTTCATACCACAACCCTTCAAAATTTACCATAAGATCCTTCCAAGTTATTTCAAAGTCAACCCATTTTTTATATTAACAGTTTTGCCCTTATTTGATAAGAGTACATTTATTGTGGTTTCCATTTAGAGTTTGTAATTATATGAGACTCTTTATAGAAAATTTTTTATTATGTTTGGTTTTCATTTAGAGTTTGTAATTGTACTTGACTCTTTATGGAAATTTTTTAAAATGCATTCATTTCAACTTTTGAATTATAAGTCTTCTTTATATATTTATTCTCAAAGAGTTCATTAAAAGTGAGCTGTATCATTGGTCTTTTTTTATTTTTTTTTTCCTCAAAATCAAATTAGATGCATACAATACATGCAGTTTATATAAATTTACCAAGATATAGAGCAATATACGCATCCAACATGTATATACGAATTATATAAATTTATTTATTTGAAAATCAGTTTTAATGCATACAATACAGTTTATGTAAATTTACCTGTTTGATATACGACAGTATATGTATTTACCACGTGTATACGAGTTAGGTAAATTTACTTATTTGAAAATAATATTAGATGCATATACTATATTTTATATAGATATACCTGTTTGAAAATATATGGCAATTAATACATCCTTTTTTCCGGCAAAAATCAATTTTGGAAAAAATTCAAAATCAGGTTTTATAGATGAGGGCAAATCTATTAGAAGCTATATAATTTATCTCTTTCATAAACTAGGTTTTCCATAGGGGGTTTGGGTATATAACCCATATACTAGGGGTTCTAGGTTAAATACCCATATTTTAATAAACTGGCTGTTGGATTAGATATTCTTTTTATGCATGTCATACATACCAAAAATCACTTTCATCCAACAGTCAATTTTTAAAAAATATCACTATAAAAAATTTGAGAAATTTGACAATTTTTCTCTAAGAAAAACTTCATTGTCAATATTGTGAGAAATAACCACCCATTAGAGATATGTACTTTTGGGCATGTAAGATGAATATCTAATTCACCGATAGTTTCTTAAAAATATACTTGTCTCCGTTAACTAAAAACATATCACCTTACATAAAGTCAGGGCCGGCCCTGAGGGCAGGCTGAAAAGGCAACCGCCTTGGGCATCCATTTTTTAGTAAAATTTAGGGGCATTTAATTTGGTCTTAGTAGTGATATAATACTTCAACAACCAACTTTTATTCAAGGACAGTTCAAAGGGCCAAACCCCAATATACTATATATGTTCTACTATTTAGCATCTATTTTTTGTTATTGCATTTTTCTTTAGAATATAATTTTAGTTAATTTCTTGGTATCATTGTTCTATGTATGTTTGACACATTTATGGAAAATATAGTTGAATTATATTTATTTTAATGGAATTATATTCAAAAGTTGTAATCAAATTTTGTTTATTAGTTTGATATATTTGTAATGATAATAGGAGGTTTGGGGTGAGCCTATTGAAAACTCTCATTATGAATTGATTGTTTATTTGTTTGATATTTCCATTCGTCCTCCCTTTTTGTCTTCCCTTATGTATCTGACCAACTTGGAACAGCTATTTTGAGAAATCCACCGTTGGATTTGATATTTCACTTATACTTATCATGAATGCAAAAAATCACATTGATCTAATGGTCGGTTTTTGCAATTTTGAAAAAAAATTGTTAAATATAATGAAAAAATTGTGAAAAACTATCACGGTCTATTTTTTGAAAAACCAACCATTTGATCAATGTGATTTTCTGTATTCTTGATACGAATAAGTGGAGCATCAAATCCAACAATCGATTTTTCAAAATAACTGATTGAACTTTCAAGTTGGTCAAATGCACAAGAGAGGACAAAAATGGTGGACAAAAAGAATTATTGTATTTGTAATGATGATACAAGGTTCGAGATGAACCTATTGAAAACCTTCCTTGTGAATTGATTGTTGTAGGTTTCTTTATTAGTTTAATTATATTTGTAATTATGATAGGAGGTTCGGGGTAAGCCTATAGAAAACCTTTTTTTTCTGATTTGATTGTTATAAGTTTTAGTTTCTTTTATATATATATATATATATATATATATAATGGTAAATGGTTCGAGGTGAGTCTATTGAGAATGCGCTTTGTGAATTGATTGTTGTACATTTAACTCATGAGAAATTAAGGATAAATAACTAAAATTTTACACGCCTTTTTTTGGTCGATACATAGTAGGGGCAACATTTTAGGAGCCCGCCTAGGGCATCCAAAATCTCAGGGCCGGCTCTGCATAAAGTTGCATAAGATACATATGTATTGAGAGAGAGAGAGAGAGATTTTGTAAGTTTGGGTGTTTTTTGACATCCACACCCAACTTGAGAGGTGGGGAGGGAAGGGGAAGGAGGAATAGAAAAACAAAAAAGAAGGTAATTAAGAAAATTGGTTTAGTTTATCATCTCTCGATATCTTATGCTAGTGGATAATCGACACTTAAAGAAGTACTTGATCGAACTCGTTTCCACATTAACTTGAGTATTTATAAAGTTTAGATAGAACTTTTGTCTCTGGACTTTGTTGTTATTTTTTTTATTACAAGCTAGTTGGGCACTTCAACTACATATCTCCATTCACCTACTAGCTTGAGAATAAGAGTTGGAGATTCCTATAACTATAGTATTTAATTCATTGGATTGATTAAGGTGAAGTAATGCTTGGAGAAATTTATAAGATTGATTCTATCATCTTCTCCTTTGATCATATTGATTTCTGCATTTGACCTTCCTTTGAGTTTTCATAATTAGATCTAATGAAGTATATACGTACATATATGATCTAATTAATAAATAATGTAAGGATCAAAGAAAATATAAACCCACATCCACATTCATTAACAATTAATCTGATAACAAAATTTAAAACCATTACTGAATTCTAATGAGAAACGTAGTGTTAATTAGCAAGCGTTTTACCAAATCATATATGTATGGGGTTCGAGCTAGGATATATGTTCCTCCTCCCATTAATGTAGGAGCAAAATCATTGCACTGCAAGTTCTTGGACGCCAATGCATGGGTAACATGCAAGATCGTATTATTTTACCGGGAAAGATCAAGAAAAAGTGAGAAAAATTCCATCATTGAATCACTTCTCCACAATGGTTGCAATCATCATATAGTACAATAATTACTCATCATCGCATAGTGGCGGCTACTCTCTTTTTCTCCCAAAAACGTGATGCAAGTACTCTTTGTTTATTCTCGAAATGGGGGCAATGCCCATTGCACCATGATGTGACTCGCAACCCATTTATAATTGTTGCAATTTTGTAAGGAAGCCCAGGCCATTCAAATATATATATATATATATATATATATATATATATATATATATATATATATATAGAACTGAACCCATTTGGATAAATACGGTTCACTCCTTATTGGGATACTTGGGAGAGGTATTTTGAAAAATCGACCGTTGGATTAGATACTCCTGTTACGTATGTCGTGTTTGTCAAAAATCACAGTGATCCAACTGTTGGTTCATAAGAAAACTGTCTGTGAAAAAAATTGACACTTAAACAACGATAAAATGTCAGTTTTGGGCAAAGGGAGTGCATCTCATGCTTTATGAAAGCCTAAGATGTAAGATTAGTGCCTCACTGTTGTCAATTGCATTACATATTCACATGTAACTACATCTCATTTGGGTGGAATAATATCTTTTCTTTTTATAGGATGCTATTTTTGTTGGGAACTTCCAACTCACTTTCCTCTTCTTCTTCTTTGTTGGGTTTCAATAGATATTAGAAATTTCATCACATCAATAAAATTATTCTTCTTCTTACTCTTTGAATGATTAAAAACCTCAAATGATTTACTGCTTGCATTTTCATACTTATTGCTGATGATTTTAGCCTTGTATTATTTTCTTATTAGCTTGAGTTATAGGGTATACTTTTGGAAGGGTGTTAATCCATTTTTTAACATCAGCCAGTAAATGGTTAACATGTGTTAAATTAAATAAAAGGATGAAAAATATGGATTAAAGGAGATAAATGGTAAATTAAATTCATATGAAAAGAGCCGTTAAGGATAATTAATCCGAAAAAAAAGGGATAAATTGCAGAAATTAATATTTTGAAAAACAAAATAAACGGGAAGTTACTGTTCATGTTTATTTTGTAAATCTTAACTCTTCAGGAACGACAGCCGTCAAAAGAAGAGACAGAAGCAAGAATTCGAAATAAAATAGGATACCTCGAGTAAGTAAAAAAGAGTGTCCAGATCGAAGTGGAGTTTTTGTGGTTGGTTGAGTTTTGAAGAAGGGAAGTCTGATTAAAAAAGAAGATACAAGGAGTCCAAATCAGAAAAGAAGATTGAAGATGAAGCCTATAAGTAATGGATCCCGAAGCAAGGACATCTCAATCATATACGACCGCCACAGTGCTTCTTTCTCCATTCTATTGTTGCTTGGCCAGTTTAGGCTCCGTAATAGGGTATTTCCGGTGACCATTCGAAGAACAAATACAACGATAAGAGAAAGTTCGTGTTCGAGGATAATGATAAGTGGCAGTTTGGATTCGTTTAGAATTAAGGCTGTTCTTCTCATTAGTTCTCCTTGAAGTTTATTTCAAGGACTCGGGATTTGTTTAGCTACCTCAGTTTCGAGTTTTAATTTTCTTTTAAAGGTGACATTTTGTTTAGGAATTGTTATTAAGTTGTTTCAAAGGGCCTGAGGATAATTTGAGCCATACCAACGGTATTTCTTTTAAGTTTATATCATTCCAGTTTAGTTTGTTTAATTTGTTTATTATTTTATTATGTCAATTTTCTATCATTGTTTACTTTTAGGGTGTTTGAATGATTAATTTACTTGACATGTCCGCTTAAAAAGTCCTCTTAATTTAGGCATTCGAATTCTATCACTTGGTTTTCATAACTTCGAGGGATTCAAACTACCTTGCAGTGAATGTCTTATGGGTCGGGCATGCTTACTTTTAAAATGTCTCCTCAAGTCTTGCTAAAATCTGTCTTGAAATAAATTTCTTTCTAAAGTAATATTGTTGCTCCTTTTTCTCAACTTTTTTAAATTTCAAACAGAAACTTAGAAAGAAGTCAGATTCTTGAAGCATGAGATGCGGTCCTGTCTTCTTCCATTGTGGTGCACCAATGGACCACAAATCAATGCCAATTTACAAGAGTCTTCAACCCTACAACTCTTCCAAACCCAACCAACTTCGTCCTTTCGGCTTTCACTAGCTGAAAGAAGGCCCATGGGCTAAATTGGTAGCCCACTGCTATTTGAAATGTCCTGTGCTCTTTTTTTTTTTCTTTTTTTAAAATCTTTTCAATTAGGTATCCAAATTTTTTTATTTTGACTAATTCTCAAATACAGATAAGGCCCTCACATACTTGATATCAGTTAATAATAAAAATATCGAGTTGGTGAATGATCCCATGCAAAGAGTTGAATGTGGGACCTATTTCTTGAGATTTAAGTATCAAAATGAACTGTTCTAGTCTATGGAGTTATGGCCAAATTTACCTCCCTAGCTCCTAAATCTATTCTCTCACTCATTAAGTCACAAACTTGTACATGAAAAAATATGTGCCACTTGAATTAAGAACCTTTTGTAAGGACACAATTTCTCTTTACATACAAATTCTTATGACCAAGTCCAAATTGGGCAAGTTTGATCAACAAGTAGTATTACTTCTTCCTTTTAATTTTTTTCTTTTTTTTTTTTCCTGGTATTTAAGTGGAAACAAGTGGTATTGCTTAAGTTATGCTACACACAACTCAACACACTGCTGCCCTTCAGATTTTATTATATTATGTTTAAAAAAAGTTTGACTCGTTTTATTCTCTATGGAGACTTAAATAATGGTAAATATTATTTGGAAAATGCTGAAAATTCCGCACCCTCTTCCCTTTTTATTTTTTTATTTGTTTATTTTTTCGTCTAACTTAAAATGCCATGTCACTTGATGGAGACAAAGGAACTTTTATCCAAAAAATAAAAAAGACTAAAGAAAAAAAAGAAAGAAGAAATGTCCAGGTGCAGTGCATGTATGCATTTGTTTATAAATCAGTAGAACCGGCACCCTGTGCGAGGTTTGTGGGTCCTTTCTTAAAAGTAGGGGTGATCATCGGCCGGTTCGGCCGGTTTTTGAAGTATTTTTTGGACTGAACCGGACACCCTTGGTTTGGAAAAATGGCACACCAAAACCGACCATAAAAAGCATTAAACCATTAGTCATCGGCTCGACTCGGTCCACTTTTTTCGGTCGGTGTACTAGGTTTGAAGCTATTGTAAAAGTATGGAAAAAATAGTCACCGACTCACGAGAACATTGCTGGAAATCTGGGGAAAAAAAAGAAGCAAATAAACTGGAGTATATCCTGTTTATGCAATTGCTGCGCTGGAATTTAGCATATCTTGTTTGTTAGGTTGTATAATAGAAACATTTTAACTTAAAAATCCCACAAGGCCCTGTCGATAATGATGCCTTGGTTGGTGTTTCTCAAGTTTTGAACATAGGCTATGAAGAGTGAAGACTTCTCTCTCTCAAAACTTTTGGAAATTGAAATTGGGGCCTAACAGAAAAGCCCTTAACGTGACAATAGCATTTTGATTTTAAAATCCAAAAGGCCCAGCTGAGTATTATGCCCAACCTAATTTTCCTTTTAAAAATCTGGGATTCAATCTCTCCTTCAGTTTTTAAAACATTTTTCAAGAGAATGAATTTTCCTTCAGAAATTTGATATGCTTCTGTTTCATCACTCTTTATTCCTCCAGGTTGCAGGAAGTAGCAGGATTCTCATGAAAATGGTTATCTGTTCTAGAAAATGGAATTTTCCTTCAAATTCTAGAGCTCCTAAATAAAAAAACTTAAGCACTGAAGCATTGTATTATACAATACCCTTTCGGTCGGTTCGGTGACCGTCGGTGCATGAAATGTCATACCGAGAACCAACCGAAAATGACCGGTTTTGTAATATTGCAAACCAAACAGACCAAATTCTTTTAAAAAACCGTTCAACTTCGGCCCAATTGGTTTGGTTTGGTTCGGTCCGTCGGTTTTGGTCAGTTTTTTACCACCCTTACTTAAAAGCAATATGTACTCTCTCTCTCTCTCTCTCTCATATTCTACTGCAACCCTGAACCCCCAAATCATCATAACTTCAATTTGCTGTCCAACATCCAATGTTTGGATTTTCACAGACCTCCATGCACAGACCTCCACACACAAAGAGAGGAGAGAGAAACATAGAATAAATGGTTGATAGCCATTTGGACGGTAATTCTGCTCCCTCTCTCTCTCTCTCTCTCTCTCTCTCTTCTTCTTCTTCCCATTCCTTTTCTTCTTCATAGAACCAACACACACACATTTTTACTGTGAAAAAACGATAGTGGAAAAATACAGTAAAAATGAATGTAAAAAAAAAACACACATTTTTGTGAAACACATTTTTACTGTAAAAGTTTAGTTTTCATTGAGTTTGAAACTTTTTTGTTTTTCACTGAGTTTTGGGAGAAAAATTGTAAAATGATAAGTTAGCTAGTGTTTTCACTATCCTCTTAAAAACTAGATAGTGATTTTACTGTCCTCTTAAAAACCCACATTTTCACTGTGTTTTTAATTTTCACTGTGTTTTTTTATTAGCACATAAAAAAAAAACAGTAAAAATTAAAAAAACACATGAAAAACTCAAGTTTTCACTGTGTTTTTTTATTAACACAGTAGAAAAAAATACAGTGAAAACCAAAAAAAAAAAATTATTTTCACTGTGTTGTGATGTTTTAACTGTGTTGGGAGTGTTTTCACTGAGTTGGGAGTGTTTTTACTCAACTGTGAGTGTTTTCACTGTGCTAGAGGTAGTCCGATCATTTTTTTTTTTTTTTTCATGTTTATGATGTGGCACAAGAACATATTAGACGAGAATTAAATACGGCAATGATGCACGGAATCAGTAGCAGTGCTCATATTATTTTTATAAGGGGAAATTGGACAAACTTTCTATTTTAGAAGCTTTTCATGTTTAAAGTCCTTCCCAAAGATCTTTTATGGAAAAAGTCTTTTTGGAATGAATTAGACAAAAATACCCCCCTCCCAACAACCTTCAACGTCACCTCCACCCCCAACCCCGGATTTCACTATGCCGAACCTCGAATTTCACTACACCGGAAATGTGTTTCATTACGCCGGAAATACGTTTCACTACGCCGAAAACTGCATTTCACTACTCATTCCATTACGCCAGAATCTTGAGTTTAATTAAGCCGGAATCCGATTTTACTACACCCAAAAAAATTTTTAAAAAAAAATCTTTTTTTTTTTCTACATTTTCCCAGCAACCAAACAAAAAATTAACTTTAAATCATTTATCACAATATTGGCCAACTTTGGCTCCTTCTCTAGAAATTGTGCTACACAATATGTTAATTGTTGATGGTATATACCCATTGATTTTGGTTTGTGTAGAGGAATCAAAGCCCTCTACAAAAACATCTTGTGCTCCTCCTTCAACAGTAAAGCAAACCCACTAATTACACTACCAAATATCTCCAACAGCTTAACAATTCCATTATGTCGTTCAGTTTCAAAGACAAAACAAATTAATTGCACACATTTTACACATCGCAGCAATTTCGGGTTCAGTAAACCTTGTGGATCCAGAAGAAACAAATCAACAAGCTCTATCAAGGTTTGACGTTTAAAATCATTCTCAACAGGGTTCTTATCTGGATCAGTGAAGTCAACAACAATGCAGCAGAGGTTCAACTTACTGACAAAAAGGTTCTGCTTCTTCGCATTTGAAACATCTTTGAATGATAGATAGGGTTCCACCACTTCCATTCCTACTATGACGCTTGCTGGGAAAATTACTAAAGACATCCGTTTAACAACATTCAACCCATTCAAAGTAGCATTTTCACTGTTGCTATGTCGAATTTCATTGCAAAAATTTGCAGAATTGTTTCCGGAATCAAGTATCTAAACTCCAATCACACTTCAATCAACGAGATCAAGCATTCTTCTTGCTTATACACTTCGATTTGCACTCCGATAACATGGTGGAAGTTTGATCCATGTTGGTGCTTAGATCTGATGATGAACGGTGGAGTTGTTGCCGGGGATTGAGAAGCTTTTCATGCTTAAAGTCCTCCCCAAAGATATTTTATGCCAAAAGTCTTTTTGGCATGAATGAGACAAAAATACTCCTTCCCAACAACCTTCAATGTCACCTCCACCCCCAACCCCGGATTTCACTACGCCGGAAATGTGTTTCACTACACCGGAAAATACATTTCACTAAGCCGGAAATACGTTTCACTAAGCCGGAGACTGCATTTCACTACTCATTCCACTACGCCAGAATTTTGAGTTTATTTAAGCCGGAATCCGATTTTACAACACCCAAAAAAATAAAAATAATTTTTTTTTCTACATTTTCCCAGCAACCAAACAAAAAATTAACTTTAAATCCTTTATCACAGTACTGGCCAACTTTGGCTCCTCTAGAAATTGTGCTACACAATATGTTAATTGTTGATGGTATATACCCACTATTTTTAGTTTGTGTAGAGGAATCAGAGCCCTCCACAAAAACATCTTGTGCTCCTCCTTCAACGGTAAAGCAAACCCACTAATTACACTTCCAAATATCTCCAACATCTTAACAATTCCATTATGTCATTCAGTTTCAAAGACAAAACAAATTAATTGCACACATTTTACACATCGCAGCAATTGCTGGTTCAGTAAATCTTGTGGATCTAGAAGAAACAAAATCAATAAGCTCTATCAAAGTTTGAAATTTAAAATCATTCTCAACAGGGTTCTTATCTGGATCAGTGAAGTCAACAACAATGCAACAGAGGTTCAACTTACTGACAAAAAGGTTCTGCTTCTCCGCATTTGAAACATCTTTGAATGATAGATAGGGTTCCACCACTTCTATTCCTGCTGTGACGTTTGCTGGGAAAATTACTAAAGACATCCGTTTAACAACATTCAACCCATTCAAAGTAGCATTTTCACTGTTGCTACTTCGAATTTCATTGCAAAAATTTGCAGAATTGTTTTAGGAATCAAGTATCTAAACTTCGATCATACTTTAATCAACGAGATCAAGCATTCTTCTTGCTTATACACTTCGATTTGCACTCCGATAACATAGTGGAAGTTTAATCCATGTTGGTGCATGTATCTGATGATGAACGGTAGAGTTGCTGCCGGGGATTGTGAAGGTTTGTTCGTCAGTGTGGGTTTGTGGTCGGGGTTCACTATGTCAAGATTTCATCGGAGATTCTATTTTGCCAGCGACTCGTGACTGTCTCCTCTTTGGTGCTTAGAAGAGACAAAAATAAAAAGAAAAGACGTGTTGGTGTTTGTGGGGAGGACTAGGGAAGAGAAGGGTAATTTTGGTATAAAAGAGGATTATTTTAAAATTCGGGACTTAATGCATTAAAATATTTTTGAAAAGGACTTTAGTCATTAAAAATCCTAAATGAAGACTTTATGCAAGAGAGGTCCCTAAAATAGGACTTTTGACCAAATTTCCCTTTTTATAAAGAGTAATGATGGAAAATAAATGTGATGACACAAAACTCGTTGACTTTATAAGTTAGTACAAATGAAAAATATTCTTACGAATGATACCTCATTTTAACTAAAATCAACTTAGACCCTTGAGTCATTGAATTGAAATCTTGAGATGAATTATGCATTAAGTGAATGAGAATTCAAGAACTTATACTCTTAGCTAATTTTAATTAAAATGAGGTATAACTCAAGACTCTAGTACAAATATCTCATTAAAAATAATGTTAGTATAAGTATCTCGTTAAAAAAAATAAAATATATTTGTGCTTCCCATTTTGCCAGATGTAAGCAAGGCAGCGACTTATAATGGATTCTTGTCTTACACGTGTCATCCTAGCCGTCATGGTATCACCGCCCAGAAAAAACCTACTTGGCATATCAAAGCGCGAGAACCCTCTAAAAAACATATCTCATCATAAATATCCGTCGAGGCATACAAATAGATGCCTTCCGGAAGGTTCCGGATCATTCAAAGCAATCAATAGAAACTAAAGAAAAGAAGATATTTTTCATGCCACTCTGCGTGTGTTATGTATTATATATGCCGCATTTCATTTCGTTCGTTATGTATGAGAATTCGAACGCCTCGCACTGCCTCTCTTAAAATCGATCCAATATTGATCTCTGTGTGAATTCTTCCTCCGGCGTCGTTTTATGTACTGAGGTTGTTTCCGGAGATGGAGTTCAATCAAGGGAACCCATCTTATTACACTGTACTTGGTGTACGTACTGATTCCTCCATTGAAGAAATACGCCGTGCTTATCGCAAGCTTGCTCTACAATGGCATCCTGATAGGTGGACAAGAAGCCCTTCTCTGTTAGGTGAAGCCAAGCGTAAATTCCAGCAAATCCAGGAAGCTTATTCAGGTACAGATTTGAATGTTCATAGTATTTGGCTGTGCCAGAGTATTGTGTTTCTTGATACGTTATGTATATACAATTTGGGTGTTTTTGGTTTTCTTGCATTGATCGTAACTTGTTAAATGTTTTATTGAAACAGTATTATCAGACCAGAGCGAGAGAACATTGTACGACGCAGGCTTATATGACCCTGATGATGAAAAGGATGAGGTGGGTGTTCTAAGTTAATGAATGACATCTATTTATTGATTTCGTCAATGAATTTTATTCCTAATAGTATTTGTAATTGATTTTTGTTTCAGGGCTTCTCTGATTTCGTGCAAGAAATGCTGTCTTTAATGGCTCAAGTCCGGAGAGAGGTATGAATCTTGATTTCTATGTTGAATTAGTAAAATTCTCTGTTTGCTATTGTTGCGCTTAAATTTTAGTTAGTTTGCTTCTTTGAAACTGTAATTTCTGCTGAAAATTGTGTTCCATACATTCTATGTAATCAAACACCAAAAGGAGTAACAACTACGGAGTAGTAAATGCTAAATAGTCATCTGTATTGCTTTATGCTTAGTTCCTTTTGGTTACTTTCTGTGGCCATTTAACGCAGTTTATTTAACATTTGCGCTTGAGATAGCGGTTCCTATTGGTTCATGCCCTAGTATTATCTCTTCCTGTTAGGAAGTAGTGGAACTTTACCAATTTTGAGATTATCTATTAGTATAAGATGTCTGTTTTTCTGCCTTCAAATCTCTTAAAGTGCTAATGTTGAGAATCAAGATGAAAAGGTGAGGATGTATACGTATTTGGACGGGGTTTCAAAATTGTGCTCCTCACAGTTTGGGGTTCCCCAAATTGAGGATTTCGGATGATTTAGTTGTCAGACTAAGGCTTTGTTTGGATTAGCTTTGCCTAAAACCATGTTTGGAGAAATCTCTCTTTACATATTTCTTAGAGTCATGTCCAAACCAACTCTTAGACATATCAAAATTTTATAAAGAAGTGATTGTAGCACAAGCTACGGGGTAGCTTTGGCCTCTCAAGTCATCTAGAAGTGATTGTCACAATGTCACCCCTCTCTTGATTAAATGGAATTTTGAGCTGCAAAACTGATTTTAGAAAAAGCTATTCCAAATGGGGCTTAAGTCCGCAATGCAGTCATGTAGGAACCAAAAAATGTCTCAAGTCCTTGCCACTTCCCACCCGCCTGCATAACAATCAATTCATATTATTAATGAGATTGGATTTGAACCATATGATGTTGGTCTCTGGTATTGAGAAGATTTTGCGTGTTCCTTCCAATTGATCAAAGAGGGATTTAAAGAAATTATAATGGCATACCTTCTTCAGTGAAAATGATTAGGTCGCAATGCCAAGATGTCTTGGATTTATATGTTGGAGTAATTTGGAAAGATATTTTGGTAATGTAGGTGTCTAAGTTAGATATGGGGGGTTGTTATTCTAGACGTGTTAATTAAATTCTTAATATTTTTGCAGGATAAGTATTACAGCATGGAGGAACTACAGACGATGTTCATGGAGATGGCCCAAGGATTTGAGTCCTCTCAACAATGGTTTTGCGGGCCTTCGATTCTCAATGATGATGCTGCCGGCCGGTCGAAGAGAACTCGATGGGAAACAAGTCCAATGCCAGAGAGAAGTTCACATTTACATGTATCGGGCATGGGGATGTGCAGAAGTGGTTATTGCAGTTGAGTCAGTTACCAGGATTTCCTCTTTTTCTTTTCAACAATTAGGAAGACCAATGGTACACAGAAGAGATGTTCATTCTTTTATGACTTATTTGAATCTCTCTGGTTCTGAGTTTAAGTTGTTTTTGAGGTGAGTGAACATCCATGACCCAATTGTAATTTGCTCCCAAGTCATGTAAACTTAAAATGACAGATATTTAGACAGTACTTGTACAGAATGATGATTGATTCTCTCTATTCTTAGGTTCTGTAGTCTATTTCTTGATGTTCTGTTTGGCGGTGTTTATGGTGTGCTTCTCTATTTCTTTGAAGTTATGTTCCAACTATGTCTTTCTATATCAAATTTTCATGCTAGAAGTGATTTCATGCCAGAAGTGACCATGACAAGGATGAAAATTTTACCATTTATTCTAAAACTCTCAAGTTGTACAAAAGTGATTACCTTCCTATCTTTTAAATCAAGTGAAATAAATTTCACTCCAAAATGAGTTTAAGCGAAGCCAATGCAAAAGTGCCCTTAGTGGGCTTGGAAGTAGGGAGGATTGGGCGTAACAGGCAGGGCTATGGTCGGGGCTTGAGCTAAGAAGGGTAATTTGTGGGGCTTATGTTGGTAAAGTTTCTCAATTTCAGGCTTTACAAGGGTTGTAAGAAGCCGCGCATTCAACTATTTTGCTTTAAATCTGTTTGTACTCATTTTCTGAAGAAGGAAAATGCCGAGTCCGTAAATTGTGTCCATAATGTTCTCTTAATGATAGTGGCCAATAATTTAATCTTTTGTTTTTTTAACAAGTTCTGCTACAAAGTCATGGATTCATGAAGGAAGAATAGGGCAGTTCTCTGTTTCAGAGTGATGATCGAATCAGTTGATGTGGGGTCCTTCCCGGACTGTTGCGATTCCTTTAAATGGGGCATTACACTGTTGTCCAACTAGCTGCCTTCCTGCACACATCAAATTGCTGTGTTTAGAAAATACCGGAAATCCATGAGGATGTCACCTGCACTGGGTTGCAACAGTCTGGCAGAAACAACATCCATTAATCACTCGTATTTTTCTTCTGCCAAAACCACTATTGGAGTTCCTTAACAACATTATGTTGAAGCTTGTGACAGGCTACTCCAATTCTGCATAAAATTGAGCCATTTTTCGAATCTGCTGCCTGCACTGAAATGCACAATCATTTGGATCCAAGTGCTTCAACGGTGGTGGATCCAATTTTTTAGCTCCTTTCTCTCTCTCTCCTCCCAAACCAAGTATAAATTTCAAGACACTTTTATGTGTTTTGGAGAAAAATGAATTGAGCTAAATTTGGATTCAAATTTAAATCAACTTTTAGGTCCAATCTATTTTTAATCCACTTTTGAAGTCACAATTGGATCAAGAATTTTTGCATCTGGGTTTAAAAAATCAATTTGAATTTACTTCTGAACCCAACATTAGAGTTGCTCTTACTGATATTATTAGACGGTCGTAGAAAGGACATGAGATTAAATCCCGCATTTATTAGAATTGGGTGTTTAATAAAAGGGGAAGGCTAATTCAATTCTGTAGCTCATAAGTTGATATGGACTTTTATATGAAACCCAAAAAAAAAAAAAAAAAAAAAAATTATGGAACCTTAAAAAAAGAAGAAAGGGTTGTTGGAGTGTCAACTGTCAAGGTTGGGCTTCTATCAACCCAACCTGCCCAAATTTACCTAATCTCATGTGGGAACACCCATGTTATTTGTCGTTCGATCTCTTACCAACCATAGTGGACCCTTTTTAATTCTTGCAGTGGAGTAGGCATTCGTTTTTAACCTAAGTATTAATTGCTTCATCCCACGGCCGTTAAAGTCACTCATTGGGAAAGTTGACTGACTTAGAATCAGTACCTAGAAGATCGAACAGAAGGATGAAGATGCTTTAAGGGAGGGAATATTGGACGGTGGCCTTTCTAACCAATTTTCAATTTTCTTCTCCTTCACTCATTCATTAGTGCGGATTCCTTATTCGTCACTTTCTCTCCCCTTTTTGAGTTTTTTCTGCTGTTACATCCCGTCTTTCAGCCTCAACTCCACCACTCTTTTACTCTCCTCCACTTTATTTTAGTACACAATGGGCTAATTGCCCTTGTATCCCCCCCCCAAAAAAAAAAAAAAAAAACAAGAAGAAATACACTTTGCCTCCCCACGACCTGTATAGGTCATTTTCAAATTAGATTCATGTGGTTTTGATTATGGTACTAGTTTTATCCCTTAAGCTATTAGATTGCATTAAATTATACACTTATTTCAGTTAGCCATTTGTTTCGTCGACTGAAAAATAACTTTTTTTTTT
>JAESVK010000285.1:624026-654980 GCA_017140935.1 Hamamelis virginiana | reverse complement strand
CTACAGTAGCTTCTTGCAGGAGGACCAAATTCAAATATCTCAAGCTGCTACAGTGCTGTTGTGGGTTTTAAAAAATCAATAAACATGAAGCCACGTCATTCCGGTGCTCATTCCGGTTCCTCCTTCCGGCCCAATATCATTTCTCTATATATATACTTCTTGACTCTACCGTTCATAAAACAAAACCGTATCAATCGGAACAGACTAAGTTGGTGGGAGGGTGGGGTTTTGGATTGTTGGTATCTATTTCAACAGTCTGTACTAGCATCTTATAAATATAATTGTTGTAATTTAAATTCTGATGTATTTAAAAATAAAATAAAAAACAATGTTGATACGATTATCTAAACCTGTTTTTAGAAAACAACATGATTTCATTAAAAAAGATTTTCAAAATCTTATGACATAAGATCTTTGAACACAGAATTTCACATAAATTTTTATAGAGTCAATTTTAATATATTACGAACAAGCCTTCACTTTTTAAGAATGCAAAGGTTCATGCCTGACAAGGACAGCGTAGGACTGGCATAAACTATTGCAGTCACTGCTCCACCAATTTGTACTCAAATCATTGGAAAAAAAAGCTCTAGCCAGGGAAATAAATTAATCCATCATTAATTTATGTATCCTAAACAGTCGAGGCAGCTACTTTTAAATATAAATAATGTGCAGCCTGTCATATTTTCCATTGGACATCCAAACATGTCCCTAATCAGTAAATCAGTCCACGGTTGTCTTGACCTAATATTAATTTGTGATTGTTACAGAATAATTAGTGTGGTTTCAAATTTTACCGTGTATCAATAAAAAATAAATAAATAAATAAAAATCAAATTTTACCTTTAAAATTGCACAAAAAGCAACTCTCAGAACTCAAACCTCTTGCTTAACTTCCAAGTGGTGAGCTTATAATTATTCAGTTTCAGTCTGGTTTGACAAGATATGATTTACTTCCTCACAAAACGTGGTTCCATGGCAATAACAATTCTATCAAAACAGACCAAACCGTTCAGATTTCTAGATTCACAGCAGGTCCCCCATTTATGCCAATGTTTTCAATCACAAGAATATGTAAACCCATCCTGACCCGACCAACTGATAATATGAAGTTAATTTGTGCCACCAGATGCACAAACCAGCAATATAATAAGCTTCTGAATATGAAAGTTGAACCCAGATACAGTTAAACTCTTGAAACCACCAGTCAAGGTTTCAAGTTTTGGGACCCCAAATTTCGGAAGCAACCTTGGTCTCAGTATCGGTACCGGAGATTGTGTAACCCACGATATACAAGTCATACTCTGAAAGATTATGTGCTTCCCTTACCTGATAAATTGTGGGTTCATGAACTAGCAACCTCTATTGGTGTTCTACAAATGTGGCAGCAAGATAGACTAGCAATTTAATGAACTCCCCGAAACAGAGCCACCATTATTTTCTATTCCAAATTTCCAATTACAGGTTACATCACATGCTGCATTCATAAACATGTATAATAATGAAGAAAGTGATAAATAAAGGAAAATGCTAGCGTGAACCATTCAACGAAAAGATTTTTCATCACAGACGCTTTCCTCACCATTCTATTCAGCGGAGCACAAGATGTGTGGATCTGACCTGACATGTTCAGCATTCATACTGCTTTTGTTCAAATGCATGGTGCTACTTGTGTGATCGCCCATTATCCTACACGGATGTGATGCTAGCTTTGGTTTAATGGAGAATTTGGATGGATGAGGAAAGGTACAAGCTTGTTCAGGAAGCAACACCAACCGCTAGATGGCCCATTCCAGAACCACTGCCAATGCCAATGCTCTTCATATCCTTCCTTACCATCTCATTGCTGCTTCTCACAGATCCCACCTTTTGCTTTCCCTCAATTCTCTGGCCTTTTGTCACCTTACCACCTTCTGAAACTCGATGTTTTTGCAAATTTGTAACCTTCTCTTTCCCTCGCTCTTTCTTTCCAGCAACCTCATTTTTCATTCCAGCTTGTGGATGGCTATTTCTGTTGGTTGATGAAGCCGAAGAAATTGCACTGGCTTCAGAGAACTCAGCCACAAGGCAGTTAGTTGCTCCAGAGAATTGAGGTGAATCAGTTGTGTTCACAGATCCACCACTGGCACAGACATCATGGTCATTTCCTGCCTTCGGATGTGATCGGGATCCTGCAGCAGCTCTACTCCTGGGACTCAATGACTTACTTTGCACTTTAGAGCTAATTGAAACAGCCTGAGACAATATTTGATAAAGCCACCAACATCAGATATCAATTTGACTTCACTTACCACCAATTTAATCTCTCAGAGCATAGAATCACAGATATGGAAACAAAAAACTGTTTGTAATAAAGAACCGCTACTATTCATTAAATAAGGATACAATCGGAAACATTGGACAATAAAGGCTCAATGAACACGGGAAAAAAATACCACGTTTAATTCTCTACAAATTTTAGTGTAAATGATATAAAAGCACTAATTCATGTAGACATTGACTAAAAAAGATACGTGACAAATAAACAAGCTCATATTAAAACTGTAAAAATCAATAGCTGAAAACAAGAATTATAAATAGGAAAAATAAGGATTTGCTCTTTATAAAGAGTGTTTAGCTGAGTCTAACATTTAGTTCTTTTTTCTAAGAATAAAAATTAAGAATCAATAGTCAATCACATTAGTATCTCAACTAAGTTTTGAACATTTTTTTTTGTAGAATCTTTGCTTAAACCACAGTAAAGGAAATGATTAAGCCACCAGGGATAACCCAGATGGTGAGGGATTGTATGGAAATGGGGTAGAATTTGGCTAGATCACAAGTTTGATTCCAGTCCACTGTAACCAACAAAAAGGAAAAAAAAAAAGAAAAGAAAAAGTAAAGCATATGATTTATGGGGTATTTCCATCCTAAGCATTTAAGATGATTCCATAATGTTTTAAATGAGCATTTGAACATCAGTCTACTTTGTTATCCCCAACATTGAAAAGAATCTATACAGCACGATGTATTTATATATATAAAAAAATCATCCAGACAATTCCAATTGAAGATACCATCTGCAATTTTATTATCAGTTATTGTGATGAGTGGGGAGTTTTTGCACTAGTGCATTTTGGTCTCAATGACTCCATTCCAAAGAATGGGTTTCTGCCTACAAATGTCATCGAAGACACAATTGGCAAGTGATGCCAAGGTAAGAACCTTGGACATAGTTACCAGGAAACCTAATCCAAGGTGGGAAACACATTTCTGCAGCAGGTAGAAATTCCCGAAAATTTTTAGGGAAATGTTTCAAAAACAAATGGGAAGCATTTCAGAAATGCAAGGAGAAGTGTTTGCATTGAAAAGAAAAACTCTGCAATTTTTCAACTGGAATTGTTTCTGAAACTAATGACGAACTCAACTATAAATATTTAACACGAGAGTTACATTTGACTCTGAGTATTTCAAACACAACTAATATAACTCAGTAAAAGTAGGAAGTAAATGACACCCTCTCAACTCTTTAAAATGGAGCTGATTGTTTTTATTTTCTATTTTTTCATTCAGTTTTGGGCCACTGATCAGCTTTCTTTTAATGAAAGTATGAAAGAGAAAAAAATTCAACTAATAAATATCTCATTTTAATATCAGACATAATATTTTCTGTTAACAACTTTAATATCAGACATAATACCTTGCAGGACATCCTTCCATGGCTTTTAACAACTTTAATATTTAAAAAAAAAAAAAAAAAAAGCAAAACTTAAAAATGTTTGCATAAGATTTCTTGTCACACAAGGGTCTACATATGAGGAAACATTGTTAGATGGGGTCTTTGAAACTTCAAACCTGAAATTCAAGAAGATCTAGCGGTAGATGACAGTCTTCAATGATACAAATATGGGTAGCATTCATGGTGTAAGCATTTGGGAACTAGTATTAAAATAAACACAACCGGCTGCAGGAAACCTTAAAAACTAGCAAATTCATAGATTTAAATAAGGTCCAATGAACATTAATTACAAAAAAGATAAGCTGACACAATCTCAGAAAATGGCCAAAACAAAAGGGAACAATAGATATAGACTAATATCATATCTGTAACTGAAAAAGAGAAATAAAAATAAATGTTCTATGAGTCAAACTTTGAAGAACAAAAGTTTTCATCATTCCATAGGGTTGAATTTTCTATGCATCTAGCAGTGAAACATGTGAATCATAAGACTGAGCGATAGCATACTTGTTTACGAACCTTGCTTTTGTCTGACCCTGGTTGAGTAGCATCATGATAGAAAGAAGGCATTGGTGTTGCTTTGAAATTAAGGCTTCTTCGAAATTGTTTGATTTCAGCTTCTGTCTTTTCCTGCAAATAAAGTGATGGACCCAATTACTGCCTAGACAAAAAGAAAAGTGAACAATAGAAATAAATATATTTAAAAAACTTAGCATAAGAGGGATGCATTTTGAATTATTATAGATCCTTCCTGTTCAAGAACAGATTTCACGATAATATCTTACAAGAAAATAAATAGATTCGATTTGAAAATACATAAATTTGATTAATATTCTTGCAGTTTTAGTAGCAGTCTAGGTTTCTGCGCAGAAAATAAGGCAGAATAATATGATTACAATCTTAATAGTTTGACAAAGATATAGTTAGTTTCTTTCAATAATATAAGATTCCCTACAAATAATAATTAGATAATCTCAGCTTACAACAGCAAAAGGTAACAAGAGGATGAGTCCATGTACCTGTGTTCTTACTTGAATTTGGTTCATCTCAGCTTCCTTAGCATGCATTTTTTCCTCTAACTTCATATAGAACTGAACCAAATTAGTCATGTCACAACAACAGATGAATAAGTCACTACAATCTGATTTCTTGTAATTAAAGTAAAATTTAATTCCAAAGAAGAGCATGCTTGCTTGCCTCTTTCCTCCTTTCTGCTCGTACTCCACTTTTGAAATTAAAAACTACAGGAGTAGATTTCATGTCCGGTCTACTTGAATTCACAGTCCGCTTGGGCCTACATAATGATAACTCTATATCAAAATTCTGCAAGTCAAATTGTTGATGTGAGCTTTCAAGATGATGTTTCTTTTGAACCTGTTTGAAGTTTGTCCTGTCCTGGATTCAACCTTCTCCAAAGCAGAAGGTTGAGGTTCCACTACTTTCTTTGCCCTTAGATCTTTTTCACTGCTACAACAAGAAGAGAAAAGTCTTTGAGAACCCAACCAATAGAAGGTATAATTTTTCCATTTTTTAAAAAAGCAACAAATACCTTTTAGCATCATGAATTATTTTTGCTTTCAAACTTTCAGAATCCTGTGGATAAGGGATAGATCAATAAAAAGGAGAGAATGAGAAACATGTATAACCAGGAAACTTCACTATTAAATAATGCTAAGAAGTCAAAATACAAGGCATAAATTATGAGGCTAAGAACATCAAACAGGATAATGCCTTTAGTTGCATATCATACAACTGCTTACCTCTAGTCTTGGAGTTCTGCGAACTAAACGTGCACTTGGATTGGCAGTTTGTGATGACTTCTTATTTGTATTCATTCTCTGCGAACTCTCTCTTTCTCTTCTACTTGGATTCTTTGCAGAATCTTTAGATGCTTCACTTGAAATGTTTCTCTGAGCTTGAATAGCATTGAACTGAGACTTCAATCTGGGCTTGATAAGTTTGGTTTCCGTTGCACCCCTCAACTAGAGTATAGAAATCAAGGAGAGTAAGCCACAGAGAAAACCATCGTGGGAGAAAATCTAAATGCAAATTTGGAAAACACTATACATAACACACTGATGCACATTAAAATGACATAAGATAATCAAAGCTGGTGCATGTTAAAATAACATAAGATGGCCAAAGCGCATCTCTGACATTTCCTAATTATTATAATCTCAAGCCTTTTGATGGATACATTACTATCATGTTTGACCATGGAACTATTAATGAAGTAAAATTTTGTTAATGCAATAGCAATATGTTGAAAGTGCACACCTTTGGAGAAGGATTTCGCTTTAGTTCTGAACTAGTAGTAGGATCTTTTCCAGATGTTTGACTCTTGGGGGAAGAATTGATCGCTTTAGAAACTTCATCTACATTTTCTCTTCCATCATTAATGTTCTCTTTTACTTCTTTCTTTGGTTCAGCATTGTCTAAATCTAATTTGTCGCATCCAGCTTCAAATTGAAGTGTTTCCTCAAGCTCGACAAGTTTAAGATCACCCACCATAACATCAGCATTGTTAAATGCAGGTTCCTTCTGAGGTTCATAATATGAGATTCCCATATCTTCTCTTTCATATTTCATCACCTCAGACTCTGCATGACAATCTGAACCTTCAGGGCTCTCATCAAAGTGAACAAAATGGCGACCTTCATTGACAAGTTCAAATTCTTCTCTGCAACCCATGTTATCTGAGATGTCATTTTCACTTGTTTGATATTCTGTCCCGTTTTGGCACTCAGATGAACTCTGAAGCAGAAGGGCCTTCTTCTTGAAATGAGCTTCAAAATAAGCCTTCTTCTCAATAACTGAACCAGGTTTCGAGCATTTCTCAACCTCTTCAAGATATCTATTGTGTGAGAAGGATGACCTCCTTTCCCAAGATAAGGATTCACTTTCAAACCTTCCAAATGAAATAGAGCCAGAGTGTAAAGCATCTGCCTGCCCAGTTAAAAAAATAATTGGAAGTTAACTAAGCCTTTATTGACAAATTAAAAAACAAGCAGACAACTATCTTTTATAGTGCAAGAATAGATAAGTTAGTCATCCAGCTTACCACTAATGCAAAATATGTAGTGAAATTTGCAATCGCCTTTAATTTCCTGTGTGTGCTTGCAGGAGGTGGTTGGGTGCACATCAATTTAAATGTTTGTGTGTTGTGTTGATGCAAGACAAATGTTTTTTGAGAAATAATGAACTTTTTACAACCAAAAAGGGTGGGGGGGACCTCATGAATCATATGCAATTTTTGTCTTCACTCTTTACTCTCCAACATGAATTAGTCTTTGGCCACACAACACACAAGTTCAATAATGTAATTCAGAAATCCTGAATTTCTTGCTATGCTGAGTGCAGGAGCACATATAAAGCATGTGTAAATGTGCTTACATGCATGTGATAACCAATTAACCATTATTATATTTTGGCACCAATTATACAATCTCATAATCTACATAAAAATCAGTATTTTATCTATGAAATGTTGGTCCCCTTTATGACTGCAATTTAAGAAAAATATTAGTGAATTAAACATCCAATAGAAAGTACAGAACTATATATCAGATGACTATACATAGGTAACATGGAAAGATAAGTGCAGACCAGAACCATGGAGACGATGTGAATAGAGCAAGGGCAATACCAGAATAAGGCCTCATAAGTCATAATAATAATGACATCACTACCCATACCACTAATTATAAATTATGACTCATTACCGCAATTAAGTGGATCAACGGACAAAAAAAAGACAAACAAGATATCTGTTTTGTTAGGAAAGGCTGAGATTAGGACAAGTCATAAACATATCCAATTGAATTCAACGTAAGCAAGAAATTAGCCTAACAATAAAAGCACGTTTGGTACAAAAAATCACACCAACAAACTATAGCCAACATAATATCTATTTCTGTTTTCTTCTGAAAGTAACTATTTATCATTCCAAAAGGCTTGTTTTTCACAAAACTTTGGTCCATTATAGTCACTACAAAATTTGGTTTCCCTTTAAGTCATCCAAAGTCAATATTCCCAACTTTTTTCATCAAGCAAAAGTATTGACTTCATATATCAATGAAGGGAGAAAAAATTGCCCCTGTACACGTTTGATATACAAGTAATACAGCTATGAAAGTACAGACAATAATCTAACTATATTGGGACTTTCCAATCACTGTCAGTTGTTTTTATCGTCTCCATCAGGTGTTCAATGCTGAAAGCAAGCAATTAAGGAATAGTCCTGTAGTTGGTGATGTGGTTATGGCACAGATTTATAATTTGGGAGTTGGAAACAAGAAGGTGAAAGGAAAATGGGAAATGTGAGACAGGAATGGGAAAGCCGTCTATCAATGATTAAGAAACTTCATGAACATCAATATTTGTGGGCCATTACAACAAAAAGAACAATGTTATCCATCCTGGGACCTGAGTAACATGGTTCGCCACCTTACCCTTTCAATTCAAAACCAATAAGCAAGTTTATGCATTTGTTTTTCAAAGTGCCATTGTCACATCAGACAGAATGTGGAGTTGGAACAATCCAATTTGGAAAAACAACCTTATTCCCCATCGAAAACAAATCATTGAGATCTATAGATCTTGTTACAAATGCAGATCATTCATCATTTGAATATACAATTTCTTATTGTTTCTTACAAGAGTATTAATCATTTACGTAGGAGGCAAGATCAACTTACATACTTTTTACTTTTATACCTCTTAATAACCTTTTATAGAACTTATATTTTGCTAAACCAACTGTTGGATTAAACACTCCTTACTTCCCCATCATGTTCACCAAATATCAAGTCAATCAAAGATATCTATTCCATCCATAACAACTTGGAATTATAATTTTATTATAAAAAGAAGTGTAACTTTATGGATCTGGTGCATCCTAATATGTAACTTTATGGGTGGATTAAAATCTTCTTACTTACCAATCATGTTCACCAAATATCAAGTTAATCAAAGATAGCTATTCCATCAGTAAAGCACTTTAAATTAGAGTTTTATTATAAAAAGAGTGTAACTTTATGGATCAGGTGCATAATAATGTTTGATTAATGAAATATTTGGCATACATGACAAGCATGGTAGGGATATTTAATGCAACAATGGACTTGGCAAAATGTGGGTCCTACAAAAAGCTATTGAGGAGTGTAAGAGTAGAAAACCTTACACTAGGTATAATTTGATCCTAACTATATACATAAAATAAGTTCTAGTAAAAGGAAATGCTTAAGATCAAATAAGTTAACATGGAGATGCCATCCAGGTCAGAAGGTGAAGTATGCAGGCATCCTACTCTATGATTGGGTTTGAACCCCCACACAGGCAGAGTCTTCATCAATCTACTAGCCCATTATCTTAGTAAAAATACTTGTATATGGATTTCTTGCCTGCTACCCTAAACATTAATAATTAAATTGTATAATTTGTGAACTAGTTATAGGCTGCGAATTATAAGTGAGTCTTGGAACTTTTTTCTTGATAACCAAATCATACAGTGAGACTTCAGCAACACAGTTCACGGACTAAATCATATAGAAAACAGATTAAGATTAGATCCCTTAGTTATAAGGTGGAAACAAAACCTGAAAATTGAAGCTAAAGGGTTCTTTGATTTCTCCAGCCATGACCACCCAAATCAGGCATCAAACTCCCTAATCACCTGTTAAAACAATACAATATATAAACATTTGTAATGTATCAAACTTTAAAATACTATATTGATACAGACAATCACGGACAACCATTTCAAATAGATCTGCATACATATATGCATCTCTCTCTCTCTCTCTCTCTCTCTCTCTCTCTCTCTCTCTATATATATATATATATGCAATCAACTATCAGTCTCAACGATATCACCATCCGGCATCCGTAGTTCCTCGAATTTAACTACAACAATATCGGCAACACGAAAAATATAACAGGAAAAAAAAAATATAAAAACCAATGTTGCATCACTGAGTTCTCTCATTGAAATGCTGATCGGTCAGTATAAGTTCTAAAACATCATGTAAGAGAGAGACAGTGTGTGTGTGTGTTTGAGAAAGAGAGAGAGAATTGAAAGAAATTAATACCTTAAATACGCATTTACACAAAAATGAAACTGCATTTGTCACTGAGAAATCAACGGCAAAGACAGCAACAAGAACTGCCTGGAAAGAGAAACAGATCAACAAGAGCAAAGCTTTCTAATACTTCGATCTCTGCAAAATAAATAGTTCTAAATAGATCAAGCAAAGCGTATCGTTGAATCGATTGGAGGAATCTTAAGCAAGCGTGTAGGAGTAATAGCACTGGAGCAGTTTCTTCTTTTTGGATCCTTCTCCGTCAAAGACAACTGACTCTCCCTCTCTCTCTCTCTCTCTCTCTCTCTCTACATGTTTATTTAGTGTTCTACTGTAAATCTAATAAGGTGCTTAAGAGGTGCATCAACCATCATGTGCTCTTGTCTTTTTGTCTTCTTCTGCACACCCCATCTCGATTTCCTCTTCTAATCCTCCGTCCAAATCTTTTTAAAACTTACCGTTCATTTTTTACTCCATCCGACGGCTCATAATTTTCGATCAGGTGGGTTTTAAATCGAACGGTATCCACGACAGTAAGATTCTCCCACGTGTCAACTTTTGGACTGGTTGACTGAGGTGAAAAAGTGACCAATCATTTAAGTTGATTTTTATGATAGGATATTCTGGCCGTTGGATCTGTGGAGTTATGGTTTAGAGAATGATGATTATGGGCCCTACTGCCGTGGACTTAGATCCATGTGGGCCGTCTAGGGTAGATGTAATGATTAGAATGGTGGATTAAAGGTACATCGATCTGATCATTTACTTAAGGTATGGGCCAAGTAGTAATAATTTTCGCGCAAAGCTACAAGTTATTACTTACTGTCCTTCGGCTTGTGCAATAACAGAGCCAGCGCGTGTCTCTTGGTACCCGACATCAGAATGTTATAGGGCCGGCGGCCACTGGGCCTCGATCTCGCTATTCTAAGAGGGTATTTGCAAAGGTAGCGGATAATGCAACTCATTTGCACTATTTGTCCATTCTAATTATTTATAATTTTTTATTATTTTATGAAAAAATATATTATTTTTAAGAAAACTAACCACGCTATCCATTAGAAAACATTATTTTGAACAACTTTGTAGAATAAAAGTTTTCCAAAATCTATCATTTAAGTAGACTTTTTGGCATTTTTTATGAAATATTCTGTAAAAATAATAAATTGTCAAAAAGTCTACTTAAATGATAGATTTTGGAAAAACTTTCTTCTACAAAGTTGTTCAAAATGATGCTTTCTAGTGGCTAATGCGACTAGTTTTTTTTAAAACAATGTATTTTTTTTTTTTTTCATAAAACGGTAAAAAATCACAAATAGTTGGGGTGAGCAAATAGTTCAAAGGGATTGCATTATCCCCTCTCATTTGCAAACTTAAGAATCTAGTGGTTGAGAATAAGTTTGTTTGATTTTTATTTAATACTGTTTGATAAGTGTATTTTTTCTATAGATCAATTTAATTCTATTCAAAAAATAAAGCATAAACACAATTTTTTTCAAACCAACTGTAAGATAGTTTACATAAAAACCATATAACATAAATATATTAGAACTAATCAAATCCAATTTTTAAAGTTTCCAAACATGCCCTAAATCTAGTTAATTAACCAGTTAACCTTTCCAAGGAACGATTTTATTGTGATGGAAAATTATTTTGTGCTAAATTGTTCTGATGAATAATTTTATAGGATAATTAGTATATTAAATATATATATTTTTATCTAAAGGACTGTTACAACAGTCTAATTTCACTTTTTTTTTTCTTCAAAATGTTGTTCAATTAATGTATTGCTAAATCAATTTTGTCAATTAATGTATTGATAATTAGTATATTAAAATGGAACCTTAAGTTGTACGTTCATAACATGAAATGTATAATTAATGTATTGTACATTAATATATAGTATATATAGGGAAATTAAATTATACCAAAACCCTGATTCTATTCCAACTAGAATTGATTAATTCATTAATAGTAGGAGACACTTGAAATTTCATGGTATGCCCAACCATGAAGAGAATTAATATATCACATTCTTCGTTATCTTAATTCTTTCATCATTTTAGATTTTTCCTTGGCTACTTTCAACTCCTAACCTATTTCCTTAAGGTCTCTTGTGGCCCGTTCCAATTAAATATATAACAACTTGACCTGCTGGTTCTTGGCCGATAATCTTAGTTTGCCATTCCAAAATCTGCAAGCCAAATTAAGTCTATTATATATATATATATATACACGGTTACCAGCAAGCGCTAGAACCAGCGCAGACGTACTGTGCTACCCTTAAACACAAATATACAAGTTGTACAACGATATTCAGCCACCATGTGGATTCGCCTTAATTAATTACCTAAAATCTTGTAGGGTTTTAAATACGCTTCCATTCTAAAAGCCTATGTTATTAAGTATATAAAGCTATGACGGGTGCGTTTGGTTTGGCTGCTAAGCACACACGGTGCGGCTCAGCAAAATGGTGGGGTTTTGGGTGGCCAAATCAAGTTCTAATTTTTTATTTGGCTTTTTTGCTGATGTAAAATGAGTATTTTAAAAAAACGGACTATTGGATTGTATATTTTTCTTATGTATGATAGGCATGTCAAAAATTACAATGATCTCACGGTTGGTTTATGAAATACAGACTGTGAAATAGTTTAACAGAGTGTATTTTAGATTCACAGTTTGTATTTCAAAAATAGACCGTCAGATCACTGTGATTTTTGGTATGCCTGTCATACATAGAAAGAATATTCAATCTAACGGTCGGTTTTTCAAAATACATAATTTACATTGGCCAAAAGGCCAAATAAAAAAATGGAGGCTTGATTTGGCCACCCAAAATATCACCATTTTGCTAAGCCGCACCGTGAGTGCTCAGCAGCCAAACCAAACCCATAACAGGTCTTTTATTTGGACAATGTGAGATAGAGTGGTTTCTAGCTAGCTAGAACACTACCCCTAACGTGGAGGCTCATATGGGCCTGTCACGTGGAGTGCTCGGACATGTATTTGAAATTATACCTAACCCTTTATTTGGGCAAAGTGATAGAGTGGAGAACTATGACTTCACATATTCCTTCAGAGTTATGTCCAAACCATCACTTCGATCACGTATTAATATTTCCTATTATAAGTGATTGTGGCAAAACCTAAGGGGCATAACTTTGACCAACTATCGTAGCTACCACCCCTCAAATAGTTTAAAAGTGATTATTATCTCATCTCTTAAAGGTATGCTTGCATTAACTTTTTATAACATTGCTTTTAAAAAATTATCTCTTCACATATATGTTTAAATTAAGTTATATTCAAATCATGTTTTCACAAATCAAAATTTTCATACTTGAAGTGATTGTGATAAAAATTGGAGCCTCCTAACTTTTGTCACAATCACTTAGAGTATGAAAATGTTGCAAACTCTCCTATCACCCCTTAAGTCATCTAAAAATAAATTTGATTTCATCTCTTGTATCAAGTGAAATTTTGAGTTTCAAAAGTGATTTTAAGAAAACTTAATGCAAAAGGTGCCTTAAATGAAATAAAATGTTAAGCTTTTCAAGTCATTTTAAATAGAGCTAATCCAAACAGGGCTTAGAAGCTAGAACTTTGTATTAATAATTTTCCCACTTTAATTTGACTGCATTTTGTAGAGATGGAAGGTGCAGATTCCTGCACAGAGACACAATTTATCAAGTGGTTGTACACTTGTACTCAGTCAGCATGCAGGATAGACCACCGACTACATATCCATGAAAGAAATTATATCCAATTCCTAATTAATAGAACTAAACTCTGATTTATAACCAGGCCCAATTAATAAATTGATACATTAATATTTTAGAGCAAGGTCGGGCAGGCATATTATTAATATGAAGAATACATATAAATTCATGGAAAAAAAAGGCCCTACCCATGTGTTATTACATACTGCAGTCCAAGATCTGATCCACGGATTTGGTGAGAGAGTAATCTCAATATGTGCTTATCCAAAAAAAAAAAACCACCTCAATATGTCGTGTAAAAGTCCATGGTTGTGCCGAATAGCTAGATTTTATAAGATCCAAAAAATGGTAGGCGGGGTTCATGTCGTTGTGGAAATTGGATAGCAAAGGAAGAAGTAGGTCCTCTCGAGTATTTTATATACCAGTATAGCACCTCTCTCTCTCTCTCTCTCTCTCTCTCTTATATAGTCCTTTTCTTATGAGGACATTCTCACATAAGCTTATGTGAGAATTTGGTTTTTTAGCCAATGTAAGATGTATATTTTAAAAAACCAGCAGTTGGATTGAATATTTTTCTTATATATGACATGCATACTAAAAATCAATGTGATGTGATAGTCGGTTTCTAAAATATGGACTATGAAAAACTATAATATTATCTAACGGTCACAGTTAAAGACTGAATTTTAGAAACCAACTGTGATATCACTGTGATTTTTGGCATGGATATCATACATTAAAAGAATATCTAATCCAACAGTCGGTTTTCAAAAATTCATATCTTACATTGACTAAAAAGTCAAGTCCTTATATAAGGAAGTCTTCATAAGAATATATATATATATATGATCAAGTCAGCATATGCTTATATAAATTTATGTGAGTGAGAAGTTAGTAGATAATCAGAAATGCTAAGGTCAGGTCAACCTGATGCAAGTTGTATCAGTCGCTTCAATTACAACCATTTGCACAATTTATTTTGAAAAACCGATTGTTGGATTTAATACATTTCTTATGTATGTCATGTTTGCCAAAAATCATAGTGATCTAATGGTCTGTTTTAAAAAAAATGGACGGTGAAAAAATGGTGACATTTTGAAGAACAAAAAAGTCACAGTTTTTTTACACTAACATTTTTCAAAAACTAACTGTTGGAATCCTGTGATTTTTGACAAATATGACATTGACAAGAGTGGTATCAAATCCAACAATCGGTTTTTCAAAATATACTGTGCAAATGTTATAATCAAAGTAACTTGAAACTAGGGGTGTTCAAGAATCGACCGGGACCGATTGAACTGACCAAAACCAAATCAAACCGCTCTATTTGGTTGGTTTTAATGAGTGCCACTATCCCTAATGGTTTTCATTTTCCTTAAATCAAGGTGATTGAGGGTATAGACCGACCAAACCGACCGATGTACACCCTTACTATTTACATAATGCATGTTTGTTTGATTGTAGTTATATGAATTAGCCCAATTGGAACTTATTTTGGAAATTGGTACTTGGTAGTGTGAATTACTTCATGCATAATAGGTTTTTATTTTGGATAACACAATTTTCAAATTACTTCATGCATAATAGGTTCCAATTACTAGTGGTTGATTTTGGGTGACACAATTTTCAAATTACTTCATGCATAACAGGTTTCGCATTGCTAGTAGTTGAAAAGAGAGAGAACGTAAGAGTTGGCCGGCAGTGACAATTGTTTTGGGTGACACAATTTTTCGACAATTTTTTTTTTTTTTTCAAATTAGCATTTATCAAAATCGATGATAAACCGACCGAACCAAGCCGAAAAACATCCCCTATTTTGGTTGGTGATCATGAGTGCCACGGTCTCTAATGGTTTTCATTTTCCTCAAACCGAGGTGATTGGTTTGGTTCATATAATGAGGGTATAGACCAACCAAACCGACTGATATACGCTCGTACTTGAAACAAATCAGATAGGCTTAACCTTAGCATTTTTGCATAAATAAATGTGAGATAGATAATTTAAGATATTTTAAATTATATAAATAAAGAGTTTCAAAATAAAAACTAATAGCCTCAAATTCCACCCCTTCCATTAAATGGACTAGCTGAGTTGGTATGGGTAGATATGTTTGCAACGGTAATGTGATACCAGCCAATAGCTATGTTGAAATAACCGTGTCACAGTGGCGGCCATGTGATGACCCTAGTTTGCGTGATTCATGTGACCCCATGTGTTGTTTGGCCTGTCTTCCTGGCTGTAAGTCCAACATAATTAAAGAGCTCACGAACACACAAGAGAGTGTTATTTTGTAACCATTAAAACCTTGATTTTAACTATAATGCGCACGTGCACATATGATCCTAGATGGATGACTAGGATTAAATCTAATTTAAATGTAAACAACACCGTTGTAGTACCAGACATTTTAATTTGAAATTAATAATCATTTTGACATATTCTTTTTTGAATGGTGAGATCCATCATCTCAAATCAATTTCATCTTTTCTGCATACCACTTAATTCCATCTTTTTCGCATACCACTCAAAGAATGACATGTCAGAGTAGTTTTTAATTTCGAGTTAAAGTGCTTGGTGTTATAGCATTTTTTAAATATGAACTATAGCTTCTAATCGAGATTGATTAGGATTAAGACTCTATAGGGTACGTGGGAAAAAATGTAGATGCAATATGATTCATTTGAGTTAATGCACAAAATTTATGTAAATTGCTACAAATAAATCGATATTACTGAAGATAGAAAATATTTTTTTAATGGTACATTTAATTTTACAGGTTTTTCATGAGTAATGGCAAAACGGTCATTTCATTAAAGTACAAACAATGCATCAATCCAAATTTTAACTTCCTTATAATCAAGTGATATTTGTAGTTATGGAAAGTTCGAAGAGCCTACAAGCTTTTTAACATTGATGGTCTCATACTCTCATGACGAGTGAAGATCATCTATCCCAAAATTTTGTCCCCATTTTTTTATCCCTTCTCACTGAAGTTTACTTTGAAAAATTCATTTTTTAAAAAATATTCATTGTTGGTTTTTCAAGATGACTTTTGTGAGAGGAAACGGAATTTTGGGCCATGATAGATGATCTCCACTCTCTCATGACTAGAATCATACTATAGAGTGAGATCGAATACTTCAAAATATCAAAACTGCCCTTGTTTTGACCAACTTCACTTCTCATTCTTATATCTTACAATAGACATAGAGTTTGGCCACCAAAGTTTACATGCATTATCTACATATACCCAACATTAATATACTACAAAAATTTTAAAGCAATTGAATATACAGAGTATAGAGATATATAAACATCCAAGACTTGGTTATTTATTTATTTATTTTTTTATGACCAGGTGTCCGGGACAGCTTACGCGCACCTCGACTAATCCCGGGACCCTGAAGTTAACGACCGGGTAAGCCCTCCAGTGGCCCCAAGAGTTTAGCATGAACTTGGTTAATTTGCATCACTGGGATTGGGGCTTACAATCATGGGCCGAGATTGCTCCAAAAATGAAAAGCATATGGGCAGAGCCTTCATGGGTGAAAAGTCTCTAAAGTAGAGTGGATTTAATAATCTTCAGTATTTGGTCCTTTTGGTAGGGCTATGTTATTTATATATACATCTTGATTGTATATTTTGATATTGATTTGACTAATATGCTAGGAGTGTTTGCATTAATTACATTTCAGGTTTGTTCATTTATCGATCATTTGATAGACATGACACTATGAATCAGGAGATTTTAAAAGTTAAATGCGCGCTTTTAAGACAATTCATTTACAGCAACCTCAATCCATAGTATTTTTATTATGTATTGACAAGTGTCGACTCTCCTGACTTAGGACGAGCCAATTTTTTTCTCTTACTATAAATCAAATACAAACAGAAAATAGAAAATAAAAAATTTGAAAGTTGCAACAATTCTTGGTAAATGATGACGAAACCATGCAGGCCTAGAGTGCAGCAACATTGTTTCTGGAAATGCTCTTAAGGAAAGATCCAGTCTTGGTTAACTCCCGAAGTGGTTTGTCTGTGAATCTAATCAAATTATATGTGATACCTCCAGCAATGGTGCCAATGATAGGTCCAACAATATATACCCACAGTCCTTTATATATTTGCATGACAACAGCAGGTCCGATGCTCCTGGCAGGGTTCATGGATGCCCCAGAAGCTGGCCTGCATTCAATAAATTTATGAAATTAAAATTTAAAAACAAAAATGAATGAATTTGATTAAAAAACTCAAGATTGGTCTTAAAAATTGGTTTTTTTTTTTAAAGCCAATAACAAAAGAAAAAAAATAAATAAATATGCAATTAACCAAACCCCAACCCAAACACACAAAGGGGGAGGGACATTTGGTTTGAAGAAAGAAAAATTACCCAGCAACGAAGACATTTAATGTTATTGTCATTCCAACCGCTAGTCCTGCCAACTCTCCAATCTGTACAAAAAATAAAATAAAATAAAATAAAGAAAGGTAGAGGGGCACTATTTTTTCTTTTTTTCTTTTTTTAAAAAAGAAATTCATCTAAAGGAAAATGTGCATATATTTTTACTAATAATATTCAAATAGTTTTCACACAAAACCTCTCCTTTTTGTAAGAGTGTTAGTTTATTGAAGAACTACTAGCAAACGAAATGAAGGTGAAGTACTATAAATAAAGGAATGTTTGTGTTTTAATTAGGGTAGGGAAAGATATCTGTCATCATAAGTCGACCATGATATATGGGTTTGTGAGCCAGGTCTGCCCGACCCATGATATATGGGTATGAATATAGATGGGTCAAAACATAGTACTAGTTAAATGGGTAATGTACATTTTGTGGCCCAATCCATTTAGATCCAATCCATACTAGCTCATATACCCCATTTTCCACCCCTAACCACCATGGAAAGCATGATCTGTTGAACAAGAATGATTAAGAGAGCCTCCAATTTGGCCTGTCATGTTATATGTGGGGTTGGTTTGCTTGAATATATGGGTACGTAGTTATCTTAATAAAAGAAACTTTTAATATTAGTGAGAGGCAAGAATTTATTATTATGGAGTTTTAAGAAGTCATGGTAGAGTTTTAAGAGTTCAAGAATTTGGTTCAAGAGCTCAAACAAAGTTCCAAAGAAGTAAAACTTTAATTCTATCTTAAATATTTGTTCATATGTCATAATTTTATTTAAACCTAGTAATTAGTGGTGTGGAGATATATATGATCATGAACAAACTACAACCATCCCAGTATTTATGTTCTCATGAACATCAGAACATATGTCCATGTCTACATGTTTGTATCCGCATATTCTCTTAATCGAACAAATAAATATCAAATATTCATATTTTTAAAATTAATCATGATGTATAACGGAATATAAATGGAGAAGAAGAGGATTAATGGCCGGCCTCCTCATAAGGGAATGAACACCATTAACAAGTAATTAAGGTTAAGAATTACTAACTGCTCTATTGTCTGTGGCAACACCAGAAATAACAAACATGAGGAGGAAGGAGATGATGATCTCAAGGATAAGAGATTGCAGATTAGACCCAGCTGGAACAGTTCCAAAGTATTCGTCTGGTGTAACATTAAAAATAAAGCATAACGAGAGACTAGCAAGAACTGATCCTAGCACCTGTGCCACGATATATATAGGCACCTGCAAATAAATTAATATTTAATTTATAGGCCTAGAGTGGAAATTTGGATATATATACATACAATTTCTTTTAGCTAAACCCATTAAACAATATTAAATGAATATTCTGAAAATCAAACCTGCCTGTTTATAAGGGAAATGTCGAAAAAGGGCAAAAGTGAGGGTGACTGCAGGATTGAAATGGGCACCGGAAATATGCCCAGTGGAATATACCATGACCATAACAATTAAGCCCCATGTGATACAAATCCCTGGAAATGTTACCTTACCCTCATACATCTTATTCACAACCACTGAACCACACCCAGCAAAAATCACAAAATATGTCCCAATGAACTCTGCAATCACCTGTTAGAGAGAGAGAGAGAGAAATATATATTTGCTAAAAATAAATAATTATCAATATTGCAGGCTACAATCATGCTGTATAGTTAAGGTGCACCTCATACAAGTTTGCATAAAGTCATCCGTGCAGAATCCAATGCAGGACACAGTTTGAAAATTCTCCTTGTGAATTAGATGAATCGCTTATGAAATTCATGTTCGCCAAAAATCATAATGATTCAAGGGTGGATTTTTCAAACTTTATTCTGCAATGAGCTGTACACAAGTCACCTTAAACATGACTCTTGTGGGCAATTAATGAATGAATATACAAAACTTTTTCTTACCTTCTGTATGATTTGAACCGTCTCAGATGAAGAGCACATTTCTTTGGTTCGATCCCTTTTCGGTGAACTGCTGCATTCACCTTGTTCCATCTTTCTTATCTCTTGCGCAGACATTACTTTCTATAATTAATTATCAAGCAAGTTATGGTCTTAATTAAAACTACCAAAGTCGCTCTCTCTCTCTCTCTAATGGTTGGGGATTTACAATCTGCGGGTCATGGAAGGAGCACTGATTCTACGAAGACAGGCTTTGGTAATTTGGTTTTATATTCGGATACTGTTATAAAGACGCGTATTACGTGCTATGTGGATATTCTTGATGCTATTCAGGCCACTAACTGAAATAACTGCCAAAACCAAGTCAATGACATTCTCATTATCTTAACCTTTCCTATAGATATTTCACATTAAAAGATAAATAAATATTAGGTAAGAAAGAAAAGCAGTGGTTGGATGGGCTGGCCATAGATTCAAGTATGTAGATGTAAGCCAGTTGGGCCTGATGTGGACACGGGACATCCACAAGTTGAGGTTTTGCTAGACACAACCAGCCTGTCGGCCGTAACTACCTTTTCCATCAGTGAACATCAACAAGTGTGTATTGTTAAGCCACCGGAGGTAGCCCAGATAGCTGGGGATTGAAGGGGAATAGGGTAAGATTAGGAGATCACGGGTTTAATTTCCGTCAATTGTTAAAAATTAAAATAAAAAAATTGTGGGTTTGATTTCCTTCAATTGCTAAAAAAAAATAAAAATGTGTATTATTTTCTAATAGTTACGTTTGTTTCATGGGAAAATACAGTAAAAAATTATCTGACAACGGTCCTCCACAGAAGGTTCAAAGGCCATATTCCAGTGTCTCGAGCTTTAGCTTAATTCAAGCAGGTCAAGATATATGGACCAACAAAGGCTCAGGATTATTAAAAAAACAGGCCAGTAGGCCCAGTTTTGTGCTAATTCTCAAGGCCCAATCTTCACCCTTGGGTAGGTAAGTAGCTAATTCCGTTATTGGACGTATAGAATTTGGGTATGGTTGTCGCAATCCTTCCAAGTACTAATGCAACCCATTTGTAAATACACCTTGAGTATTATTAAATAAACCCTACAAACTTGCAAGAATACCACTAACCCCATTTTACTCCCAAATAATATCTATCTACACCCCTTTTACCCACGCCTTCCCATTCCTCATCCAAAGACGCAGACCTAGAGCACAAACCGTGCCTTCGTCAATGACCCCTCATTGACACCAACTCCTGCAGGTTTCTACTCTAACGATGACGACTCTGGTATCCTCTCTCTCTCTTTCTCTCTTTCTAAAACTAAAACTAGCCGATTCATCATATTTGAAACTCACTGACTCCGGTAGGTACCCTCACATTCTCTCCTCTCTCTCTTAAATTCATAGCTTCTTTATTTTTATTTTGTTTTGCAAAATCGCGGGCTTGTTATAAGAACTAAAATAAAATATGATGGAAATATTATGTGGAAGAACTGATAACATTTGGGAAATGTTCTAAATTAGAACATTTGGGAAATGTTCTTAGTTCTACCACATGACATTTTGTTATGGTTCTCATAATAAGTCACGATTTTGCAAATTAAAAAAAAAAATGTAACTGCTCAAAAATACATAAAAATCACATACCTTTTCACTCTTATTAGCCTCTTGGAAGTCCATTATGATGTCCAAAGTTTCTAAACCATCCAAAGGTCATAGAAAGATGATTTTTTTTTTTAACGTGGGGTATATATATCCAAATTGGTTGTTGTGAATTAGTATTTTAAAAACTAATGTCCTTCATCGTAAATTTACACAATGATATTTTTGGAAAATGAAAGTTTGGGGTTGCCTTAGTACTTGGAGGGGTTTCAACAACTACTCCCATAGAGTTTCTTAGGTTGATTTTTGATGGGATGAGGAATCAACATAAGAGTCCACACGAATATGTCCATGGGCCATTGCTGGCCTTTCAAGGCTTGATGAAAAAAGGGGCTCAGCCTAGAGCACAAGTGCACAACCTTACTTTTAGGCCCAATATCTTTTCCTATTATGGGCTTATATAGGTAGGCCTTTCAACCAGCATTACGACCAATTGTCCTCGGCCCATTAGGTGTGAAATTGCGATGGAATGCCATAAGAGACCATATTTAGAGTCCCCTCTTTTAAATTTTGATTGGTTTCGTTGTGTAATACATTATACATATAATTAATGAACAAATTAATTATTTAATTCAAGAGAGATAGAAAATTGAGTAAAAAACATGTTTGGTTACCAGTAAGTAAGGACTATACAGAGCATCTATGAGCAGGCTTTTTGGTTGCACCATTTCCATTTGAATATAGAGACGAAACTCCAGCACCAGTATAATTCCCAAGGACCCACCATCAAAAGCAAAGTTATAATGGTGTCACCTCTTCTCTTTAATTTCTAGCCACACATCCATCATCCATGGTCCCTAATTGGACCAACGATCTAATCCCCTCTCACCTTCTCCCCTCTCACTTGTTTGATGGTAAAATTTTAACAGTAAATTTGAAATCTACAAGAATTTAGAGGTTCACTGTTGAACATGTAAACTCACAAGTCCGAGCAGATTTTTCATAAAATCCAATAAAAAATGAACTACGCACAGAAAAGTTAAAATTGAATTTCCCATTAGATCCATGCATAAAGATGGTGCATAAAAGTTGGATCCAATCTAACAATCTTTAAACATGGATTAATTATATGTAAATCCGATTCCAAATGGAATTTTTTATTTTTATTTTTGTTATAAGGGCTAATCAAACCTTAAATTTGACCTCCACCCACTCCACTAGGTACCAAGTGAGCAAAGTCTTATAGGTATTCTTGATTGAATTATTACTTGAATTGTATTTATGTATATGTGTGTGTATATATATATATATATTGCATGGTGTAAGTGCGTGACATCGCACATTCACAGTATATATCAATAAAAATCGTCTGTGATTATACATGTCAAAGGGTGGTTGATCACACAGACCACTGTGATGAATACCACATGGGCACGATGTCATGCTTCTAAACCAATTCAGGTATATAAGAACATATATATAAAAACAAATATACATAGGATTACTATGTTGAATAGTAAGCTGAGACACGCAAGACCCAACCGCAGTGCCCATTAGTTTGGTCTTGACATGACCAAAGTTAAACCTATTCTAAGAATGGTACAAGAAAATTAAGGACAGCCCATTAGTATGATTCTAGTTAGACAGAGAGAGTTGATCACAGACCACTGTGATGGATACCGTGCATGCACAATATCTTGCCCATACACCAGTTAAAGTGTATATTATATAAGAACACTTATATAAAAACAGATATACATAGAACTACTGTGTCAAATAGTAAGCCGAGACACCCAAGACCCAACCACCATGCCCATTAATTTCGTCTTGACATGACCAAAATTAAACCAATTCTAAGAATGGTACAAGGAAATAAGGGACAACCCATTCGTATGATTCTACAATGTGAGAGAGAGAGAGAGAGAACTCACATCACAGCAATTATTCAAATGTACCATTTTCTTTTCTTAGACCAAGTTCAGGAAAATAGGAAAACGCTGAAGAATACAGTCAAAATGGCAGAAAAATAAAAAGGTTCAATCAGAGGAGACATGGGGTTTTGACATGATGCATCCCAAAACTCAATGGAAAGATGCGTGGGTTGTCGTGGCTCGGTTTGTAAAACGAACCTTTTTTTATTTTTTAGGGCACTGTCCCTCTCAAGTGTCAACCCAACTTTAATGGTCCCAGCCATTGTTGGCCCTCTCTACCCCCATCTAATGTCCGTGGTTCACCCTACACTGACAATGACACATCTCTCTCTTTCTCTCCCTACCTATTAATTTCTTCTTGTTTGCATGTATTTATTTTCATCTGAACCACGGCTTTAAATTTTTTCTGGTCCATGCCCCACCTGCCCAAAATTTAATAAATCCGACTGAATCATGTTATCTTGAGTATGATGGAATTGGGTTTTTGTTACTGAAAACTTTCCCCTGAAATGGAATTTGTAATAATTGGTAACCAAATCCATTAAAGTCTTTGTTTGGATTTGCTTGTATTAATTCGATTCACTCAATATAGGATGGAGAATGAAGCCATGCACCTGAGGACGCCGCCATATGTTTTTCCTCCTTGGCCTAATTGCAACACTCCCTCATATCGTTGTATTACTATTATCATTCCTTTGAATGCTTCACCTGGTTCGGACAAAGGATTGTACCTTGGGATGTTATGGGGTTATTCTTTATCCCTAAGCAAAGAGCAGGGGCTATGGCCATCCTCAAAAAATGTATTTTTAACATCAAGATAAGATATTTTAAACAAAACAAACAATGCAAGAAATTATGAATAAAAGAACACGAATTGAAGTAGGGTGTGTACCAAAAAACATGCACATTTATTCTCCTTGGAGTATGTTCAGTACTGTGGTCAAACACAATGTTGGTATTCACCATAGTTTGATTTAATTTCGAACAATAAACCCTAACAATCTATTATGCCTCACAACTAATTAAACTCTACATTTCTAGCTAATTGTTGAAAAGTACTCGTAGGAAAAGAAGGAATTGAAAGAACGAAAATGAAAATTTTAATTTTCACTTCTTTTCCTTTGTCTTCCAAGCAATATTTGTACAAAGATGAAAGATCTGATTAATAATTTTAAACATGGACAAAATAATTTACCACTTTACCTCACAAAACTTTTAAAATGTGTATATATATATATACACACAACTGATTTTATCAGCACTACCTAACTTTAACTAAAGTATATATATAGCTCATCTTATCAGCACTACCCTGACTTTAACTAAAAGTCAGCTAAGAACACAACCTCTTGAATTCTCATTCACTTAATGAATGATTCATCTCAAGATTTCAATTTAATGACTCCACGCTGATTTTAGTTAAAGTCAGGTACTCCTCTTGGATTCTCATTCACTTAATGGATAATTCATCTTAAGATTCCAATTTAATGACTTCATGGTCTTAACTGATTTTAGTTAAAGCCAGGTACCCCTGATAAGAACATTTTTATACTCTCTCTCTCTCTCTCTCTCTCTCTCTCTCTCTCTCTCAAATGAATGAATGAATCAGCACACTCAACCACCTTTTTATTTTTATTTTTTTGTTGAATACTCTCCCAACTATTTGAGATGGGCAATTAGATTCTTTCCACACTTTACCTTACAAAAGCAATAAACACAGCCCCCCCTCCCCCTTTCCCCCCTCTCCACACACGTACATACACACCCCCACTCAAAATGCATCAATCAATCCACAGTCATTCACTCAAAATCTTATCCCAACTAATTTGGATAGGCAATTGGATTCTGCTCCATCTTGTCAAAGCCACTCTTCATGGCATGTCAGAGGTACAAAATTTATGCTCAGTTTTGTTGCTTTTGTACAAAAAAAAGGTACCCATTTAAACCATATAGATCACTACTTCATCAACCTGTGGTGCTATCTCATTATTAATTATCATTTCCAGTGCAGATTTGGACTCATCATCAACACTTTCAAGTTCGATCCAGGCATGCATTGTGGGGACTATTAATTTCAGCCCTCCAATTTCTCATTCACACGTATATGCCCTAGCTTATTAATTGGTACATATAGACTGTGAATACAAATGGGACCCCAAAAGTTATTAATATCAGAATTGGGTCCCATTAAATATTTGTATTCAAAGGAAAAAACTAGATTGAGTAAACTACATAAGTCCACAGCTTCTGCCATATTTCATTCTCAAAAATAGTCCCTACCTCAATTGGATCCTATCCTCTCTCAAACCTTCTCCTCCACTTGCAATAATAATTATAATATACTCATGCACCACCTTTACGCTTCAATCACAATATTTTCAAAACCCTAACACCACATGACCTAAGTATGGGCATCCATTTGGGCATGGACCCACCAATGTTTTGGCCACGTGTACGCGTGCACAAACTGTACGATGTTCTTCATCATATGGGCCGATAGTCTTTGTCAAATTAGTGCTATGGGAGATTTTCTCCATGCGTATTCCTTCGTCGTATTATATTTAATCACTGTGAGCCATGTGATCCGTTGGATTCTTATCGGATGGTCATTGTCACTTCTGTTTGGCTGGTTGAAGAGAGTAGAGAGTCATTTATAGCTGTGGATACCTACCAAGAATGGATTGAGGGTACCTAGCTACTGCATAAAGATTTTTTGTATTAGGGTTTAAATGTTTGTTTCAGTACCGATCGATAAGT
Organism: Hamamelis virginiana; assembly: GCA_017140935.1. Classification (NCBI taxonomy): domain Eukaryota; kingdom Viridiplantae; phylum Streptophyta; class Magnoliopsida; order Saxifragales; family Hamamelidaceae; genus Hamamelis; species Hamamelis virginiana. Next base: position 628,842 of record JAESVK010000285.1, on the reverse strand, counting down.
TCATGCTTTGTCCCACGGATTTCAATAGTACATGTAAGAGTAGTGAGTTCCAAAGCAAGGGGACTTTGAACTTGTGAACTTAGTTCACAACTTCACACACACGTGTGTGCAGTGGCGAGGCCACATGGAGTTTGGGGAATATTTTTTTAAAAATTTTGTACTCCATAAAAATTTAAAATTTTGTATATGCCTCCCCTCAATTTTTGTTTTACCCATTCATTTTATTTTCCTATTTCTCATTTTTCTTATATACTTTTATTTGGATTATATATCCATAAGTTTCTATCATAAGCTTTTTATACCACATGGTACAAGACTCCTTTTAACATAACAAATAGACAAAAAAAAAATTCAAAATCTCAAGCTCCTCATGCTATAAAATTGGAAGACTCTAAACTTAGGATCTTTTAGATAATTTTTCTTTTTCACTTTTCCTCTTTATTATATATACTAGTTGCGACGACTGTCATTATGGATAGAGCATTTTTTGCTATAAAGATTATAAAGAATTAATTATGTAACAAAATAGGAGATCAATTGATCATGAATGATGGCTTAATTGTGTTTATTAAGAAATGGGCATTTGATAGCGTTAATGATGAAGCTATCATACAATGCTTTTAAAAGATAGACTCCATAAAAAACGATTGTAAATAAATTGAACTGAAATGTGGTGTAACAAATATTAATGGAAAGACATGCTATCAGGTGCACCTGATGCAACTTGCATCAAATGACTTGCTTTAAGGCTATTTTCATAGCATATTTTGAAAAACTAGCCGTTGGATTGGATACCCCTCTCATGAATGTCATGTCTGCCAAAAATCACAGTAATCCAATGGTTGGTTTTTGAAAACTTTCACCGCAAAAAACTGTGACATTTTTGTTCTTCAAAATGTCACCATTTTTCCAAAGTAAGTTATTTCAGAAACCGACCGTTGGATTACTGTGATTTTTGGCAAACATGACATTCATGAGAGGGGTATCCACTCCAACGGTCACTTTTTCATAATATGTAGCAAAAGTGGCCTTAAAAGAAGCCACCTAATGTAAGTTGCATTAGGTGCATCGGTAGTAGCATGTTTGTATCTATGGATCATAAATTTTTATAATTTTTTCTACCTCAATCTAACACAATAAAATAATTGTACAAAATCATTTTTTTTATTTTTTTGATTAGGATAAAGTAGTAACAATCTATTAAAATTCGCCCCTCCTGAACAGGATTCCTGGCATTGCCCCTGCGTGTGTGTATTTATATATGTAAATGATCACGTTAGGATATATTGATATTTCAAATAGTCGATTAGCTTACAAGCATGGGGGAATTGTAGGATAAATAATTTGAAAACTAATAATTGGATTAAATACTATTCTTATGCATGTCATGCATATAAAAAATCAAAGTGATGTAATGATTAATTTTCACAAAATGTGAAAATACTATCAGAGACACTTCAATGTCTACATTTTAGAACCAGTTGTTTTATTGATTTTTGACATGCATGACATGAATAAAAATATCTAATCTAACTGCTAGTTTTTCAAATTACTTATAACAATAAAAGTGAGCTGACATTAAACTCCCTTACAAGAGTCACTTATCCTTTCCATTTCTTAATGCTACCATAAGTCATATAGGGTCATATGATAGTAAGAACTGGTTATTTTGTCCTGTAAAGATGGGAGTACGAAAACAAAGTGTAATGGCGAGACCGTGAGAGGGACCATATCTATATAGTGTATGTGGTCTGTGGAGTGCTGTACAAAACAAGGTCACTCCAAAATTGGCAAACCTAGCTAGCTTAAGAGATTATATATTTGAGGTTGAAACAATCTTATGAATATTGAGACTTGAAAAGAAACAAGGAGCTAGATGGGGACATCAGACATCATAACTTGGAGAAGAATTTATATATATATATATATATAAAGTTTTTTTCTACTACAAAGATTCTATCATGTTCATTTTATCTGCATTTGAAGTTGTAAATGTCAAGAAACTTGTTAATGTTAATGTTTCTCAGTTTGAGCTTATTTGAGCTTGAGATCTAAACATAGTTGTTGAATGAGTTGATCGAGCTTGACTAATTAATCAAAGTTATGATTTTATTTTTTAACTTCAAACGCACATTTTGGAGCTTCTTCTCTATCCAAACAGGGCCTAATTAAGTTGAACAGTTAAACTAAGTTCCCACCCATCAATTGGAGCCCTCGAACAACAAGAGGAGCATGATGACTTGTTTCCTTGTGATGTAGAACAAGGGGGGCCAGTTCTGGGATGCACAGGATCGAGAGAAGGCATTTAAGGTCGACAAAATGACATTTCTCCTTTCAAACTGCCATTAACTTTGTATTTGGACCCAATTAATTAAAGCAAAAACAGTCCCACCCAAAAAACCAACTAGCTGCATCCAAATTAAACATCTCTCCCATTGCACAAACTAAAATCTTCAAAACATATATCACTCTATCATAAAAACATCTCCCACAATCAAACCATCACTGAAACAAAAATCAGCAATTCCATACTGAAAAATCCAAAGAACAGTGCTTGCTCCCAATAAATTATTTAGGGTTTTATACCAATAAGACCCTGATATAAGATGCTTATATCAGTACGATTATTTAAGTAGAACATCTCCCAAAAACAGAGTACGTAGCTTTCATCCAGAAGCAAAACAGCTTGTTCATTTGCAATTCTTAATTACAAAGAGGAATTTTTTTTTTTTTTTTTCTTAAATCTTCTATATGTTGAGCCCATACTAGCTAGAACAAAACGATAAGCCCAACAAAGGCATAGTACCAAAAAAAAAAAAAAAAAAAATAAATATAAAAAAAATTTTAAAATAAAAAAATTGAAATTTTTAAAGAAATAAAATGCTTAATTTCAAAAAAAATCAAAAAGAAAATTAAAAAAAAAAAAAAAATATTAAAAAAAAAAAAAAAAAAATTCTTAAAAGATGATAATATTGTCTTTCATTAAACAACCTTTTTTTGAATCGAAATTTGCATTTAAATATCTAACTATTGACCATACCATATATCGTAAAGCTTGTAAAAAAAGTACTTTATGCTCATTTGAAGTTAGGTTATTTTTTCTGGATATGCAAGCAGTCCACTTGAACTTTTATCACCCCAAACACTGCCCAAACGATTCAATTTACATCAATAATTAAAAAACGCGTGCTAAGAATTTTGAGCGTGGCTAAAAATACTAGTTAGGTGGCACATTAGATGAGCATGTGGCATGCCACAGGGTTCGCGAGATTCATGGAATATTTTGGTGAGAAGTGAGCAGAATGCAAAGATCAAGGTAGGAGGCCGGCATCCTATGCATGCAAGAGCAGGAGAGGAGCATGCACAGCGAGTAGCGAAGGAACGCGTGGGGATGAGAGCTTTTTGTAGTGTTCTCCATGCAAAAGCACAATCACCAATCACTCTCTAGCTTCCCTTCCCGGGTATGTTTGTTTTACGTGCTTTTTAATTAATTAATGTAGCCCCCTTAATTTTACAAAACTACCCTTAATATCGTTAAATACCAGACAGCCATTTGGTGCAAATGGTTGGACAAAATTGTAATAAAAAAAAGGAAAGAAAAATGAGGAGATTTTCGTTTATGGGGTTGCCAAACAGCCCACTATAAGTATGGGTTTCGAGGTGATTGTGTAATGCGCATGTTCCCCTTCAACCCAATTTAAATCTTGGGGTTGCCAAACAGTCCCCTAAATCTTGCACCCAATTTAAATCTTGGGGTTGCCAAACATCCCACTAATTCTTGCAGCAAATTAATGAGAATTGAGAATGTTGTACAGGTTGGCAAGCCTTGATTCAATAAGTTTCCGAAATAATTGAGTTACACTTGTCAAGCTAATGAAAGCTTTCACGTGCTCATATCCCCTTTCTCTTTCTAATTATCCTATAATTTATATATATATATATATATGCTACAGTCAGGCCGGCCTGACTGTGGCATTTGTGCAGTCACCCCATTTTAGGGGTGATGCAGGTCACAGGTCACAGTTTCGACCGTTGGATATCCTATTCATACAATACTTGTCATGCCTACAAAAAATCACAGTGATCCGACGGTTGGTTCTGAGAAAACTGACTTTGAAAAAAACTGAAAAAAAAACTGTCATTTTTTATTCCTTGAATTCCAGTTTTTTTCAGTAATATTATTTTACCACATTTTTCCAATCACCTTACATGAACCAATGGTAAAAAATAAAAAATAAATAAATAAAAATTAAATTTATTGATGTATACCACACATCAAATGCCAACTAATAAGGTGAGTAAAGTGTCATTTTCTTTAACTTTTTTTTCTTTTTATTTATTGTGAATCTCATCAATTTTTCCCTCTCTCTCTTTTTAATTATATTTTATTTTTATTTAAAATATTGGTTCTACTTTACTTTTTATTTTTTGTGGTATTTTAAAATTTTTAGTTTTTAAATAATATATTCAAATTAATTTTCTCCAATCTATTTAATAGTTTTAATCATTCTTATTTATTAAAATATATATTCTAACCCTATAAATATAATTAAGATCAAAAAATTAAAATATTTATTTTATACAATTATAATTTATTAGATAAAACCATATTGATAAGTCCCGCGCATTACGCGGGTTTGCACCCGTACAAACATATACAAAACATCAAGTTTATGAATAATTAACTTATTGATTAGCTTTCGGTCCTTATCGTATGTTTTTTTTATTATTCTTTTTTATGTTTTTTTTTTTCACATGGACTTTTTCTACTTATGTTGGTGCATGTCCACCAAATTTGATGGCAGTTTCATTTCCC
>JAESVK010000285.1:538753-614026 GCA_017140935.1 Hamamelis virginiana | reverse complement strand
GATGAGTATTTTATCAAACGGTCGATTTTTTAAATATATTTTACAACTGACCCTACAAAAGCGCAGAATGTCAAAATATATAAAACTGAAGGTTTTTTTGAACATAAGGGCACATGATTCTCTTTTTGGCTAAATGTTACATATTTTCACAATGACACTTTTCAAAAAACCAACCGTTAGATCACTGTGAGTTTTTGCAAGCAGGACATACAGAAGAGGAGCATCTAATCCAACGGTCAGTTTTACGAACTGTCATGCCTGCAAAAACTCATAGTGATGCCACTCTTCTATATATCATGCATGCAAAAACTCACAGTGATCCGACGGTTGGTTTTTGAAAAAATTGATTGCAAAATTGTGACATTTTGAATAACTGTAAGAACGTAGTTTTTGTTGAGAATTTAAATATAACATGTTAAATTTTTTTGTTAAATGCGGAAATTTTCTTTTATTTTGTTGGCGTGTATATGCGTTAAAAAAAAAAAAAAAAAGATAAGGTTGACCCATTATATATGGATCGGCTGGTCAGGTCGACCCATGATATGTGGGCTGGCGGGTTGGGTCGACCCATGATATATGGTCATGGATCGAGATATATATGACATGTTAAATTTTGTTGGTAAATGCGGCAATTTTATTTTATTTTGAGTTTTTTTTTTGTTGGCGTGTACATGCGGGAAAAAAAAAATTCAATCCATGATATATATGGGTTGGTGGGTAGGGCCTGGTTGGGTCATGATATATGGGCATGAATCTAAATGGGTCAAGACATTATACTAGTTAAATGGGTCAAGTATGTTTTATGGTCCAACCCATTTAGACCCAACCCAAACCCGCCCATTTGCCACCCTTACTGTATACAATACTATCATTCTTTGAGAAATTGTGAAAACAAAATGCAGCTTCAAGGCATTCATTTTTGCCTTGTTAGGTTTTTTCTTTTTTTTTCCCCTTTTTAATCTTATCTTGTACTTTTATTCCACTTAAATCTCATCTTAATGTCCTATATATTCTCTTGGGTTACATACTTATAAGCATCTAGTAGGATTCTCTTGGGTTACATACTTATAAGCATCTAGTAGGACTCCTTTGGGGAGCTAGAGTTCCCCCCAACCCCAACCCCAACCCCAACCCCATGATATGATAGAGACCTAATATTAAAAAAGTCAAAAGTGTGGTCACCATATATATATATAGTGAAAGTTAATGGAGGGAGTCATAGATTAGAAAAGATTCAAAACGAATACAATCTCATATACATAGTGTTCATGCACCTAGCTCCCTTTTCTGCAATAAAATCTCAATTTGATAATAACAATAAATCATGTTGAGTAGTGAAAAAGTGTGTGCAGAGGATCGATGCGAGAGTTGTGCCCAAGTTTGACCCACAGAAAATGATTGGTCAATTAGGGTTGCGTGGAAGCAAAATCTTGTTATTGCATGTACTTTTACCATCGTCATCATTCTTTTTTGAATTTTAATTTTCTATATTGTCTTTAACCGGTTGATGGAATTATAAAAAATAAAAATAAAAAAAAACTTTTAATTAACTATTAATTAAAATATGTCTATTAACGTCACAGCTATCGATTGATCGATTCCCTACGACTAGCCCAAGTGCTGAGGGGAGGGAAATGGAAATTAAAGGTTAGAGAGCAGAATAGGTCTAAGGGTTGAATCTCTTCTGTTGTAATGAAAAAGAAAAAAAAAAAGAAAACCCCTTAAATCTCTTCTATTGGAATAGAAAAAAGAAAAAAAAAAAAACCTCCCTTTCAAAAAACAAAAGTCCATAAAGTTAATTTCAAGGGATTTATGACTGTTAGAATTGCAAGAATAGTGATAGAATTGAGTAAATTAGTAGCTGCATGAAAATTTTAATTGGTAATTAATGGTTAGAATATATTGATTAGTGGGTTTTTAGATTAGTGGTAGAAAGGGGAAAAGTAAAAGAGAAATCTGTTTGTAATGATTTAAATTATCCAGATGGAAGGGAACAATAGATGATGGAAGTTTATGAATAATGAACATCAGTCACATTCACATACCTAATATTTCAGTCTCCTTTGGACCCCTGCATGATTGAATATGCAATTATCAAATCACACAAAAAAGTGTAACCTTTTGGCAGGGGAAGCTTTACCCACCACCAAATTCCTCCTAGCTAGCAAAAAGAGGAATAAAAGAAACTGAGTTTGGGACCTCAGTTAGACCTTTGGAAATCCCTACAAATCTACCAAACTAAAACTATGGATCTACTAAATTAACAACTCTCTCTCTCTCTCTCTCTCATAATTATCATGTAATGGGCTCCACCAAAGAGGGGGATTGACAGAGGCATCATTCGTAAACCACATTCCATCTCCATTCAACTCTATTATTGTTGGTTAATTAAGGACAGCATAAAATTTTGCACTCTAATTCATGGAATAGGTGTCACAAAGGACTATTGTCTCACCATTTAATTTCAAGAGGGGGAGAATTATGACCTAAGGTATAAGTTCAAACTTACAAATCCAATAGTTAATTGTAAGTAATAATACTACGCTAGCTATTGTTTTGTAAGGAGTTAGAAAAATTATTATTTGGACAGGTGAAAATAATAATCTTTTAAATAAAATCAATAGTTATATATGCATAAGTCACTCACATAAGCATTATGTACCGTCTGTTTGAAGAATAAATAGGTAAAAATAGCTGCACTCACTGCTCAACAAAGCGTGGACTAGCTGTGCGCTCCCCATTCATATGCATCTTTGATCGTCTTGTCACGAATCACAATGCCATGGTTTCTGAATGGATGGATGCTTCAATGACTCTAAAGATGGATCGTTGGATCAACCAAGCTGGCATTGTAAGGTTTCTATCCAATGAGAGGGGACCACCTGTACCTCATCACAAAAGCATTAAAGGACCCAAAAGGCCAAAAAAGGGGTTGAAGAGTGTGACATGTACAATTTTCCTTCACGATCACACATGGGTTATGCACATGCCAACTTCTGTGGGGGACCCACTGTGCACGTGCATATCAGTTGCTAAAGAAAAACGTACAGGACCAGCTCTTATCTCTTTCATTGTTTGTTCAAAATCTTCTTTCTTTCACTAATAAAATTATGCCACGTACATTGGATTGAAAGACCGAAATTTGAAATATATTCAATTTGTTTTAATATATATGGGTAGTTAAGTAATTAACTCTTTAATGTTCTAATTACTTCCAATTAGACCTATTAATGTATCGGATTTGGCAAATAACATGACCCTTAAAAAATAAGATTTGAGTCGATAAATTAGTGTGCAAAATCCGATACATTAATATATATATCATTATTTTGCCTTTTATTAAGCCAATCTTAAGCTAAGTTCTAGCTAGTTTAGTTGTTTAAAGTATTAATTAATGAATTTATTGAACCAGTTAATACCCTATTAGAGCTTGAGTCTATAAATTAAGGAAAATGTGCTCCAAAATAAGGAAGTGGCTACTAGAAACAAAGCAACAACCACGACAAGTATGGGAAGTGCAAAATCTAAAGTTGCTTTTAGATGTGCTGTCGTTTTTCATATTTTTAACAAATGAAAATGACTTACTTGTTTTTATTTTTATTTTTATTTTTTAAAAACAATAAGCATGCTTTGTAGTGATAATGATTAGTCATTTTAAAAAAATTATATATAAAAAAATTAAATGCATTTGGATAAGTACAATGAAATTTAACAAATTAACGGTGATAATTAGGGAAATGATGGGATAATTGTAGTTATAGAGTAGTCCTGATGGTAGTGAAATTAGGGCGGTAATAGAGAAGGTGATGACAACAGATGCAACAATGATAGGATTAATGGGACAATGATGGCTATGGAGTTGTGGGGGCAATAGGACAATGGTCATAGTGAAATTGGGGTAGAAATGAAAGAGGTGGCAAAGGCAGCAAGTTCCATAAGCTGGTGACCTAATTAGTGGCAGTAACGGAAATGGGATGGTAACGATGAAGGAATAGCACAGAATGTAATAATGATGGAGTTGGTGGGAGAGTGGTAGAGGCAGCAACGACAACAAAAATGGGCGCAAGAATGGTAAGTGCGGTGGAAGAATGGCAGCGTTGAATGTCATGGTGATGATAGAATTGGGACAATGAGGGTGATGAATCATGATACTAAGAATTTTGGGAACAATTTCTAAAAATATAGAAAATTTTAGGAATTATTCTCAAAATTAAAAAACAAAATCAAACTTCCCAAATATACTTTCAAAAAATTGTATTATTTTTTTATTTTAAAAATAACAAATAAGAAACGACAGCATAATCAAATAAGGCCTACAAATTCCAATTCAATAAAAGATTTTAGTCCTAGAAGGGATGTCAAAAGATCAAAGGAGGGGGGGAGAGAGGGGGGAAAAAGTCATCTGATGTGGTCCAATTAAGTTGAAAGCTCCAAAGTCACTCTCTATTGGTGCAGTTAGTAAGCAGATAGTTAAGGTAGTGCATGTGAGTCAAAAGAGGTGTGCCTGTCGGCCCATTGGGCTCCAACACCACACACCCCACAACCCCATCTTTGCTTTTCCAATACTATCAACTTCCCACTTGCTGCCCATCACTGACAACTGTTCTCTTAGTCTGTAACTTTGTACTAACTAAAATTGAATTGTTAACTTAAAAAAAAAAAAAATTAAAACTAAAATTAAATTACAAAATTATGTTTTTTCTTGCTGCAAATTTCCAGTCCCCATATTTTATCCCCTCTCAAAAAAATAATTCTTTTAAAAAACCTCCATTCCATATTTTTCGAGAATTGATTTTGTGACAGGGAATAGAAAATAAAAACAATAGATCTGTTTTCGTTATTTCTTAAAAATATATGCAGTGAATTTTTATGCATATACATACCAAATTTCACTCTCTGTTTTTTTTCATTACTTAGTCCGTCCATTGGAATATACAATGAAAATAACTCATTTTCTTTTTCTTTTCTCAACTCTCTTTTTTAGAACTTTTTTGGCCCTTTTATCTGTTTTTATTTTTTTAAAAAGGATTCCAAGGGAAGGCTATAAAGATATTGTTCAAACCCACAAAGAAATTTAAACCTAAGTTTGCACCTACATATGGAAACTGTTTTTCTCACATCCCAAACACAGACTCCCCTGTTTTTTTGTTCAAGTGTTCAACTTCTACTCCTGTCATGCAGCTTTTTCTCTTTTCTTTTTTTCCTCCTCTTGGGACTGATAAGGTTGCAGTTTTACATCCCACTTAATATATTCTTTTGGAACTGAAAGGGCTTTACAAAATTAACCTCAATAAAAGAAGCAAGGACAATAGTTCACACTTGTGGGTGCTTTGAAGTGTTGTACGTTAAAAACCTAAAAAGCCTGACTAAACAGTGTGGCAGGGTTCATTGACCTCAATTGCACTAATCGAACAAAAGCAAGATCTTGGACCATGGGACTGTAATTGATTGGATGGATGATAGAGTGGGAACCTTCCTTTATCTCCCCCATTAGTTTTCCCAATTTTTCTTTTCTCTTCTTTTTCTGACCAAAACGTGGGAATTTGAGGATGCATGCGCGGAATTTAATATTTTTTTGTTGGAAAATTATTCAAAATTGTCCGAATTTAGACCTTGAGGTCTTTGGAATTTTCAATTCTTTTGTCTATTTGTTATGTTAAAATGAATCCCTTGAATCTAATAGTACGTGTAAAATGCTTATCTCAGTGACTTATGAGTACGTAATTACCTCCTCTTCTTCTTTTTTGGTGTGTGGAGCTTAAAACGCCTATTTGTATTATGATGTATTTTTATATAGAACATCATGAGCTAATTCAATTTCCTGAATTATCCAAATAAACCATTAATGGTTTAGCAATACTACATTCCACATTCGGATCTCACATTTTTGTGACAGACATGGTTAAAATGACAGTGTTTGTATTTTTTTTTTTCTAAGGCCGTCCCAATTGGATTAGTTTTGTCTAAAACTACTTTGAGAGTTAGCTCAAAATTCAATTTGATCTAAACGATGGAGTGATAATCACTACCAAACAACTTGAGGGGTGATAGGAGAGTTGGCCAAAGAGGAGCCTCTTAACTGTTGCCATAATCATTTCTAGTATGAAAATTTTAATACATGAACAAATGGTTTGAAGATAATTTTGAAAAGATGTAAAGAGATAATTCTCTAAGAGTTATTTTAGGATAAACGAATTCAAACGGGCCTTTAATTTTGGTTGAAGTGATTATGAGCAGTACTTAGGGCTTGTTTACTTTGTGAAAATTTTCGCAATTTTCATTTTCATTTTCAATAAAAACAGAAAACGGTCTAAAAAACACGTTTACTTGTAAAAAATGAAAATTATTTTCAAAAAAATAAATTTAGTTTTTAAGAAAATATGAAAACATCAAAAATTCGTTTTTTGTATTTTCATGAAAACTGAAAACAAGGATTATATCGTGACAATGCTTATAAACATAGAAAAAAATATGTAGACCAACTGTAAAATCAAAAAATAAAAATAATAAAATATATAGAGATAATATATAGTTTTAGTAAATGCATTTACACTATTTTTTAGATTTTGAAAACAGTTTTAATTTTTGCAAAGTAAACACATTTTCTAAATTTTGAAAACTGAAAATGAAAACGATTTTTAAAAAATTTTCAAAGAAAATAAAAATTATAAAAATTTTCACGAAGTAAACATGGCCTTAATTCAATAATTCTTGTCTAGTTGTTTTTCCCTATAATTTTTTTATTTGGGTGGAAATGGATTTGAAAACTAAACGTCTAAACCAATTTACTAATTTAGGCTTGGTAATAGTGGAACAGCCTCAGGGTGGGCTGAGCACAGTTTTTGGGCTAAATTTGGTTAGCCCAAAGCTCACTGGTCACAACTTTACTGTATTATATTGGGGCGCCAGGTATTCTAGTCAGAATAGCTCTGCCAGGCTTAGTACTGTAGTAGGCTTAACTATATTTTGTTTGGTTAGTTTCCATTATTAGGTCAATTTAATCACAAATTTCAAGTGCAATAAGCTAAAAATTCTGTAAAATTGATAACCCAAATCATATAAATATAAATTTAATTATATAAATATCCTTATCTTTATGCTATTCCAAAAGATTATTTCAATTTTCGTTAACCAAAAAAAGAAAAAATTCAGAAATTTTTGTGATCCATTTGGGCCAAATCTATTTTCAATGAATGTTACAGTCGATTGGGCCAAAGCTATCTCTAGTAGTTGACAGTCCTACTTTGGAGTGCATAATTAAAATTTAATTACTCTATTTAATCCTGTTTAATAATCCAAATGCATCTTGGGCACACCATAATGCTGACCACTTTCAAAATCATTTCAATGCGGACAATCATACCACCACAATCCGGTTTGACACTTGACGATTCGAGGTTGACTCTATCTTGAGCCGTGATCGCGATCGGTATCGAGATTAGGGTTTGCATAATAAGAAGGTATTATAATAAATTTATGAATCTTATTAGTACCGATAGATAAATTTGTGTATAGAAAGTCGGTTTCGTGCTCGTGGGGTTGTTTTCATGATAGTTTATGAAGTCCAAAGCCAACCATGTGAAAAGAAACATTCTTTTGAGATTGGTGTCACACTAATTCCTTGGTCCTTACTATCTGCACATAAGGCCTCAACTATCTTTTCATCTCTTTCTCTCTCCTCACTCTCTCTCTCTAAATTTCTCCAAAGGGAGGAGCAATTTCCAAAAGACAGCTAAGGTTGCATTCAACAGTATCATCTCTTTGGACTGACCCAAGTATTATAAAAAGAGGGGGGTTGAGGGAACGTAATTAATGGGGCTCCTAGACATGTCCACCCTATGTTTTGACACATTTTGGTTTACCATAGGAAAATGAGTGACAGACCTCTGACAATGTGCAGTCGCCGATGCGATCGTGACCGTCGGATTTGAATAAAGGACAAGCCAGTGTATAAGGCCCATGTGGCATGGTTTAGCATGGACAATGAAATCAATTTAATTGTTCGGTGGGGAGGGAGTTTAAATTAATTGTGTCCCATTTTAAGTGATTAATGTGTTACAAAAAAATCAAAGATGGTTGGATATCTTTTCTCTTCATTAAATTAGATAGAAGCATTAGGCAAAACAAAAACAAAAATAAAAACAAAAAACAAAAACAAGATTAATTAAGACTCCAAGATCTTTGAATCTTTGCCCATTTCATGGAGAGAAGATTGGTTTCTAAACCATCTAGATCTCTTGTGGTTATTAATTTTAATTTTGTAAAACAAAACAGAAATCAAATCAAGAAATTTTTTTTTTCAAAAGTGCATACCATTTTCATTCTGTTTTTTTAAGGGACTTTTAATCCAATATTTTTTAAGTAATAAACTACATGACACAATTAAAAATGCTTTTAGATAAAAATCCATTCAATACAGCTTTAGCATTTTTCTTTCTTTTTTTAGGGGGTGTTTGGTAAACTTAAGAATCTAGCTAGCTGAGAATAAGTCTGTCTGGTTTTATTTAGTACTGTTTGGTAAGTGCATTTTTTCTGTAGATCAGTTCAATCATGTCTAGAAAATAAGGCATAAACACAGTTTTTTTCAAACCAACTGTTAGCTGATTTACATAAAAACCATATAACAGGAAGAGATCAGAACTAGTCAGATCCAATTTTTGAAATTCCCAAATAGGCCCTTAAGATCCAAACAAAGCCTTAATTTTTAATGAAATGGTACAACATATTTTCTTATGATTTTTTCCAAAATTTTTAATATTACTTTTATTGATCTAGGCAGGTTTGATTATATTATGTAATTAAGGAATAATCACTTAAAACAGAAAAATCAATGAATCTCACCCTTTCAAGGGCCCATCATTTACTGTTCTCATCAAGAAAATAAATAAAAACAAAGATGGCAGGCTCCATCATGTGGGCCATTTCCCTAATTGTTGTCTGGTAAGTGTTGACTATGAAGACAAAGCCCCGTTTGATGCGTCACTTTTTTTCTACTATTGAATCAGACGGTTCATAAAGTCCAAGAATTAATTATCTGCCTGCTAACCTTTCAAAACTGCACATTTTGCTCCCCCATTTTTCTTGTTTTTTGGTTTTTATTTTGTTCTTCTTGTTGTTGTGAAAACTCAAAACCTCCTTCATATAAAGCACAATTTGTGCCATGCTATGAATTGTAAAGCCCTGTTTGGATTTCGGAAAAATTGAAAAACAGGAAAGGAAATTTTCAAAAATATTTTGAAAGAGGAATCCGTTACTAAATAATTTTCACTATTTTCTCTTCTTTCCCTTACACTATCTGAGATTTAAAAAGAGACCTTACTAATTTTCACAATTTTTACTCTTTCCGGTCAAGAAAAATAAAAAAAAATTTAAAAATTTTAAAAAAAAGGTGACCTAAAGCATAAAGAAGTTGATTTTGCGTATGCCCTACAAAAATAAAATTAATTGTAGGGTATGGTTCTTGTCTTAGACAGGGCATAGGGTGTCCCCTGGACTTATTTGAAAGGGAAGAAACTCTCCCACATCTTTTAGATAGCTGTTGCCCCCAGAATGAATTTCCATGAAGAACTCTTTGGTCCACTTCCAGTTTTCTTCATCTTGGCTTCTTCTTTCTAACCAACTCATGATTTTAATGGCATGTCGAGGAGGACATGCCATTAATTAATCCAATAGGCTCCTTCTACAATGCCAATCTATCCAGCTTACTTTTCTTTCATACAATATTGCTTACTTGACACGGAATATATATATATATATATATATATATATATATATATATATATAATGGACAACCTTGATTGTATTTCTTACTTGATTTCTCAATCGTTTTTCTTATTGATTTTTTTCTTTTCTTTTATTTTTTCTATTTATTTAAACTTCCATGCTGTTTGACAAACCTGAAAAGCTAAAAATAAGTCTGACTGGTTTTTATTTTGAGTATTATTTGGTAAGTTTATTTTTTCTATAAATTAGTTCAAACTTGTATTGAGTTTGAACCCAAAAAAAAAAAAAAAAGAGCATTCTTTTTCAATCCATTTGTAAGTTAGTTTATTTTAAATCTAGATAACAAGAACAGAGTAGACTTGACCTGATTCAGTTTTCAAAGTTCTCAAAGAGGCCCTAATACTGAAGGCCTTCATACTGAACATATTCTTAATTAGACTACACAACTAGAGTTTTAGTCCTCAGCCTTTCCTAAACCTTTCAGAACTGAAACAGTTGTGCAATATACTGCCAAGGTAAGAGTCAATGGAACAGATTACATATATTTTCATCTTTTTCAATAAGTTACAAATGAAGTTAGGCAAGGATAGTCTTCACTCTTCACCAACCTGTTGATTGATGCAGCACCCATATTCTTAATTGACTCTCTCTATAATACCATAGACAGTCAAACCGTTCCGAATTTTTCGGTCAAAATTCTTGTCAATTAATGTCCTTTCAACACTACAATGAGAGAGAACAAATAAATTCTCCCGCATGAAATTCCGCTGGTTTCCATTGCAGCTATATACTTGTGGAGTCTAGTTATGTCAAGTTGTTAACATGCTCTATCTGCCATGGGGTTTCTTAATTTTATGTCCCTAGCTTAATTATCTATAACTAAACCATATTTTAATCTTTTATGGAGTACTTTGCATACTATGTTTCTTTTGGTTAGGATGTAATAGACATGATAACGGGCTTTCTCATGGAATAGCGGCCTCGGCTATGGGGGTTGCTTTTTATGGTTTTAGATCTGTAAGAGCAACTCCAATGGTGGATTCAAAAGTGAATTTAGATTCATTTTTTGAACCCAGATTTAAGAATTCTTGCTTCAATGGTGGGTTCAAAAGTTGATTCAAGTTAAGATTGGATTTAAAAGTTTATTCAAATTTGAATCTCAGTTTAGCTGGATTTATTTTTTTCCAAGACGCATAAAAGTGCGTTGAAACTTATGCTTGGTTTGAGGGAAAAGAGAGGAACTAAAAAATAGATCCACCACTATTGGAGCACTTGGATCCAAATGATTATACATTTCATTGTAGCAGATTCAAAAAATGGATCCAACCATTAGAGTTGCTCTAAGGGTTGTGTTTTTCTGTGAAATTAATACGAGAGCGTAGCCTTGAAGGGGCAATAATCCTCAAACTCATCTGAGTCTGATTTGAGTCCTTTGACAAGTCCAAAGACCAAATTGGGTTGGACTTTAATTTTGAAGCCCAATTCATCATCAGTAGGCTGTGCCTAGGGTTCAACCTTGACGAGGGAGAACCTATGCAATACCAAAAAGTTTTTTTTTTGGACAGGCTAGAAATTTCAGTTTAATAAAGGCCCCACTAATTTGTGAAATTTGACATTGGGCCTATCCTACTGATTTGTGGAATTTGGTATTGGGCCTATATCCACCATGCCCATAATCAAATTCTTAGTAAGAGCATTATTTATTGCTTAGGAGTACCACAACAAATGACTTGTCAATCTAATGGTATTGGATAGTCATTTAAAGATACAGCTTTGAAGAGGGTAAGAGTTCAATCAAAATTCCCCCTGAGCTGTGATGACCCTTGTCGAGGTGGTGCCGGGCTCTGCATTATGTTAAAAAAAAAAAAGAAAAATCCCGTCGAGTGTGCATCCATTATGAAAAATATTATTTTTGCAAATGATCACTTAATTAGGGACCATTAATTAATTGTGTGACCATGGCCTGGATGAGCTATACTAAATGAAGTCAACTTGCTAGATTACATGTCTAATCATGTTTTTGAGAATCATATATATTTCAATTTTGAAAATAGAAAAATGGAAATGTAAAGGAAGATGCTCTTGGAAGTATGTTTGCACAAACTATTTGTCAAAAGCTTCTCTTAAAAAATACCCTTTTTCAAAAAAGTCACAAGCTCTTATGATACACCCTTTTTGTTTTTTTGTTTTTTTACTATACCATTTTCATCCTCTTAACTTTTGAAAGCAGTAAAAATTTCAAAAAGCATATTTGAAAATGTATATATGTCTATGATCCTTCAATAGTCAATACCATGTTAATTACAAGAGCCTGAGTTGGGCTCGGGTAGAGCATAGATTTGGGCTCAACCAAAAGAGAAATGGAGCCCTATATCTAGCCTCTAGCGGATCACTAATTGGATGTGAGCTATCTTCCACCCCTTTTCAAATTTACTTATTTATAGGTAATAATAATCATGCACAATATAAATAAGGGTTTTGGTTTTTTAGTTTCTACATACCTCACAAGAGCAATCTACATGTGCAGCCGACACCAATTTTTTCTATTTTATTTGAAGGCTTTAAGAAAGGCCAATTAAGACAAGTTGACATTATAAATTATTTGATAGAAATTAGGCTATGTAGATACAGTCGTAATCAAAATAAATAAAGAAACTGGATTGTACGACGCATTCAAAACATTGAACTAACAAGAAAAATAAAAAAAAATTCTAATCGATTCTGAACTGAACTGAAAAATGAACTGATCAGACAAAAATACAAGGGATTCTCAGACAGAATTATAGATAAATGTCAAAATTGATAGACCGGTCTCATTTAGTAAGTACATTATTCCATTTTTTTAGGGAGGAATTTGACTTTATTAGAATATGACATTTGTTTTATATGTCCATCTCATAATAATAAATCAATTTGTTTTCATTAAGTAAGATCCAGTTGATCAGGACAATTAGTAATTGATACGTTAGCTTTTAAATGGAGTATAAAGAGTAAAATAAAGAGAAAGAGATAGTAGTGGGCGGTAAATAATTAATATATGGATATAGACACTACATTACATAGTATTAAAATTTGCAAAGAGCTAGTGTGTGTGAAGTACGTACTATGAACATGAATTCTGTTTTTTTTTTTTTTTCTAAAGGAATGATGAGAGAGAGAGAGAAATTAACAAGCCGCCGACGGCTGTCGGGAGTGGAGGACAGGAGCTTTAGCAGACAAGGAGGTGGTGGTGGCGGCGGCGGTGCGAGTGGTGGGTCCCTTGTCGTGGGCAGTGGATGTTACGCGCTCGCAGCGTGGGCACATGCTGAGTGTGGATGCTGGAAGAGGCTCGCAACTGTGGGGTGATATCACAGTGGGTGGGCCTACTTTCATTGCTCTTAGCTCTTCCACCTCTCTCTGTAGCCTCCGGTTCTGTTCCGTCAGTGACCCGAACCATCTCTTCAAGTACTCACATTCCATCTCTGTCTGTTTCAGCTTGCTCCTGTTTTAATATTTTTAAAAACATATTACATACATACAAATATACACAGAAATGATCAATCCATAAATACAAATAATTATGAGATACAAATATGTTTCCAAAACTGGCAGTTAAATTAAATATCTGTATATTATGCATACCAAAAATTACACTCAGTTTCTCAAAAATGTCACTGTGACAGTTTTTAGCGATCACAATTTTTTCCTTCTATATTTTGATATGTTTACATTGGATCACTGTGATTTTTGGCATGAATGAAATCCATAAGCAGAATATCAGGACCAAAAGTCAGTTTTTCAAAATATGCATCCTACAATTAAATTCAATAGTTAGCTTTTCAAAATATGCATCATACAATTATCTATTAGTTAGCTCCATCCTTACATAAGATATACAAGCAGCATATGTTAATTAGATTGGGATTGTAGATATATATACCATTGAATTATATGTACATATATGCATCTATCTCTCTCTTGCTGCATGTGTGTTGGGTTGTCATGGCCCAACTCAATACACCAAAAAAATATCCGAAATGAATCATCATCTTTCATTTATTATCAAATAAAGAATTTGATAAATAAAAGAAGGATTAGATATTAATTCCGTCACATCATCTGAAATACACTTTTGTGACATATAGCATTTTTTGGTAATTGGTGTGTCTCTTAGTAATTATTGAATGAAGTGAATGCATATTTGCATTTGCTTTGTGGGAGTGTCAATGAAAATTAATAAATAATAATAATAATTATTATTATTATTATGAAGAAAATTCATTTGTTATTATTATAAAGAAAATTATATTAATTGGTCAAGGAACATTGTGTAATATCAACTGATTTTATATTAAAGTCTAAGAAACTGCAGTTTCCACAGTGGGATTAAATGATTCATCCGTTTCAAAATGATTTATCACATGCATGTGATGTAACGGAAAGAATTAATTAACAAATTAGAATATATATATATATATCAAAAAAATCATTAGATGTAATAGGGGTACATATATATATATATATATATATATATATATACCTCAATTTTATTGCTTCATAAATCATAAGTAACACATGTATTTAACAAATAACAACATAAAGTAATGGCCGGCCGGTCCAAGAAATAATGAGTCAAACTGGCATTCATTACATTGATCTTACAAACTTTTAACTCATCATTATAATTTGGTCCCCCATCAATGCTTGTTCCTACAATTCTCAGTACATTGGATTATTAGCACACGAAGCCTAACAATGCATAAATCTCAATCCTAGCCTTACGCCTCTCCTAACGAGTTCGCTTAATATACATGTAATCAAGAAATATATATATATATATAGGTTTGCATAATTTTCTGTATATTTTTTTCAATAAAATAAATAATTTTTTTAAAGATTTTTCTCCATTGCTTTTACATTTTTCCATGCATTTATCTTAACGTTAGTATTATTCTTTTAGATAATATGAGCTTCTTGTTCTCTATTTATTTTTGTTCACTGGGAAAAGGCACACAATTGATCATTTCCATAAGAGGGTATCACCTTAAAAACCAAATAACTTAGGATGCATTTCGTCATCCCGTGAGAGTTGAATTATTTTATTATGATTTATATATAATTTTATGAATAAATTTATCTATTAAATAGAGAAATAGAGTGGAAAAAAAAAAAAAAAAAAAAAATTTAAAAATTTTAAAAAAATTAATAAAATAATACTAATTACGTCGATGGTTTCAAAATTTTCAAATGATTCCATCTAGAAATTAAAATGGATCTATATCTTCGATCAATATCATGTAAAGTACAATAAATTCATTCGGTCAACCAAATAGGTGAGAATCTTAATTGTGTGAATTGATCGCTAACTAAAAATTGTTCTCACAACTTACAAGATTTTGGTAAACCTCTAGGACATATATGCACCCTAATTAATTAACATTAATCTTGCAGAATTTATGGCAATTAAGACAATTGAGTAAATAGAGTTCCATGAAGTAGAAAACAAGTACTAAAGGTATCCAATTAATTAACCACCGAATCACCAGCCCTTTTAGTTAAACTCGAAACTGATACAATTTATTATACAACTTCTACATTTAATTTAGAGTGTAATATTTAATAATCCAATTTATTATACAACTTATAATATTAATTATTCTACTTTCATAGTCTTGTATGGAAATTGTCCCGTATAGTGATCGAGATACAACATAATATATATTAATATACACAAACGGATTCATATATATATATATATACACAAGTCGATCGATCATTCAATATAGATTATAAATTTTTGCATGCAATTGCAAGTTTCCGACCAAAATAAATAAATAGCTTAGATGAAAATATAGACTATAAATTTAAATGTTCTAGGGCGTGCCTCATTTATCGATCAGGACCATATATGGGTGCAATAATTCATTGACATAAGAGATGTCAAAAACTATATATACAAATATTGATTCTCTCTCTCTCTCTCTCTCATATATATATATATAATCTCATTCCCATTCTACCTTACCATTATAAAACGTACCTTTAAAGTAAAAAAGACATCTTCAGCATATTAGATTTCCGCCCTTATCCATTATATATATATATATATATATATATATATATATACTCGGAGAAATTCTGTAATTGTAAAAATCTACACCTTACTTTAATCCCAACCACCACCAACGTCATGAAAAATAGCAAATAAAATCATTTCAGTTAGCACGTACAGTAGACTACTATACCTGGCCCTACGGTTTTGAAACCACACCTCAACTTGCCGTGGCCTCAACTTCAATTGCATTGCCAAAGCCTCTTTTTGTTTCTGCAAAACAAAATATATTACTCCTAAATAATTACAAATATTATTCTATATATATATATATATATATATATCTACATATATATTGTCACGGTCTTAGAATTTTCTAAGATATGTTATAGAGGATATTTATTCGTACCGGGTTTAAGGTGTGGTTTTGTCTGAAACTTTCTTCAAGCAGACGAGATTGCTCCTTTGAGAGGCGGAGTTTCTTGCGAGGTGGGCCTCCATTACTGCTCTCTTCTTCATCTTCCATGCTTCCAGTGATCCATTCTTCTTCTGCTCCTCCTGATGGTACTTGGTTTATGTCCAAATCTCTTATTACACAACCCCCTTCTCCTTTATTTTACATATTTCACAAACCAAAATAAATAAATAAAAATTCAAACAATCATATATATATATATATATATATATATATATATATATACATCCATCAAAACCTTCTTTATGAAAATTAAATTACATGCATCCATTAGAACCCAATCATCTAACAGAAAATAGATCCAAAAGTTCACATATAATTTTTTTTTTTTTAAAAAAAAAACCTATATGAATTAATAGCCATGCAATAAACCCAGATAGAAAAAATCATATATATATATATATATAGAGAGAGAGAGAGAGAGGGATAGTTTTGAGAGTTTATTTCAATTCTTACCAGATGAGTTAAGAGATGGGGATGAAGCGAAGCCTGAAACCGACATGGTTAACTCCAAACATGAAGAGGTTGTAGGTAAAACAGCCATGGATTAATTAAAGCTAGTTTCAGAGACAAAAGAGGAAAGAAGAAGAAGAAACAGAGATTATTTGCAAAGACAAAAAGCAAAAAGCAAAATAAAAGAGGAAGGAGACAGCTATGAAGGAGAGAAGGAGATGAAATGAAAAGAAAGGGGTGAAATAAATAGAGGAAGTTGGGTCAGAGAGAGAGAGAGAGAGAGAATTGCAATAAAAGATGGTGGATGATGGTTTTGGAGTTCCCTAGGGTTTTTGACTGTGGTCGTCAAGTCAAACAGTCTGACCGTCAGATGATGGACACGTGTGAGACTGAATGCAAGGCCAGTGTAGGAGAATAACCGGCAGGTTTTCTGTATAAAGGGATAGGTGTGAGGACGGGTTGTCGGTTCAAAGGTCAGCTGGTGAAATGATTGGGAGTCTAGACCGGGCCTTCACTTCGAACCCTCTTAAGAAAAAAAAAACCATTTAATAATTATTAATACCACCTGCTCTTTTTTCTATGCTGCATGACACACACATGCTCCTTCATACACCTTCAACATTTCCCTTCCATCTTTGCCCTTTGTTAGTTTAGTGATGGTTGATGGAATTGGAATTGTGTTAATTAAGGAATGGTAATGCATTATTATATTGTGGGTTGGTGAACATGGAAACAGAAGAGTATTTAATGCTATTTAGTATTTACCTGCCTGCGGGTTCAGGGGAATTGTAACGCTTCTTTCATTCAATGCCAACGGAGAAGACATTAATTGGGGATATGAAAGCAAATTAATGTTAGGGTTGGTGTCATTGCAATTAATGGGACCAATCACTTTGGGCCATGCATGTTTTGGACTATACTTGTCATTAAATGATTAAGTTATTTATTTTTAGAATTTTTTATTATTCCTAACTCAAATTTGCCTGCTTTTTTATTAATAAATGGGTATTAATGCATTTTCATTTATTCGAGTCCAAAATTTCTCTTCTGAAAATAGAGTTATATGCCACTAATTAAGCCGACATATTGTCGCCTATTTCTTTTTACCGAATTTTCAATCTTGATTTATGGTCAGATTAGTTGTGCCATATCAATAGTCTCTTTTAAAGATACATTTTTAAAATGTGATGGTAATGTGAGAATTTTATGTCAGCTATCATATTAAATAATATATGTCAACGGATATAAGCTTTCATATCAAATTAGAAAACAAAATTAAAAAATACGGATATTAAGTTCGAGTTGGGTCTTTTTACTTCAATCCTGTTTGCCAATGTATAATCTTTTTCAAAACTTTCTAAAGAATGGATAGGATAGAATAGATCAAACTCAATTCTGTCTTGAAACTAAGTCGGTTGAGGCTTGAAATACCATCTCCATCGATCCTAAAAGGGACAAGGACAGTCTTCTTATCCTGTTACCCTATCCCATTGGCCATTGCCACCCCTAATTAAGACAAGTCCTAAAGAGCTCAACTATTGGAGGTTATAATTAACAGTTGGAGAGAGCACTAGGAATGGGGTAGGGCTTGGGTCCTTTTCTCATGTTATGTTGTGATTGTATCACTTATATATTCACTTGTACAGTGGGGATGAAAAGGAAAAGAACAGAACAAACCAATAACCAGCTAATCAGTGCAGCACCTGCCATATGCAATACATCTGAATTACCAACCACCATTCTATATAAACAGGTTGCATCAATTTGGACACCTAGTGAGTGTGTCAAAGGATCCACCATAAACCCAATTTTGTAATATTTGAGTGGTATACAGAGTTATACAGAAATGATCCAGTTAGCATATGCTGATATAATCCTATATAAGCATCAAGCTAATAAATAATTATGGGATACATATTTTGAAAAATTGATGATTGGAATATATACTATACTTATATATGTCATGCATGTCAAAAATCATAATCCAATTGCCGGTTTCTCAAAAATATCATTGAAAAAAACTGTTATTGTTTTCAGCAATCACAGTTTTTCCGAACTCTATTTTGAAATGTTAAAATTGGATCACCGTGACTTTTGGCATGCATGACATCCATAAGCAAAATATCTAATCAACGGTCAATTTTTTAAAATATATATGTATCCTACAATTATCTATTAGCTTTATGCTTACATAAAATATATAAGCATATGCTGACTAGATCGGTACTACAAAGTTATATATCCAAAAGTATCTAATATAAGCATTTTATACCACTAAATTCAAAGATTTCTTTAAGATAACAAAGAGATAAAAACAATTTTGAAATCTCATGAACCTTATGGTATAAAATTGGATATCGTAGCATAAAGTTCTAAACTCAAAAACTTTTGAATAATTTTCTCTTGAATATATTTAAATTAATTAGGTGCTTACCCTGAGTGGCCCGACCAACTCGATTAGCATTTACAAATAATTTTAATTTTATATATATATATATATTTTTTTAAAAAGTTGAGTGACAGTAAATTTTATTATATATATAATGGTACTTTTGTTGTGGGGATTATAATTGGATTAACAAATTGTTTATAAATAATAAAAGGTCCAATGTAGGGTTCAAAAACTTGGTTACCAAAATTGTCGAATTAAAGTTAGTCACAGTCGAAGTTACCAAACCCATTATGAAACATTCCTGGGGTCTATCAATTGGGAGCATTATGCAAATAGTTTCTTTCAATTCACTCTTTCAGTGGAATCCATCATAGATAATTTTACAGATAAGGCTTGGATGATAAAGCATTGGTGAATCTCCCTTTTTAATTTTCAAACGAACACGTTCACCATAAGAATTGAATCCATTATCTTACCCTTTTTTTTCACGAAAAATACTAGTTCACCCGCATATATGTTTTATTATTTTTGAATACCTATATCATAGGACGAATGGAGTATATATATAATCTTCAAAAAAAATAAAAAAAAAATATTATTTTTATTAATGTGAATAACATGCCGTATCTCAACTGAAGATATATATATATATATATATGAGTGAAACAGACAGGTGAAATAGTATTGATATTATTTTAGATGTTATTCTAGCATCACTATTCTACAATTATTTTGATGTATTAGTGAGCTTTATATATATATATAGAGAGAGAGAGAGAGAGAATTATATATGTGTGTTCACTGATGGGAACAAAAAAAGTGACAGGCAAACACATTTAGTCGTGGTTCCTTCTAAAATAGTAGGCTACACAAATTTGTTGCAGGTAGTCTTTTGAGATTAGGCAGACAGACCATCAATTCATTTGCTTTTTCATATGAATTATTGTATAGAAGGTACAATACAGGATGGATCGATGCAGTGATGGAGGTACAAAAATGGTTGAATCAAGAGGCATGATGCATAAAAGTTTCAATGCTTTTGGGGAGAAAAAGTAGCTAGGGTAGGGGCAGGGCATGCAACTTTGCACTATCCAACATTTCAAGGAAGAAATTACAATTTTTGAGAAAAAGATTGGTGGATCATCATGACTTTTGAATAATCATCTCATTTTATATATATCCTTCAACAATACAGCAGCTGCTCAAGTCCATATTATTTGTCCAAACTCCCAAGGCACCCACACTCTCATCATGCCCACCCAGGTCACTCGAATCCTTACTTTTCTTGATAATTTCTGTCACATCAAACTATTCTGACTAGCCCAATTCACCAGAGAGAAAAGATTAGGATTACACTAAGTTTAGAAATTGAATCCCCTCCGATATAACCCAGATTGCTATGTCACCTTCTTGTTATATATGTGACATTAATATTGCAGCGAATGCCACAAATATAGTTTTGCATGAAAAGCTAAATATATTTCTAGTGAAAAAATGCCCATCAAATGTTTCAACCTCAAATTTGTGTCCTCTTCTTGAATGTTATATTTGCTCTTGTTTATATTGAAGGAAGGATTTTTAATAATATCTTTAGCAGAATCCTTGCCACCATCCCCAAAGCTATCTTATAACCATTGCCATGTGCAAATACAATGTATACCTCCATGTACCCAAAGGACCAACAATGTTTGCACTAGGAAATGAGAGGGTTGAGCTTTATTTGAGGGAAAATGCTACTCTTTCCATATTATTAATGGGCATTTGAGATAACTTTTGTTTTTACTATCAGCCAATAAAGAAAGAGAATAAGAACTTAATCACTAGTAGCAGAAAAGAAAATCAATTTTGAGCATAGGAATTGTATTTCAATCAAAAGCAATTTTTTATTTATAAATTAATTCATAAATAATTATTGGGCAAAAGCTAATTAATGAGCTAGAATCAAAATTACCTTTTGGAATTTTAATTACTTTCAACTTTTTATCTAAACAAATTATATAATTGATTTTGAACTAGTCAAAAGCAATCCCCAATGGCTGGAGTTCACACCAGATGAAAGACTTGCAAGAAAAAAGGGTTTTACCCGATAAGGTAAAAGCAACTGTCCAAACATACCATTGTCAAGGAAAATGCTACACTTTCCCAAAAAAAAGTATCCCTAATGTATCTTTATTGACATGGCCAATGATTTTACTCATAATATTCTTTACCAAATTCTGCCCTTAATAAAAATTGAAAACCTAGCTTGAACTAATTAGCAATACATTAGGAATATAATTTTTTGAGACATATAGCTAGTATTATTCGACCGGGTTACCATTTCTATGCATACGGTACTTAGCTAGATGTTATCCTCGTGACGTAAGAGAGACGATATAAGGAGACAATATAAATTATATATAAAATGTAAAACACTGGGTCCAAATTCAAAATCATTGGTATAAACAAGAAGATAGTTAAAGGAGCTAGGTTGGGTTTGACTAAACTCATTATTGAGCTCAAGCTGAGACTAAACAAAACTTTTGTAATTAAGACCCTTGAAAGAAGAAGTAAAGGGCTCAATTTTCTGGTAATAAGACCGAAACATCCTAGACAGTACGTATTTGCTCCAAAAAGTAAACGCCGACAACCCATTTTTGAAGTTGGTTTTGGATTTTTCATTTTCTAATTCTGATCGAGGCTAGACTTTGTAATGTGAACTTAATTTGATCACCTTGGACCAACACGTACATATCTTCATAATTTTCTGTAACATGTAAATGCGATTTGTTGACCAAATTAAACAGCTAGTTTTCCACTTTTCCTCACATTCACGACAGCATACAGATTGTGATCTCTGACCACTAAATATTTCTTATTGACCCAAGAAAATGCCCTCTAATTTCTTTGACTTAGGTTAAAAAAATACATAAGAGATCGAAGAAGAGAAATCATAAAGAGTTTGTCCCTCCATGATCACCACCGTTGGATGGTCTCGTCTACCAACTTCATGAAGTTAAGACCTCATGATAGGCTATTCAATTCTATTTTGATAAATTAATGACTTAAAAATAATGACTGTTGGAATAGATAATATTCTTATGTATATCATTTTTA
The DNA here is from genome assembly GCA_017140935.1 of Hamamelis virginiana. Lineage (NCBI taxonomy): Eukaryota > Viridiplantae > Streptophyta > Magnoliopsida > Saxifragales > Hamamelidaceae > Hamamelis > Hamamelis virginiana. The sequence continues at coordinate 591,856 of JAESVK010000285.1, read as the reverse complement.
CCAAAAATCACAGTAATCCAGTGGCTGATTTTCAAAATAGAAATTATTAAATAATTGGTATACTATCTAAGGGTAAATACTGTCAGGATGTTTCATGAACGGTATTTTGAAAACCAATTATTGGATTACTGTAATTTTTGACAGACATATCAGAAAAAAAAAATATTTAATCCAAAAATAAGTTTTTCAACGTACACATATCATACTGCCTTTAGAAAAAAAGGGTTAACGCTAATATTTTATTTGTAATATAACATATGCTTAAATAATTAAACCTATAATATGAAGAAAGACATTTAATGAGGCAAGTTTGGGAAGGAGGGAGGGAAAAGGGTGATATGTGGGGGCCAAGTGCGAAGGTTGATGATTAGGTTAGGGACAAAACATTATACTTGGAACATTAAGGAGTTGTGGACCCCACTTTGATGATTTGGTAGGGAACCTGTGGGTCCCACTTTGTCTGCTTGTCCTCCATTCCATTCAACACCACCATGTTTTGTATACCCAGTGGATTACATGTGGGTCCCATCGCCCGTGCTCTCCCTTCTGCATTTGATTAGCGTTGGCTTTAAACTTGGGGAGAGAGAGAGACAGTAACCACTTCAAGTCTTCAACTCAATCGATGGTAATTAAACCAAACAATTTGCTTTATTTGGCATTTTAACACACAAGTTCATAGTGTTTAACAAATTTTTTTTTTTTGTTTTTTTTCATTGGATTCTTGAGAAAAGCCCAACCAGGACCTTGGGTTACACAATTATTGTGGGGGTGAAAGCCATCGTTTTCTTAACCCTGCTCATAACGAAGTTGTAAGATTCATATCCAAAATCTCCATCTCATGAAAAGAGAGACATACTGCTACAATGTCAAGAAGGATAAGCGAGTTCTTAGTGTAACATTGAGCCGAGCATAATTACCGGCATAGACTGAGAAGATTAAAAGCCAGTGATTATAAAAATAACCGAGAAAGATTAAAGACACCTTTTCATGGAATGCTTCCACGCCCCGGTTAAAGAAGTGACATGATGCAAGCAAACAATTCTATGATGACTATTATTTATTTCAGCATTTATAGAATTAAGAAAATCTTATATATCTAAATTGACTTGCATGAAGATTTTTTTTTTTTTTTGGGTATGGAAATTTAGTATAACTAAGATGCTATACATTTTATGATTTTAATGCCCTCTAACAGGTAATGAAACCTATCTGATTTATGCTTGCTATTATTATTTTTCTAATTTAATTTGAATTATTTTTTCTTTTTCTTTTTTTTATTTTCTAGACTTTTCAATTTGATTAGGTCATAAGTTAGATTGGATTTGGGTTGGACATTCGGTCGTGAAGTTGGTCATGGGTTGACATGTTTTGCAATAGGGCCGAGTTTAGGATGGGTTAGATTTGGGTCAGACATTCAATTCCTTGCAATGTTGCAATGATTCAAAAATTTAACCTTTCACACATAACATTATAGTCTTTGTGCATCTCCAATGGAACACTATATGAACTGCCATTACCAAAATTTGGGATTGGCACCCAAATAAATTTCTCCAATGGAGTGGGAATGCCAAATTTTAATAAAGATAGCTCTTGCTGCCAAATTTAGCACCTCAAATGACACTAGTCATTCCTGTACATCATACTACTAAAAAAAAGTAAAAAATGCCAAAATATAGTATTAATGCATTAAAGCACATAGGTGTCAAAATTTGGCATTGATGCCATTTAGTGTCATTTGGGGTGTCAAATTTTGGCTTTGGCACATCAAAGAGTGTAAATGCATGAGATGCTCTCAACGACTTGAAACCCAACTCAAATTGTCGAAACCAATTACACATTTGAAGTGAAATCACATTTGAAATGCATTTCACTGCACCAAAAGAAGCAGCCGTTTCTTCTATCATTATAAATTTCTATAATAGGCTCCAAGGCATTCGAATCTTTTTGCTTTTGTAGTGAATTGGATTTTCCTTAATTTTTTTTAATTAATACTTCACAAATAGTACAACATTACAGCTTTTTTTCTTCTTGTTTTTTGTCTATACATAAGATTTGAAACCTAAACATACCCTGACTATGCCCCACCACTTTACCACCAGAGCCAAGGCCTAGGATCACAGTAGAGTTGGTGTTGAAATTACCAGAACCAGTGAACCAGTAATGGAAGCATTAAGCAGGCAGATAAAACCACATATTTTACATACAATACAGTTTTTAAAAGGTTTGAGAGATCTATCCACAACAGTGTGAACTACTGCACAACTGCAGCCAAGATACCCATTAGGACCCTGAACTTGGATTCTCTTATATTCAACAAAAACCCATCTCAAGCATGGATTTAATAAGTTCTACATCTTACCAGATATTAAGCTCAATCACCGAGAAGACAAAGTGGCTGTCGCATACTAAGTTCAGCTTTTAGCTCAGGGAATTGCTCCAGATCGTGAGAAATACCTAAAATTTTCTGCAAATCAACAAACCACTTGTAAGTGTCTATCAATATGAGCCAGAGCATCACACTCCTCATGTGATTTTAATATATTAATAATTCTATGTGATATGGATAAGTTTCAAGGCAAACTATGTATTACTGGACACATGGCTTTTTAAACGACATTCCCCATAAGCTAAAGCCAATTTCTAAAATAAGATATATTTGAAGCTTGAACAGCTAAATAAAAAACTAGAAATGGTAACTGTTAAAGCTCCAATGGATAGAGTATGACACAAGCATAGTCTAGTTAAAGCATAGTCCTTTAATTTAGGGAAAGAGAGGATCATCTCCAAAGCAATTCACATAGTCTAGTTAAAGCATAGTCCTTTGATTTGGCCAAGTATGAAAAATACATTTTTGAAATATTGCTATTTCAAAAGTAATTATTCTCGGATTTTGTTCCTTATATATTGATTAGCTAAATGATTTAATGGGATTTTAATATGTAGTGTACATTAGTTTTTTTCTATTTTTGGACTAGCTGCTGAAAATCGTATTTTGTACTAAAACTGGATTTTAACATTTTGAATCAGTGGAAATTTTATTTTTTTCACTATTTTTTATTGAATTCAAATGGGGGTACTTCCCTATATACATTGTAAACTCAACGTAAATGTCTTATACATTTATGATAGAAATACGACTGCTATTTTGTGGCCTGAGCTATTGTGTTGTTCACATGTTTTGTTGTACCTATTGTCAGTCAAAATTGTTTCAACCCTTTCGAACGGGTATGTAGAACCTTTTGAACAGAGACGAGGCATGTTTTGGCATGTGTTCGAAAAAGACAGAATGATTTTGGACACTGAGATTGCCCATTCGAACAAATATATAAGCCATTCAAAAGAGGAGTATTTTTTTGGCCAACAACTAGTTCAATAGCTAGTCCGTTCGATGGGCACGAAGGTCGTTTGAATGGGAAAGTACAGAAAAGTTTATAATAGCTAGTTTCTGCTCTCCAACGGCCATATTAACTCTAGGGCTTGTAAAAACTCAACTTTTGGACCTTATTGAGGTTAGATATCATACAAAAACAAGTGCTACTATAGTTCTCATCATTTTAATGAGATCTAAGCTCAAATCCTACCTTCTCTTAAGCTAACTAGTTCATTTCTTCGAGAGATTATATAATGAGCTTTTATTGTAAAATTAGCTCATAAAGAAGCATCATTGTAGTCAAAACTCAACTTCATATTGTAATCTTTTGTTAAAGGGTTGGGTGAACCTTTGTTGCTAGAGTGGGATACTCTTATATTTTTAAGGTTTGATCTCTACCAGTAAAGAGATTAGGAAAGGTGTTGATCTCCACTTATGGAGAAAGATTGGATTTTATATCTTCCACCCACAAAGAAGATTGGTTAGTGGATTAATTCTCAAGTGGAGCTCTTGAGGCATGGATGTAGGCGAAGTTTGAACCACGTAAAAAATCGCTTGTTTGATTTCTCTCTCCTTGCTCTCTTGCAATTTTAATTGTGCAATTGCTATTTACTTGCTTCATTATTTATGTATTTAAACATTCTTATTTATATTTGAGCATTTAACTTTTATTTATCACCTTGCTTAAATTGTATTTATAAAAGTTGGTAATTAGTTTTAAATTGCTGAAAGTTTTCCATAAACCCAATTCACTCCCCTCTTGGGTCATTATTTGGGACAACAAAGAGCTTTAGTCGTTTCAATTCTCTTTGTTGGGGATCAATTGGGTTCTTCCCAACAATGTAATTTATCTATTCACAAGTTGGTGACTCTGAGAGGGTGGGAGGGATGACAAAGTAATTTGAAGATTTGTACCACTTTAAGTGTTGTGGGTAGTTGAAAGGAGTGTAACAGAAGAATTTTTTATGATACCGAATTGGACATAGGAAAGTTTAAAGATATTGCTCCTCAAGACGATGTTTAGTTGGTTTGGATTTTGTTTAGGGAGGCTTATCAGTTATCTTTTTGGGAGTTCATAAAGTCTTGTTTCTTGGGTTGATTTTGTTTTCTTTTTGTAAACTACATGTATAGCTTTTGTTTTTTGGGCCTTTCGACCCTTTAGTGATATAAGTTTACTTATTTTTATATAAAAAAGATCAAGGCTTTTGGCTGGATACTTCCTACAGAGATTCCAACCTCGCTCTCCTCGTACTTTCTAGATTGTGGTGGTAAGAGAGGAAGGTGGCTCCACAAAAACATATTGCAGGTCATTATTGAGTTGCACCTTTGTGTATGCTTTGGTGTTTGTGGAAGTTGAGGAGTAGTATGATTTTAAGGATATATAGCAGAGTAGCATTTTTTTGAAAGAGAGGTTACTATTGTAATCTTTTTCTTTGGGTTTCTCAATATCAGGTAGGATGAAGCTCTTTTTTTGTGATTTTCTGGATTCTTGAGCATTGACATGTTCTTCCTTTGGTCTTTTTTGTGAACAATATACTTACTTTCCACAAAAAAATAAATAAAATAAAATAAAATTTAAAATTTAAAAATAATAAAAATAATAAAAAATATAAAAATTTTGTTTATATGGGAAAAGAGGAATAAAATGAACTTTCATGACATGCCAAGTCTCTGCTAGAGATCAAAGATAAGAGAATCATTGTTGTTTTCACATAGGCTTTCACTTTCTAAGATTTTTAAAAACGGGTTACTCTCTCTACGATTCTTTTAGATTGGAGATATTACTTCTTCCACTAACAAGAATGCCCCTCATATTATTTGGAAAAACATATGAGTTCCATTTTGATGGTTGCTCTCTTAGTAATTCGGGTCAACTTGGCATTGGGGAATTATGAGGGATCATAAAGGTTTTATTATCTTCTCTTTTTCTAAGCCTAATGAGGAGAGGATGGTGATAATACCAAATTAGGAGCCTTTCTTGAAGGTCCAAAGGAGGCTAAGAGGATAAGGTATTCCAACTTCTTAGTTGAAGGTGATAATAGGAATGAGCCATCGGAATTAAGCTCATTGGTTAAAAGAAGCAGTCGAGCATTGTTGGGTCATGGTGAGATCCTTTGAGTGGATTCTTCGTTTGGCTAATGAAGTAGACTTTCTAGGTTAAAGAGGAGCTATTACCTTAGAAGAATTTGTGACAGATAGGATGCCATCCTAGCTTCTTTTTGTTGGCTTAGGGGGTTGTTTTGTTGGTTCCCTTTTTTGCTCCTTTTCTTTTCTCTAACAAACCACCCCCCAACCCACTCCAACTCTTTTCCTTTGAGTAATTTGTTTCTTCTATACTTGTACCTTTGTCAATTCCACTTCATTATAATAACTTTTGTTTTCCATCAAAAATGAAAAATAGAATATACCCCTACACTACAAACACACTATATGATACCTGACAACCAAACGGTTGATAACAGAATGAAATGACCTCATAACAATGATAGCACAGAAAACTCAAATTAAAAGCATTTATCAGTACAAGAGGAAATTCTTAAAAGCATTCAAGAGTAAAAATGTATGCAGATCTAATTGGGAGCAAGTTAGAGTTTGTAGAAGTTAAAAAAAATCCATCACAAATATATTAGACAAAAGGAGTTAAGAGTATTAATGTTTACCAGTGCTGCCTGATGTGCGTCTTGCAAAATATTTCCATCTATCTCCAATCTGGCAATCGGAAATTCTGGAAGATGGCCCGATTGTTTCTTACCAAGCAAGTCACCAGGTCCACGCAGAAGAAGGTCCATATTTGCAAGGTAAAATCCATCTGATGAGCTCTCCAGCGCCTTCAACCGATTTAGGCTACTGGCTGTAGATGATAATAAAATACATTTAGACTTCCTCGCTCCACGTCCAACTCGTCCTCTAAGTTGGTGTAGTTGAGCTATTCCAAATCTCTCAGCATTCATAACAACCATCATAGATGCATCTGGAACATCAACACCAATCTCAATTACTTGAGTAGAAAGCAGTATAGGTGTTTCTCCAGATCTAAACTGTCTCAATGCTTCATCTTTCCCATCACTCTTCATTCTTCCATGTAACAACCCACAGTTGTAACCCTGAAACCTACGAGATATAGTTTCAAGATCTGCAGAAGCTGCACGAAGCTGAGGCAGTTGCTCAGATTGTTCAATAACTGGATAAACAAGATATACTTTTCCTCCTGATTCTAACTCATCCAGCATCATCTGTTACATGTAATATCTTTTGCATCAGGTAAGATAAAATGAAAAAGAGAAGAATTGCTAGAATATCCATTCAAGCTCGCTGACTTTATTTGTTCTATCCAACAAAATTTCTCATCCAGTCCTCTAAGTTCAAGACAAGTAGTCAAAGCCATCCTTGCACGATAGTGAAGGAATCTGGAGGGTGGAGAAAATTTGCAGCTCAATTGCTACTGTTGACCCCACCACCCACAACATTAATAAAAAACTTATAAACAAATAAAAATAAAAATAAATACTATTTGAAAATGCATGCGCACACGAAAATGATCACATACGAGACAATGCAAATTGCAACTCTTGATCATGCATGCGTGTCATGGAAGAATTTTCATCAGCGATGTTGCGCGTGCAATCATCACTATATATAAACATAAATACATTCATAGAATACAAGGAAAGGTAAAGTTTAAAGTGCCTCATTCTTCAACTGGAGAAGATCTGGTGTATGTCATGCAACAATAACTCGTTTGGTGGTGGTAGTGGTGGTGGTGGTGGTGGTAGCAACAAAGGCGGAGGTGTTAGTGGTATCTATATTAGTGGTACAATTGTAGTGTTGGTGGTGGCCACGTTACTTGCTGTGGCAACCGTCGTGGCTGTGGTGAAGCGTTGGTGGCTGTGGTGGAGCGTTGGTGAAGCTGACGATTGTGACGAGGAAAAAGCAAAACTAGTGCTTCCAAAAGTAACTTTTTTCCCCTCATCTAACAAGGAAAGTTTTTGCCTTAAAATAATCCTTCTGAAATGAATTCTTAATGTTTATCTAAGAAGCACGGACACACCAAATGCAACATAGTTACGAGTTACGATACGACACAAACATATCAACACAGCAATTCTTTAAAAATCTAAGCTATGACACGACGGTGTCACAACATTAATAATATATATATATATATATATATATATATATATATATTATGTAGCATAAGATACATCATTCAAAACACATCCCTTCGTATAATTTTTTTTTAAATCCTAGTTGAATTGTTTATAGAAAAAATAGAATTTATAGAAAAAATAAGAGAACAAAAAAATGAAAAAAGAAGGAAAAGGAGGCGTAGAGAGAGGTATCATGTCGGAGGCGTGTTGGCAAAGTGTCTGTCTGAAATGCGTCCAACACTGCGACAAAACCTCTAGGGAAGTGTAAGTGCTTCTTAGATTCTTAGATGCTCATCATCAAACTTTACATTGTAGAACTCTTTTTTTAATTCTGGTTTTTTGCTTCAGCAAGAAATAAATAAATATACGCGTAAGTAAAATAAAAGAAATATTATTGAAATGCTAGCCAAACAGTGTCCACAATGTTTTGGGATAAAAAGACATTGTATCATATTCAAATATCACACAATTGCACTAGATCCAGGATAACCTGTTTTCTCCAAGAGAGATAAGCAATTAAGTTACTTTATTCTTACGATAAGGTAAAAGGTGGAAACACCATCACCTGGTAGACTTTCTCAAAGCCACTGTCATTTCCTTCAATGATGAAAGTTTCAACTGGAATTCTTCCAGGGGGTAAATCGGTTATCTGTCATTAAAGAAACCAAAGAATAACTGTTAGTAGGAAATAAGAAATTAATCAATTAACTGTAAGAACTACCAGGACACAAGAGTTAAATATATTGCCAACTTAGCTAAAGTGGAATGGCACAAAGACTTCCAAAATTCAATGGAGGAAGTTTTTGAACTCAAGTAGCCTTTAAGTCTGGTTGATCTACTAGACAGATATTCATTTCTTTTACATACTCCACTAAAGCCCTCAAAATAATAAAAGACTGAATAACATATATGGTCCCTCAAATAAAACTTGAAATTAAGTTGACCACTTGACCCAAAAAATAAAAAACTAAAAACCATTCTCCAAATAAGAGAAAATATATATTGACATAAAAACTCACAATTAATAAAGTAACCTCTAAAAATGGTCCCAGATATGTCCAGAGATAAAGCTTAGAGTCCTTAGACCACCCAATATATTGGGTTGCCATTATGTTCTAGGGCCCAACATTAATTTCAGAACACGCCCAACAAATTTCAAAAAGTGTTTCGAAAAATTGTTTAAATTACAGGAGCAATAAATTGAAGAACTTCACACACAGAAGAAATATAGAGCATGGTAGTAAACATATAGTCACATACTTGTGTCAAGGACATGTCCCCATATAAAGCCAGTGCAAGTGTCCTCGGGATGGGAGTAGCAGATATAGCAAGAACATGAGGGGCCATATACACATCACTTTTTGTGGACTCATCTGAATTTGACACCGCGGCCATTCTTGAACTTAAAGACATATAATACAACTGCAAATGTAAGGATTGCAAATCACATCATTTATAAAATGAAATAACAACATAAAAAGGAATTAGAAGTAACAAGGAACATAGCAACAGTCCACTAGAAGGTTATGGAGACGTCATTTTCACCAAAAGGAAAATTCAAGGACCTTTTAGGAGGATGCACCAAATATTGGTTTCAAGTAATAGTTGATGATGCTTAAAGTGAAACCAGTCAATTTCGCATTCTAAGGGGAAAAAATAATGGTATTACACTACACGTAAAGTGAGGATCAAGAGAAGTATTTCCTCATCTTTCTTTATTATATATCCATACAGAATCCACCATTATACCTAACCTTTTGGAAAAATCTACATATAATATTGGTCCAAATTTTACACGTTCTCTGACATCTTGACATATCAATCCAGCAAGATACAGCTCAATGTGACTCAACATAGCCTTGTTCCGAGTCCAACCTCTTTAGGTCAGCAACATGAATCCCTTTTTGCCATTCAGCTCAATTTATAACCATATCCTTTCTTAAAGTCTCAGCAATCATGTCTTTTCTCAGTACCTTGACCCACGTTCCTTTTTAGCTTCCCCTTGTCATTTTACTGCCTTCAACTTGAATCAAACCAATTGGTCTTCATTAACAATATGACACAGCCAAACAGTTACAATTTGACAAAGGTGACGTTCATACTTGCATCAGCTATTGTGGTATAATTTTGACCACAATAGCTGATGCAAGTATGAACGTCACCTTTGTTCTTGCATATAGGTACCGGATTGCTTGCCACTCTTCATAGGTCAATTTCTTAGTCCAAAATGTTAGTGTAAAGAAAATGTCAAAAGAAAGTATTCAAAGGGATACACCTGTCTCATTGAAATTAATTAAAGTGACATGATATTATACTTTGTGGGTGGTTAAATTTTATCAATGAAAAAATTAAGTAATTGACTATTTTTCTTTGTTGCTTTCATTTCAAAGACTAAAGTAATCTCTGTACAATAATTGACATAGTGTAATGTGATTTAACTGGTAAAGAAAGCATGTTCCCATCTCTTGTCAAACCTATGGTCACAACACAGGTGGTGATGGAAATGAAAGCTAAGTCCTCTTTAAATACAATTTAATATTTACCATTTACGATTATTTTTGTTTTCATTTTCATTTTTATTTTTTCAAACACAACCTTTGCCTAGTGATCAGGTTTTAATCGACTTCGCTTCTAGGGTGTTGTTTTGATGCATTTGGTATTAGAAATATAGACAGAACTTCACTTGTGGAATTATTTTTTATGTTCTCATAATCTTGCACCATTTGCCACATAAACAACACATACTTGTTATGCATAGTTTTGTATTTTATCATTTTAAAAATTTATTGGTTTTCAAACTGCAATACTTAAGCAAGGTCATCATATTAGCCTGGGGGTTCTTTCCCTTGATAATTCACAATAAAACTGGTTCATCGATGAAAAATTTAATATTCACCAGGTAGCCGTAGTTCAAAGCGGGATTGGATATAGAGGAACCTGATATTGCAAAATAATTAACAAACGCACAAAATTCCTCAGACACGACATTATAGCAGCAAAACCTCCAGTGTCCATTTTTTTTTCTATGCACTACATCATCTTGTGTCACATCCTAGTTGTTTTGATATTGATGGAAAAACATGTACAGTCTAACAATATATTTTTTTAGTACGAGATTCAATAATTCAAAGGAAAAATTAGAGCTTCTTTTATTGGTTGACATACAGCAATCAGAAACATAAATCTAATAAAGAATGCTAAAGGAACACAACTAACTGTTATGAAAATCCAGTGTTTTTGAAATAATATTGCAAAGACACTAACACCTTTGCAAATGGGTAACTTAGGAAACAATATCATCAAAGAGGTAAATACTAATCACCTATATAGTTATGAAGAATCAAACAGCCATGAATTTTGAAAATAATATGCAACAAGGGTGATGTACTGCGACACAATTCATTGCCAACTCAACCATTGGTTCCTTCTTAAAATACTTACTCCCAAAAATTCTGATGACAGAATAAAAGGAAAAATATTAATAGCCAGTCAATATGCTTGAAATAAATAGACAATTATCAAATTAGAAAATATTTTCCTTTGCATTACACAGAAGCGATGTTGCTCATCTACCTTACTGTTAAACCTTCCTCTCTGGATAACACCAAAGCGATGTTGCTCGTCTACCACAGCAATACGTAAGGATGAAAATTCAACATTTTCAGATATTAAACTGTGGGTTCCAATAACCAATGAGATATCTCCAGTTTGGAGACCCTGTCAACCAATAACAGCAATGATAAGAATCTCAAAAGACTACAACCACCAAAGCAGAAGGATTAGCTAATAATGCATGCCTTACGAATAATTCGTGATTGTTTTGATGAGGTTGATCCTGTTAGTAAAGCAACAGAAGGTTTGGACTGGACATCATCGACACTCTCCAGCATATTCTCCAGCAAATTAAGGAAGTGCTCATAATGCTGGACAGCAAGCAACTCAGTTGGAACCATGAAAGCTGCCTGCAGAAGAGACAAGGTAAAGAAAGCATCAAGTATTTTTTATCAAATTTATATATTCAAAATTAATATAGAACAAAACACCAAGTCTGGGAATACCGATTCTAAACTTAAAAATATATATAAAAAAAAATACAGATTCTAAAACCATAATTATCAAATGAATTTAATGATACATTATATGATGGAAATATATAAATAAATTATTGAACAAATAAAAATAATGGGGAAAAAAAAAAAAAAGAACACAAAAACTAAATTTAAGGTGACCAACCTGATAACCTGAACCAATCACCTCCATACATGCCAAAAAAGCTACAATAGTTTTACCACATCCTACATCACCCTGAGAAGAAACATGCGATCAAGATCAATCACAAGATGTTAGCATATAAAAACCTCTCTCAGTTCTTAATAATACCATTTGATTGAAAAGTCTTCAACTCAATCATTAGAGAACAGTGCCAAATTGAATCATTGACACAATAAAGAACATCCCCATTCCCTATACTCCTATTCAGGACAATATGTTGCGACCTAGATAATAAAGGAATTTTTTAAAACTAAAATTTTAACATGGTTGAGAAGTGATATGAACCTTAAGCATTCAAGGCTAGATTGAGGTCTGGGAAAGTAGCACCGTCTAATAAAAAAACACAGCCCTACGAGAGATTTATTAAGATTTATATGTAAAAATAAATTTCTACCAATTACATTATTCTGGATATTACATGTATGAGAGTGTGTTGATACAAGGGACAAATGAAGCAATGTTGGGACAGCCATACTACTTTGTTGAATTCTAGTAATGATAGTAGACAATGGATCGAGGAAATTCATAGAAGATGTTTGTGACGATAAGCCATAAAGGCACCACATGAGGTATTTTGAAAACCTATTTTTATATATAAATATGCAAATATATATTATGAGCGAGAACGTTATTCAACTACATTCTCTTCTCATTCTTTTTCATCCTTTTCTCACCTCACTTTTTCCCCTTTTCCCTTGCAGTGAACGCAAAGTAGCACTAGAAAAGACACCTCAACACAAAAATTGTTTTTGTGTCATACGCAACATGATTCCAACACAAATAGAAACATGCTTTTGCTGCTAATATCATGTTCTTTTGAAAAAAAAAAGATCCAGAAAATTTGGAAAATGCAAAAATTGCTTAAAAATAACTATTGAACCACATGGAGATAATTTTTTATGTCAATAAATATAAATAAAATTTATTTAGGCTGTATTATTGAAATGGGTATGTGGCATGCATGAATTGAGATAATTTCATGCTAAATACTTCATATTTATATTGTTGCGGTTTTTAATGTAATTGAGTTAGTTGGTTAGGATTCATCAGACAACAAGGTGTATCCACACTCTCGAAATGAGTCATTAGACTTTTAGTAAATATCCTAAAAGCTAATCCGTGTGTCAGGAAAAACTACAAAACTTCCTAAAGTATTAACTTACTAATGTATTGGACAAAGCTATATATATTTTTAAAGAGTTAGCTACCCATGTATCAGGCGAAGCTTTTTTCTTTTTTAAACAGAAAAGCAAGTAGAGAATAAGGAGAGCCCATTGGATGAAAGATCCTAAAATAATTAGTGCACTAATTTGATAGCTGTTTCAATCACATTGAGGTATGGGTGTATCAGTGTCAGGTACTGCCGCTTACCATACATATGTGACTTAGGGGTTGGGTCTTAAGCATATTCCTAATTATTTTGTTTATAAAAAAAAGTCATAGTAAGTGAATAATGACATATATGATCTTCATAAAAAACTTTGATATTGCATGCTTATGTTTCTTACATGGAATTCTTGATAATAGATGTGATCTATTGCTTTATCCAACATGTATTGTTGAGAGTATTATAACGTGACATTAATAGATTTTGAGATATGTTTTTGTATGGTTATTCTTATTTGACTGCTTTATATATGTATGCATATGCATGTATGGATTATTTCTAGGGGAAATTGGCCAGCAGTCCCCATTTATAAGGTTTTCCTTTAAAAAGTCCCAGACAGGATTTTGATATGTGAAAAGTCCTTTTATACCGTTTGGGGCAAAAATACCCCTTCCACAAATTCTTCCCATGCTTATTTACTTTTTTACTAAGAAAGAGGAGAGAGACAGTAGCAGAGAAAAAGAGAGAGAAGAGAGAGTGGGAGACAGGAAGAGAGAGAGGAAGACAAAGTCGCAATCTGTCTGAGCTCGCCAAAGATCAACTCGTCGGAGACGGAGAATAGCTCGCCCGAGACATGTTGATCAGCAAGAAAGCTGTAAAATCACATCTGGTTTCGATCGGAGCTTCGTGGTGGTGTTCGTCAATGATGACAAGAAAGGGAGAGAAACTTCCGATCTGCTGCTCACAAGTCACGGCGAACCAGTTGCTGACGAGGAAACAGCGCACCAGTAACTGAGGGAGAAAAAGAAGAGGAGGAGGAGGAGGCTGCCGAGTCTCCGAAGGCAGAAGTACCCATCGTTGCCAGAAATTTCGGAATGATTTAACATTCGCCAATCAACCTCACATTCCACCACCGCTCTCGTTCCAAGCTTCAATCCTCGCACAACCCTTCCTCTCGATTTTCTCTAGGGCGCCTTCTTCAACATCTGGCATACATATATAAATAGAGAGAGTTTGAAATGTGTTGTGATTTTGTGATTTTCTATTTGGCGCCTTTTTCAAAAAAAATTCTAGAGAGAGTTTGAAAAATGTGTTGTGATTTTTCTTTTGGAATCAGTGAGTTTTACAGAATGGTGTTGTTGCGAACTCTTCGATCAGCACTCCAATCATCAGATTGCACGGAGAGAGAGAGAGAGAGAGAGAGTTTTACATTCAGCAGTTTCTCCAATCAAAAGCAGTGATAAATGCTCTGAAAAAAAAATGCAGCAGGAGCATTTTTTTGTTTCATACTCCATCTGATTGCACGGAGAGAAAGAGAGAGAGAGAGAGTGCATTTTTTTTTCTTTACATTTTGTGTAGAGAAAAGCATTTTTTTTTTCTCTACTTCTCTTTCCTGTGAAATAATGAAATTGCACAATTTCACAGTGAAATTGCATTATATCACTGTGAAATAGTGAAATTTCACTGCAGTGAAAAGGGTAATCTTCCATTATAAAAATTAAATTTAAATTTATAGGACTGCATGCATTAAAAAATCCCTAAATAGGACTTATGGCATTAAAAATTCTTTAGGAGGACTTTATGCAAGAAAGAGTTATAAAATAGGACTTTTGGCCAAATATCCCTTATTTCTATTGCCAAGCTGTTGAGCTCACCCTTATTTAAATCATTACAGGTAACCCATTATGGCATAAAGGTTCTCCTTGAGTAACTACCTACGTAAAGGGTTACTTTTACTTGATCTATTTGTTTCTAGTTTTATTTTAGTGAGTGAGTGAATATGCAATGAGGTTCAAAATTAGTTTTTGACCAGTGACATTGGTTTCTATTTCAATTCCTGGACATTTATTTTCCATAGTTGTTGAAGGACTATTATTTTATGCATGATATCCATTCTGGCTATGGACTACTGTGTATTTTCCATTTGCACTAGAATATGTTTTTGAGTTCATGCTCCAGAATCTATGTGAGTAATTAAGATATCATCTGTATAGGTTTTTAAGGGAGTGACATTTCAAACTAGATGCCTCAAGCTTTCTTTTACATTAGAAGTAAACTAATTCCAATGGCAAAACAAGACTGTATCTGAATCAGCCAATCATATAAAAATCTAGAAATTGCAACTTCAAGTGCTACAATATCTATGAATGAAAGAACAGCAGTATTCATTTAAAATCTTATACCTGCAAAAGCCGATTCATCGGGACAGGTCTCTTTAGATCCCAAATAATTTCTGAAACAGCACTTAGCTGACTTGAAGTAAGGGAATATGGAAGAGCCTTCAAAAACTTCTTGGTGAGACTGGACCATTCCTCAATAAAAACAGCATTCAATTCAGGTCTTCTGTACTTATCCAGCAATCCATCCTTTTCCATTTGTGTGCCAAGGCCTTCAAGCATTTGAAACAAGCGGCCCAACTAACAGTAAAACAAGTGTAATAGTCAGAGATTGCATGTGACTAGTGGATAGAAAACAAAAGACAAACCACCCAAACTGAAAATTAACCAAATTACCCTCGACTCCATAAAACTTAAACTAACAGCACAGGACCCTAAAGAAAGGATAAAATCAAACTTGACTCTAAACAAAGTCAATTAGTAAGGTCCCAAATTGGCCCTATCTTGAACTTGAACAAATTTCCAAGACCTTTTGGGGTCCGCATCATTTACCATCACTACAGGCATCAAGGAGGCTTGAGTACCACCATGAAAAAGCCATGCCCCCCTCATTGTCCCTGTGGAAATGAGGACTTTCAAACAATCTTCACAGCTTGTCTGATGGCAAGAGCCGCAAATTTAATATTTGATTGCAAATACTAGCTACTTGCCAAAGATCTAATGTAGAGCAAAGAGAAACAAGGATGATGGGGCTTAGATCTTTAGTTTGTTCCAAGAGAACATGATAATCACTTCAATTATGCGGGATTTTAGTCATTTGAATATAAATGCAACTGCAATGCACAATTTTCTATGGAAAAAGTTCTCTTTAAACAACTGTTTATGGCTGTTTGACAATTGGGTCATTCAGACAGATTTCCTTTTTTGGATTTTTGGATGGAACAAATATTTTGTGGGTTTTTTAGACTGAATTTTATTTAGGGGTTTCTCAGTATTTTTCTTTAATTTTTCACAGTTTAAGCAGAATATGCAGCTGGGTAAAATTATTTGAAGAAATTAAGGGTAGTATAACGTACCCACTAATATTTTACAAACTACTTTAAGTTCCAAAAAAGGACATCGGAAGAACGAAACATAATATCAAAACTATAGCCATGGGGAAAGAGGATTTCAGGAGAAAACTCATCGTAACTTTTTTGCTCCCTACTGGGGAATTGCAGGGTGCTTGTAAATGGAAGTATCCTTTTACTCTTGCAATAATAAAAAATAAAAAATAAAAAGTGGGGTCAGTTCTTGTATCTACTAAGGACCCTTTGGATAAGCTACCACTTCCTTTTTTAACTTTTAAGTGAAAAAAAGTGAAAGTTTTGAGTTTTACACAATAAAGAACTATAAAAAATAAATAAATAATCAATTTTTTGCTTTTCAAAGTAAAAAAAGAGGGGTAGCTTATCAAAACAGGCCCTAAAAAGGAATTGAAACTTCAATACCAATAGGTAACTTAGGCCTTGGTTTGCATTCTAAAAAGGAATTGTCTACCATCCACAATTGTCAAAGAATTTTCAATAGAAACTCCTAATATGACTCAAAACTACTAAATTACTATAAGTGCCATGTCATCCGCTTGAGGTCCCACGTCAAACAAGCCTTATTCATTCTATAGCTTTGGTGGGATCCATATGAACGCGCGCGCACACAAACACACATACGCATAATTTCTTCTTGAGGAGACTCTTCCATTTCTAAGGTGGCTTTCTTTGTTTGGTTGGTGACTAGAGAAAAATTCTCAACGACTGATTATTTGGGAAATAAGAAAATATGATCCCGAATAGATGCATCATGTGTGACGAGGTAACAGAGTCAATGGATCGTCTTTTTCTTCAATCTAATGCATTCTGGAATTTGTGGGCTTTTGTATTATGTCTTTTTTGGGGTCCAATTGGGTGTTGTCTTCTTCCATTCATGATTTACTTTTCGGGTAGCGGGTTAGTTCCGGGACTAGGGATATAAAAAGGGTTTGGAAAGGTGTTCCACATGTCACCTTTTGGTGTATTTGGAAGGTAAGTAAAAGCAGAATTTTTTATGATGTTAAAGTTCTTTTAATCGATTTAAAGTCCTTTTTGGCCAAAGAGCTCTTTTCTGGAATTCTACACGGGATAATAGTGTGATACCTTTTTGTTAATTTTCTAGACTGTACCATCCTAATTTGGGGCTTTTAAGTGGCTTCTGCTTGTATATGTCTCGTGTACATGGGCTTTGCCCTTTCATGAAATACGAAAGTTCTTACTAATTAAAAAAGAATGCATATAAAATTATAACCACAATATTAAAAGGAAATAGAACAATAAATTGTGAATTAATATCACCTGAAGGTAGAAAAACTCATCAAATATCAGTCTTTTACGAGCTAAATCAGCCTCAACTAACTCATTCGGCTGGTGAATCCCAATATATGCCTACATCATTATCAAACAAACAAACAAAAACAAAAATAAAATAAAATAAAACCTCCAAATAACTAGACACGGAAAAGTGACAATGTTGACATATATGCATACATACATACATACATATTATATGTAGACAACACGCACACATAAATACATTTTTTTTATCAGGT
Organism: Hamamelis virginiana; assembly: GCA_017140935.1. Lineage (NCBI taxonomy): Eukaryota > Viridiplantae > Streptophyta > Magnoliopsida > Saxifragales > Hamamelidaceae > Hamamelis > Hamamelis virginiana. The sequence continues at coordinate 574,002 of JAESVK010000285.1, read as the reverse complement.
AAACATATTCGTATTCATTAAAAACATATAAATATAAATAAAAGGCACAGGCCCCTGTACACATGAGGTATACAAGTCAAAAATCCCAAAGAATAACCCTGCCCAACCAAATACAAAACCAATTACCATGTCAAAGACTCAACAAAATTTTGGAATCCGGTCACCAATATTTGTGTACATGCACACATAAATATATATCATGTTCATAATGTATGGACTTCAATTTCTGGTTACATTGTGACTTTATGTGGGCCATCAACCCACCACAATCTTTTCTCTTAGATAAAGATTACACTTGCTGCGGGGAAGAAAAGATATTAAACATAACACAAGCATCTAGGCATACATAAAACATATTGCAAACATTTATGCAAATATACGTGTATATATATACTTTTATACTCATATAAACAATGAGAAGGAACTGCTATTTATGAAGAGAGGAATCAGTGCAAGGAAGAACTATATAAAATGGATGTCAATTCAATTAAATGATCCAATTAAATGAGACCAAACTGATATTACCCAAAGCTCATTCTATTAAGTTCAAAACTGAAAATCAAAATGCTTTACAAAATAGATATTTTTATCATGTTTAAACATGCTAGCAATCACAACTCTAAGTATGAACACTGCAAGAATGCAAAATAAAAACCTTAAGATATGAAAGCAAGATCACTTACATCGTGAAGACATACTAGTCCAAAGTCCTGAATTATATCTTTGGGAATAGGATCAACATTGACAGGCAAAGCCTGCGGCTGTAAAGCACTGAAAGATATAAAAGAATAAAATATTATAAGTAGTGGGTGTGGAAGCATATTATCAAGTAATCACAAAGAACATGAGTGTTAAGGATTTAACAAAGGATACAGCTCATGATAAAGCTCAATAGCAAAAATGGACTCGTGTAGCCAACCTCATTTAGTTGGGATTAAGGCTTTGTTAAGTTGAGTTGAGCTCGGGATTCAAAATGGTATTTTCTCATTACAGATACGGACGTTTCAATGATATTAATAATAATATGGCACAAAGATTTAAATCTCAATATTGATGGATATATCGAGGGCTCAAAAATAGGGATATACTGGGGGATACATTACAAGAATAAAATTTTGAAAAGGCATATGATCATGTTGAATGGGAGTTTCTTGAGGAGGTGATGGATAAAAGGGTTTTGGGGAGAGATTTCGGAAGTGGATTAGGGGTTGTTTGTCCTCAGTTAATTTGTCTGTGACTGTTAATGGCAAGGCGGGTGAGAAATTTAAAGCTTCTAGGGGTTTAAGACAGGGAGATCCTTTTGTCCCCCTTTCTTTTCATCTTGGTTGTGGATGTTTTGGGACGATTCGTAAATAAGGCTAAGGATGCAGGGTTGGTTGAGGGTTTTGAGGTAGGAAGGGATAGAGTTTCAGTCTCTCATCTTCAGTATGATGATAATACTTTATTATTTTTGCCTTTTGCGGAAGAGAAGGTGGGTAATTTACATTGTATTTTGAAGGTCTTTGAAATTATGTTAGGTTTGAGGGTGAATTTGAGCAAAATTGTTTTAGCTGGGATTAATGTTTCAGATCCTGAATTGGCTAATCTGGCAAACCAATTAGGGTTTAAAGTGGATGGTTGGTTCATGAAATATTTGGGTTTACCATTAGGAGGTAATCCAAGGAGGGATTCCTTTTGAGAGCCGGATTTAGAGAGGGTGGGAAAAAGGTTGGATGGGTGGAAAAAAACACTTTTCTCTAGAGGAGGTAGATTAACGTTGGTTCAGTCAGTGTTGGCTAGTTTGCCTATTTACTATTTGTCTATCTTCCAAATGCCTAAAAAGGTGGTTGCTAGGTTGGAGAAATTGATGAGAGATTTCTTTTGGGAGGGTAAAGGAGAAGGAAAGAGACCACATTTAGCTAACTAGGGTATTGTTTCTCGTCCTAAGTTGAAAGGAGGTCTTGCTATGGGTAACATTGTGAAGAGGAATATTGCTCTTATTGGGAAGTGGCTCTAGAGGTTTCCTTTAGAATGTGACTCTATTTGGCATAAAGTTATTAAAAGCAAATATGGATTACAGGATAATGGTTGGAATGCTAACTTGGGAATTAGGGTCTCTAGGTGCTGTCCTTGGAAAGGTATTTCCCCGGTTTACAGTTCTTTTTGTAGATTCTTGGTTTTCAAGGTTGGATGTGGGGATAGAGTCCGGTTTTGGGAAGATATTAGGAGAGGGGATCGTGCTTTTCTTTCTTTATTTCCCCGGGTTTATGCATTGTCTTTGGTTCATAACGCTCCTATTGATAGTTTCGTGGTGTCTTCTTCTTTCCCGATTTCTTGGAATTTTCATTTTCGTCGGAATCTTAATGATAGGGAGGTTGAGGAGTTGTTTTCTTTGTTGTCACTTTTGGATGGGTTGGTGTTGTGTTCTTCGATACAAGATAAAAGATTGTGGTCTATTCATTCTTCTAGGCTTTTTCCAACTAAATCTTTCTTTGATGCCCTATGTGATGACCCCTTGTTGCCTACTTTTAGTCCGTTCAAAACGATTTGGAAAGCTAAAGTGCCTTTAAAAGTTCAAATATTTGCTTGGGCTGTGGCTAATCGAAAGATTTCTACTAACGAGGTGGTGCAAAAAAGGAATCCCGGTATGTTTATTTTTCCCCAATGGTGTGTTTTGTGTAGGGATGATTGTGAGACCATTGATCATTTATTCTTGCATTGTCCTTTGGCAATGGCTTTGTGGCAAAGATTGTTTAAACCTTTGGATATGTGTTGGGTGGCCCCAAAATCATCATCTGCAATGCTGGACATTGAGTTTCGTGTTTTTGGAATTTCCAAGAGAGCTATGGTTCTTTGGAGATGTGTTGTTTTGGCAATTTTTTGGGTGCTTTGGCTTGAAAGGAATGCTCGTATATTCGAGGATAAGTGTGATAGTTTTGTTGGTTTGTGGGATCAGGTTTGTTTTTTGAGCTCTTTTTGGGCATCGGTGTGTAGGAAATTTAGGGGTGTTCCTTTGTTTGTAATTTTGAATAATTTGGCGGAGTTGTGTGAGTAGGGGTTTTGGTTTGTTTGGCTGGGTTGTAGTTTTTTGGTTGTTCTTTTTATCCTATTCACTCCTTTTTTCTTTGTATTGTAGGACGTCTTGTCCTCTTTTCCTTTTAATATAATTTTGTTGCTTATAAAAAAAAAAAAAAGAATAAAATTTCGATATTAATTTATTTTCATGGCAAAACTTATTAAGATAACGTGGAAATTTTCAATGAAATTTTAAAAAACGATGAAACGGACTATATTAAACAATTTAGAATCAAAACATTATAAATAAAATATGTATAAGATAAGGATGTGGTGGTGTAGGGTGCAAAAAATCTAGAGCAAAGAAAGATTATGAATTCATATGAATTTAACATTTAAAAGTTAGATAACATTAAAATACATATCATTTACAGAATAATATTGTCATATGCTCATAAAAATATATAATCAACCTAGTCCATAACTCCATAAGTTCATTCCCACATTAAGTTCAAGGTGTTCACAGATATCATTCCTATCCTTACATAGAAAATAGTAGAATATTAATGATCATAATATATAAATACTAATTTCTTTAAGTAAACTAACTCATATGTTCGTAATTATAATACTGTTTCATCAATTACCAATTTATTTTAAAAAATAATACTAATATTTTTATTTCTTATAGGCCAAGCCTAGGCTCAAAGTTCACTTTGGATTGGATGACTGGTAAATTCTGAACAGGGTTCTTGCCGTATATAACAAGCTTCCAATTTCATTAGCAACCAACTTGACATTTGGGCTGAGCAGTAGGTTTATCACATGTGCTGCGTAGTGGAGCTATCACATGAACTCAGTAGTGGGTTCATCACATGGGCTAGGAATGGGTGTCATTACTTGGGTTGGTAATATAAGGCTAAAAGAAAGATTAAAATCATCCAAAAATATTCAAACTCTACGTTTTCAGAAGAAACCATTATTGACTTGCAGTATGTGTGTGTGTGTATATATATATATGATAGATAGATAGACGTTACTTGGGTTGGTAATATAAAGCTAGGAAAGCTCACCTTGATTAAGAGTACTCTGGCCAGTATCCCAATTTATTTCATGTCTCTTTTCAAGATTCCCTCCTCAATTGATAAAAGATTGGAGAAGCTTAAGAGGGATTTCTTGTGGTTAAGGTTGAGGGAGGAGTTCAGGTTTAGAGGATTGGGATTCTTAGTGTTGCCCAAAAGATTTTGGGGTAGAGAGGGTGTATCAGGACGATCATGAGTTTTAGTGAAGCCTGAAGCCTAGTTGGCTAAATCTTTCTAGAGGTTGCTACAAAGAGGGATGCTTTGTGGAACAAAGTGATGACGTGGAAGTATGGCTATCTCTGTGGGGGAGTGGACTTCAAAGGAGGTTGGACGTACTTTTCAAATGGGACTTTGGAAGGCTATTAGGAGTGGTGGACAACAAGTTTTTCAAATGAACTAGTTTTAGAGTGGAGATGGCAAGAGGATAAAACTTTGGAAGGATATGTGATGTGGAGAGAGGACCATTGAGGATGAACCCAAAGCCTTACACAATTGCTTGTGATAAGGATGCTATGATTTCTAATTACATAGTTTGGCCAGACGAGGGTATATCTTGGAATCCCACTTCCAATATAAGATTTCATGATTGGGAGAGCTTGAGGCAGTACTATCTTTCCTTGGAAGAATACAGTCATCGGAGGTGGATAGGGACAGGGAGGAAGTTTTATGGTGGAAGAGATCTTCTACTGGATGCTTTTATACTTGCAATCCTTCACTTTTCAGAGGCTCTAAAAGAGGGGATTTTTCAAGGAAGAAAGTTTGGAACTCCTGTGCTACATCCAAAGTTGCCTTTTTTTGTGTGGACTATAGCAAGGAACAAGTGTCTTACCATTGACCATCTCATGTCTAGAGGATGGTCAATCCCCAACAGATGTTGTATGTGCAAGAATAGCTGTAAGTCAATGAATCATCTTTTCCTCTAATGCCTTGTGGTGGCTAAGCTTTGGGGTTCCCTTTTGAAGTTTTGGGTTCTAATAGTGTGATGCCAAGGGCTGTGAAGGAGATGTTGTAAAGGTGGCGGTTTAAGACCAGTAAAAAGAACAGAAAGATCATTTGGAGGGTGGCTCCCTTATGCCTTCTATTGTGTTTGTGGAAGGAGAGGAACGGAAGGATTTTTTAAGATAGAGAGCAAACACATACACATTAAAGATTAGTTTTTTTGTACACTCTTCACTTGGATTTCCTTGTGTTGGATAGGAAGGACCACTTTTTTTTCTTTTTTTCTTTTTTTGGGTGCATAGAGCCCCACTTTTTTGGATTTCTTAGATTCATGTGCTTTGCAAAGCTTCCTTTTTTATACATGCTCTCTACCTAGTCTTTTGGCCTTTTTTAAAGTTTAAGATACTATAAATACCTTATCCAAAAAAAAAAAAACTATTAAAACTATAAATTAAAAAATTAAAAAATTAAAAATAAAAATTGGGATTTTGCCTCATGCGTATCCAATACTCGATATTTTGGTCAATATATCAAGTGTTTTGCTGATATTTCAGTCCATGATGAGCCAGTGTCAATAATACTTGACTCGCGGTGCTTTATTATGACATTGTATTCATATGCTAGAGTTAATATAACAATGACATTAGTTAGAGATATATTCTACATGCTCACTGCTATACACTTTCTGCCCTAAATACATCATATGTTTGTTATGATCACATTCCAATTACAATATTTTAACACTAAATTGTCCAGTAGTGTCTCTTCTAATATTTCCTAAATCTCCACTTTCTAACACTAAGTTCCACTTTTTCAAAGTTTCTCTAGACATAAACGTCAACATTAATATCTCTATCAATATCTCCCAATTTTATGAACCTTAATACTATTGTCAACAATATTTTTCATCCTTGGAATGAATTCGAGAAACCGTTTCAACACATTATAAACGTGCCAACATAAAGTATGTAACCATACTTTAAAGTTTAACTCCACCAATTCAAAGTTTAATGTCCTATCTTTCACACTGCTGGTGGAGAAAGGAGGTTGTGGTTAGATAGACGACCAACATAAAGTATGTAACCATACTTTATAAACATTAATCCTTGAAAGGATATGGATCTAAATGGCACAATGCAAAAAAAAAAAAAAAAAAAAAAAAGATTTATGCAACCTAACCCAAGGAGTTGGTATTCAGGCTTTGTTGAGTTGAGTATGTATAAATTATAATACAACACATAGTTTTATATTTTTATACCTTTGCCTCCTCTTCTGATCAAAGCTCTCTCTTCATCTCACTTCTATCTTTGAAAATGCCACAGTTTTTTTTTTTTTTTTTTTAATTTTTTAAAACCTATAACATTTAAAATATATATATATATATATACTTTTACTTAAAAAAAAATAAGAAAATAAATAAGTGTTCCAATGAGTCCACTGAATGTCGAACTAGTGTCGGCCACATGTTGGTTGGTAATAAATTTTCTTTTCCGACAATTTTTTTTTTTAACATAAATCCTTCTATTTCATTCAATTCATATCACAAAGTATATATCTTTCAATACACAATGAAAAAATTACAAAATTTGAAATTAAACATGACACATGATTTAACAACTATGATCACCATTTTCACAAAAAACTATCTTGTTTGGTTAAAAAAAGCTACCTAATTTAAAAGTTTCTCATTGACACTCACTATTAGGATAAGAAAATAATTTGAATTACCAAAACTTAAGGATACACACGAGCACAGCCACTTTGAATGCAGAAATATTACTCCTTAGAGTAAGTTCCCAGAAAATATTTGAAAAGAAAGCAAATAACAAAAAGAAGAGAAAGCTCAGAAGAATTTTGAAGCATACATCAATCAAACAAGAGAGAAATAATACCAAGCAATTAGCAATAGAGTGTAGAATTTCAATCTTCATTGTCTAATTTAGCTAAAAGATTTCTTAGAGTAAGGGAAAAAGGAATAGCTACCAAAATATTAAGTTCTGCCAGGAGAGACATGTTATAAAATTGATATTACAACATAAAATAAAGATAGAAGCCTCTAACCATGAAATAATGTCCCTAAGAAAGTTGGGGTTTAGGCCTGCTTTTGAAGGGTATATAGGATACGGCCTCCTTTTTGCACGAAGAGATAAATCTTGTTCATCTTCAAGCACATCCATATTATATTCTCTCATTTCATAATGATCTTTTTTGCTCATAGTCCTCACCTTGATCAAAGAGGCAACATTTTGTTACAAGTTTTAAATTTAAAATAATAATGGCACAATAAAATAAATCAATGACAACATAGTAGAAGCCAATTTATAAGTTCAAGATGTATTTAATATTAATATATTATATTGAGGGAGTTCAACTAACTATATCATTACTTTCTCTATAAACCAATAAGGAGCCAGTTCATAAAATTGCAAATTAATTGTGAATGTGCGAGTCATGTGACTACAACACAATGACAAATCAGCCATCGAGCTACTAAAGAATGTAGTAAACTAGTACCCTAAGGGAGACCTTAAACTATTTGAACAGGTACTTGATGTAATTTACATGTAGACTAGTATCCTGGGGATGAATGATCTTAAAATAGTTGAACAGGTATCCGAAAAAATACATCAAGAATTTGGGGTTCAATGTGTTTCACCATGAGGCCCTTATGAACCTAACTTTATGTTTCAAGTACCAGTGATAACTGATACACAAACTACTTGATTCACCAAAATTTCAGTAAATGGGTTGATCAGATGGCAGATTTAGAGTCTCAATGAAAGGGTGAATCAAAATCCTAAGATACAAAAAGGTTAGCACCAGCAACTTCAACTTTCTGATGGCTGCAGATAGGTTGAGTTTTATCCCAGTATTAGGAGAATAAATTGTTTTATTCTCTTATTTCAGTAAAACAGATGCAAGAGTCAAGTAACAAGCCCAACACAACACAGAGATGACAATGGGGAGAGGATTCTTCTTTAGAGCTGCTATTGAAATGACTAAATTGTCACATCCCCCACCTCTCAAAACACAACCTGCATACACGATAGTAGCCCATTTATATAGGAGTGGAATAGTAAAAGGCAAAATAAGGGGGGCATAAAGGACTTATTAGACAACATTGTTATTTCCATAGCAAAGGAAGAAAAAAGGCAAAGAAAGGAACCCTTACAGACCGACGTCAAGGCCAAGTGCATAAATTGTCAACATGTTTCAATAAGGGTGTGAAACAAAGGACTATCGGTGGATTACAGTAATGGAGAAAATAAAAGAAGAATATAATCTTGGAGCCACTCCTAGAACCCTTAGGCCTCGCACCCAAGGTCCCATAGGCATCACATGCATCACACAACCCTCAAGATCCCCAATAACTGCAGAAAATTTTGTGTTTCTCAATCATTACCCAAAAAATCTGCTATTATATCATTTATATAGGCTACAAAACTTGGAGAGCAAATAAAATTGGAGAAGAAGCTAAGTAACCTAGAAGGCTTCTACCAAACCCAAAAGACCCAATAAAAACTGACAAACTAAAACAAAACCCACACATGACCCAACCAAGTAAATGCAATCAACCCAGAATTGAAATCTGCCAAAACACTCTCGACTCCATAAAACTTAAACCAAAAAAAAAACACTTAAACTAGGAGCATACAGGGGAGAGGCTACATGGAGATGAGGGGGGCAACTGCCACCCCACAAATTTTTTTTCTTCTAGTTTTATACCCTATAAATTTGTAAAATTTTGATTTTGCCTCCCCTTATATATTTTTAACCCTTTCATTTTACCTTCCAATCCCTCACTTTTTGTTTTCCCTCTATAAAAGCCCTAATCGCACCCCAATGCTTTCAAAATTGAAGATAGTTGTCCATGTATTGAATTGAAATATGATTTATCGGCTTCTATTATAAGGTGCGGCTTACGCAACTTTGCGTAGGGTGACCTCTATCGGAGCAAATGTATATCATATTTTGAAAAATTGATTGTTGGATTAGATGAACTGCTTATGAATTTTATGTTCGCCAAAAATCATAGTAATCTAACGGTCAGTTTCTGAAAAAACTAACTAAGCCACCTTACGCAATTTAGCCCTATAGAAGTCACTGTGAGTTTGAGTAAGGTACACTTTGTGATAGAAGCCTTGTGATTTATCATATATCAATGAATTATAAATTATTGGAATTTTTTCTACCCCAAACTAATACGATAAAAAAATTGAACAAATGTGTTCACGATTTTTTGAATTGGAATAAGGTACTAACAACCAATTAAAGGCCACATTTGTTCTAGCTAGCTTTACCTAAAATCATTTTCGGAGAACTATTTTTCGCTTATCTCTTTAGAATAATTATGCCCAAATCAACTCTTGACATATTAATTTCATAGTATAAGTTATTGTGGCAAAAATTGGGGACCTAACTTTGACCAAATATCCTGTATCTCTTAAGTCATCTAAATGTGATCATCACTTATCTCTATGGATCAAGTAGAATTTTGAGTTCTAAAAGTGATTTTAAGCAAAGCTAGTTCAAACGAGGCCAAAGTTCACCTCCCCTTAACTGAATTCCTGGCTTCGCCCCTGGGAGCATAGGACCCTAAGTAGAGGATAAAATCTATAAACTCACAATTAAGCAAGGTCCCAAGGAGGCCATATCTTCACCTTGAACTGATTTTATGAGACCTTTTGAGACATGCATCAGGTCTACTTTTAAGTTACATAATTGATTCTCAATTTGTACAAATTGCAACTCATTCGCTATTATTCTAAGTCTAGTAAACAAAACTATTAAGTCAACAATTCCAAATTTCCAATACAATATTTGGTCACCAAAACAATTTATGTGATCCACTATATAAAAAAATGATAAATAATAGCCGGAAGGTGAACATTCAAACCAAAGAGCTCACCAGAATCTTTTTATTTTTTAATAAGCAACAACATTATTCAATAAAGAAGAAAGAGGACAAGATGTCATACTTACAAAGAAGATAGAAACAAAAGAAGGGGAAAAGAACACTCTAATTCCCACACATTGAAACCCAATCCCATAACAGCAACCAAAGACACACCCTTAAATTCCTTAGAAACAGAAGCCCAAAAAGAAGCCATAAAACAAATTCTATCCCAAAGCCCATCAACACTCAAAACTCTATCATAAAAAATTCTTCCATTTCTTTCTAACCAAATCACCCAAAAAATGGCCAACACTACACATCTTCATCAAATGATAGTTTTCTTATTACAAACAAGCCATCTTGTGTTAAAAGCTTACATTATAATAATTAACGACTGTAAAAATTGATGTAGGTGCTCAGTGTTAGATTCGTAGAAATAGAGAGAAAACTAATGTATAATGCTATCAATCTTATTCTCACTTATTCTCACTTGAAAATAAAAGAAGTACATGTGAGTTGTTGGGTAGTTTCTATTTTATGAGACATTTTTATTTTATGTTGTTTCTATTTTATGAGTAGTTTTTATTAGGGTTTTTAGCTTCTCTTATAAATATAGGCTTGTACTTCTTTTACTTTGAAATGAGAATAAGTGAGAATAAGATTGATAGCATTATACATTAGTTTTCTCTCTATTTCTACGAATCTAACACTAAAATCACTTAAACTGCATTTATAACCTACTTCATTGATAAACTCCACATTCAACTTTGCTTTCAGCTAGCACTCTCAAAGAGCTATCATATTCCTCATCAAAGCTCTAAAGCTCATTCCTAAGACTGTTCATAACAAGCCTAAAACCAAAAGCACCCACATATTTAAATATTACAATGAATATTCACTCCAACTACAATCATAAAACAAACAACTGAACAAACTGAAGAACGCCACATAAATTCAACAGTGATAATATCCATTATTAACATTGATGGATTCTCTCACATGTGAAGCATCAACTTTACACAATCAAAACTTGTCAATCATATATTTTCCTTACTTGATGGACGGGGTTGTAAAGCCCAACACAACCCGTGAACATAAGTCGCACCCAATACAAAGTTAGCAGGTTTGGGTTTATCTATTAAGTTTCCAACCTAAAAGCCTAAGCATGTTACATGTAGGTGGAGGGCCCAATACAGGTAGATGAAGCTATAGCAAGCCTTCTATTCAAGTGATGTGGGATAGAGTGGATTCTATTCTTCTACACTCCCCCTCGCGTGCAGGCTCATTTGAGCCTTGTCACGTGGATAACCAATGCTCTGATACCATGTTAACTTTCCAACCTAAAAGCCTAAGCTTGTAGGTGGAGGGCCCAATACAAATAGATGAAGCTATAGCAAGCCTTTTATTTAGGTGATGTGGGATAGAGTGGATTTTATTCTTCTACGTTATTGTAATGATGTTTAGGTCATAATCGTGTCAACACACCTAACTGATACGATAAAAGGATCATTTTCACTACAACCCACTTGACCCGAATTGACCTATTTAATAATCATGTTCTGTTAACACGATTAGGACGTGTGTGTGTGTGTGTGTGTAAATACATGCACACGTATATACATATATTCTATTTTTTGAAATTTGATGTACATGGTGGTCTATGTGCATGATGAATGATCACAGTTTTCTTATTTAAAAATATTTTAATAAGCAAATAGGTTTATTCAAGTCATAAACGTGTCAACCAAAACAAGACCTGATTATCAAACAGGTTACACATATCGTGTCGTGTTATTCGGTTAAGAATTAGGCCATGTTCGTGTTTGAAAAATTAACACAATTAATAAACGACTTGTGTTCAGTGGACGTGTATACTCGAATACCAACACAAATTGCCACCCCTACTTGATGGTACCACTCCTAAAATACACGCGCGCAAACATTTAATGCTTTAACTAATTCAACCACATTGAAGGGAAAAAGAAGCAGCCCAACAACAAAGAAACCCAAAAGCATACCTTACCACTAACACATACAAAATCTCCCTCTTTATGCTTCCCCTGAAGACTTAAAAGAAAAGGTTGACTTGTAAAACGAGTGCCACGAAAAAATTTCTTCAAATGCAAATATACTGTTTTCTTTCCCCTACTATCAACATCGTTAATCATATGTTCAGAAGTTGATTCGCTCTTATCAATTTCACAGCCCACAACGACCTCCAAAAATGAGAAGGAATAACTAGCTCTGACTCCCCTGCAAGAAAAATTATATATCTTATCAATATTAAATCATAAATTCTCTAATTACCGTGAAGAATTTTTTTCAACACATTAAGGATTAGCATTTGAGTATATGTGTGTGTGAGCGCGTGCGAGAGCACTTATGTGTGCCAGAGAGAGAGAGAGGAGCTTATCAAAGAAAGAAAGAGAGAGAGGTAACAAATAGTGGTACGAGAAACAACAAATTTAACCTTTCAATGTTAATGTGCCAAGTACTATAATACTCTGAATGTGACAGTAATGAACTAATTGAACTTGATGCCAGAGGAGGAAACAAGAACAGTGACAATAAAATGGTCATCTTCATTGCCAATAATCATGTTTTTCATGACCGGAGCAAGCATAATGAGGTTGCTTATCACTTTATTCAAGATCTTTTACTACGGAAAGAATTCGATACTCCTTTTGTTCACTCGGAGAATCAACTTGGTGATTTTCTTACCAAAACATTGGCTTGTGTTTCTTTTCAAAATTTGTGTTTCAAGCTGGGCACCTTTTATTTGTATGCTCCAGCTTGAGGGGGAATGAGTTAGGATTATTTAGTCAGCTTGTTTTGTATAAGGGTAATATTATAATATCTCTATATGCTCCCCAATATAAATAATAATGAAGTTTGGGTAAGGAGCTAATTAAGCACCTAACCGATTTTCTTAATTTCTTCCTCATTCTCACATCTATCTATTCTCCCCCAATATAAATAATAATAAAGTTTGGGTAAGGAGCTAATTAAGCATATAACCTAATTTCTTAATTTCTTCCTCATTCTTTTCTTCTTCTCCCTTCTCTTACCAATGTGAGCTGTACATAGTATTTGGCTATATTTTAGTTTCCATAATTTATTAGTTTCCATGTGTTAAGAGTTTCAATGTTTCTTAGTTTCCATAGTTTATTAGTTTCCATGTATTAAGAGTTTCCAAGTTTCTTAGGTTGCTATATTTTGTAGAATTGACTTTCCATAATTTTGTAATAGCTTCTCTATAAATTCTAGGTTTGTAATCATATGAATATACTTTTGAATAAGAGATTGTTCTTTTCTCTTAAAGATAGTTTTCAACCAAACCCTAATCTTTCAATTCAACTCCCTTAATCAACACGCATCCTTATATGTTGAAATCTATGTTGAATATATGTCCAAAAAGCATGAGAAGACTTCATCATAATTGCTACAAGGTCATACTATCCATTTCTGTGAATTATTGCAAATCAAAATATTTTAAGGCCCTGCAAAAAAAATATCTATCCATTTGTATGTCGAGTGATCTGCTCAAGAAGATAATCAATATTGTGAGGGAAAAGAATCTAATTACCTAGAAGATAAGATTTTACCAATGAAGATCAAGAAGTGCCCATCATCAATTCCAGTCTGTGCATTCTGTAGATCCGCATAGGTCCGAGGAAAATGGTGTAGCAATTTCCGCAACTGCATGAAGAAAAAAAAAATTGTGATCATAAGCCTTATTTCGAATGCTATAACCTGTAAGGACTGCACTTTTTAAGATCCCACCGTGTGAAAGCCACATTTTTCCAGCTGACGACAGTGCCTCTTACTTAATCCAGGTATGCAACTGATAGATTTGTCAAGAATCAAATCAACTGAAGCAGCATTTTTCTGTGATTTTGGATCCATATTGGAAGATGATTCCTCCTTTTCCTTTGATTTTGAATCCATATTGGAAGATGACTCTTCCTCGGTGACTGGAATATCTAATTTTTCTTCAGTTTCCAAAATCGGGGGCTGAGGAGATAAAGGCAAAGTATGAAAATTTTCTTCTCTTGGCAAGTAAGAATTTGAATCAGGAAGGGCAGGATAAAGCGAAGGCCATGTTTCACAAAGACTATCAGGATCAACCCACTTTGCACCTATAGAACTAACAAGAAATCCTTTACAACTTTGAGCTGCTAAAAGGTTCCTCATTTCAGAGCAACTTGTTGTCTCGTCATACAATTCCACAACTGGAGAACTACCCAAAATGATGGATGGAAATCTCTTACACACCAAGGAGATATCAAAATCATCCATCGCATCTTTATGATTCATACTTGATTCCTTTTGAGCTCTTTCATTCTCAATTAAATCATGTAGACTAGTATACCCCATCAAAACTGATACCTATGAGCAAAGAAATATGCAACTATATGAGAAGGTTTTTTGAAGAAAGCAATGTCCAAAGAATTAGAGAAAAAAGAGCACCTTTATATCGGACTCAGTGAAGCAAACAGTCATTAGAATCCTTTTCGCAGCATTTATTTAAAATGCTTAATTAAAATCAAAACAACAACAAAAAAGGGCAGCTGCATTACAAAATTGAAGGATATTTTATTTATTTAAAATGTTTACCACAGATCACACTGCTAAAAAAATAAATAAATAAGGAGGTATGAAGGATACTATTGCCATAGAATGCTAATAATAAGGAACAGAAATCAGTTTCCAAAATATAAAAGGAGTCATGAGCAGGGCAGCTGCATTACAAAATTGAATAGAAAAAAGCAAACCATAAACAAGTAAAATTTAACAGTAAACTACTCGTCAAAAATGTACAGGAAGACGATAAACTACTGATTTCCTTTGTTTGTCCACAATGCAAGAACGATTAGATAAGTTAACAAAAAAAAAAAAAAAAAAACACTGACATCGGTTCAAACTATATTAATAAACAAATAAATAAATAAATAAAAACCAGTATATGTATATAAAACAGACAAAGACACCTTATTAAGCAACTTTGACCGATCCGAGATGCTTGCTAAGTCATAATTATCTACTTCCTCCAACAGCTTTTCCGCAAACTTATGCTTGGATCGAGAACACAATTTTGAAATCTTGGAGAGGAGGTAATTATTAAACCTGTAAAAAAATGGCAATTCAAAATATCATGCTCTAATTAGGAACTTTAAAAATACAAAAATAACAATCACTAACACTACCTCATTTTTCTACCCAAAGCATTCCTATATCCTCTCTCAGCCTCAAAAGCTATTGCACTTCTCAAGGGTTTCTCACCAAAACACTGAGGAAAAAAAAACTTTTACGATTAAGGTATGTTGAGCTCATGCACAACAACTTCAAAAGGAATTCATCAACAGTTCTTCTCAAGAAATGAATGGAATTGTAAGTTCGTCAAGATGAGGATGATAGAACGACTAAAAATATAAGTAGAAACGATTTCATTTGGTAATGTACATGACACATTTAGTAACATAAATTGATATGGTCTGGATGTACCCAAAAAGGCCATGTTAACAATAATAACTAGTAATAAGAGATTTCTAATTTCATAAATCACCAAAAGATATGGTAACCAGCTGAATTGCTGAAAAGATGAAGCAACGCTCATTTGCGCACTTCAACTAGTTGAAACAAGGAACAATGGATGCAAGAATACAAATTAGAATTTACAACAACAATAAATTGTAGGGGAGTCTTAGCTGACAAGATGTTGCAAAACAACATAGATTTCTTGTTGTGTCCTTTAAAAGAACTTAACAGCAGGAAAATCTTAGCCAACCAACACGACAAAAAATGTATTGAGTTATACAATTAACAACAAAGAAAATGAGAAGTAAAGAACTTATATTACATTCAGGTCAATAAGCACAAACTATTTACTCAAAAGAATAAATATCCAATTAGGTTCTCACACAAAACCACTTCAAGTCATATAGCTCGGCTATTAAAAGATGTAACAACTTTAAATTAAACCAAAAAAAAAAAGGTGATAAAGGATTAAATTTTCAGTTGATTTGATTGTTGATGGGTATAAATAGCTCCTTTATAATGAATTATTTGTTCATACCAATAGTAGACCCACAGCGATTTCAATCATATTGTGAACTTCAGGAATTATTTAGGGAAGGAAATTCAGGAGTTAATCTGGATAATTTGGAGAAAGTTGAAGAATGAGTATGAGGTGACAATACTAATGCATATAAGTATATATTCAAAATAAAGCAACAGTTTGGGACATCTGCAAAAAATTGAGATTTATTGGCAACATTTCAGCTTTTTCAGATCATTTTGGAATAATTGACTCTCACAAGATAAAGTCGGGCTATACATACTTTGGGAATTTCGCAAATAATTCTAGGATTTTGTCATAGTAGTCGCAGTGGAACCAAGAAACCAGAAAAGGCTAACAGGACAATAAGAATAAATTTTCCATCAACACTTCAGGCTGTCTTCCTTATAAGCAAAACATCAAGTACAATTGATGAGAAGTGATGGATTTCATACCATGCCACATGACTGCACAACTGAGACTGTCAGTGCCATGTGCAATAAGCTTAGTGCACAAAGAGGACATGCTTATTTAATGAAGACATCAAACCTGCAAAACCACATTTTGTTATCACTTACAAGGTCAAGTAACAAAGTCTGTCTAGATTTAATTATATCAAAGATTAGTACATCTCCATCGCACAATGAGGAAAACCCAAAGGCAACGTACTTATAAAAATTTAAGAACACCAAAACTAAAAATTTCTGAAATTTTAATGACAGAGGTTTTCACTTGTCCAGAAAAATTAAATTAGCTGAGACTTTACCATTTCCAAACCCTTTTTTTTTTTTATCGAGTAAATTTGAGTATATTCATTCACTAAAAAGAGTATAGGGCTAAGTAGCACCTGTACACACAAGGTATACAAAGCCGCAACAGCACAAAAACAAACAGCAAAAGACCATAAAGACCACAAAAAAAGAACTACAGAGAAAGGGACTCAGCAGACTTTTTGAAGCTCAATGACCTTATGGTACAGCGACGGCCTCTATGCATCCCAACATAAAAAATGGGAAGATGTGGAATCAAATCACACCAAGAGCTTTCATCACTGCTGATATCTAAAAAGTAAAACCCTATTGCCATCTTGACAGTATTTAATATACACAAACATATGTGCCTCTGTATGTCTATGTGCCTCTGTATGTGTACATAACAAGAAGAGCAGTGAAGCTGAAAGATTCTTTAAATTGCCACTCACTGTGAAGACAGACATCACATAAGAAACAATTCTCAATTTCTCTTATAAGAAACACATCAAATTCCTTCATCCAATGTAGTAATAATTGGGTCCACATCTATCGCGTATTTCATTTTCAAATCTGTAACAGCCATTACGGTGCCGTATTGGGCGAAACTCAACAGTCACAGGAATGTCTCCTTAAGTATAATTTCCACAATACTAGCAAATTAAATGCTCCAAATCGTTATTCAAAATGGGTCTAATTTCTTTTTCCCTATAAGAACGGGAAATTTCAATTTTAATAATAATAAAATGAAATAAGGTCATGCCAATTTAGAGATATAGATTTTTCAGGTGATGCGTGGAGGTTTCTGTCTCCTCCGGAGAGTCTCCAGACAATGAAAATCTACAAAATCAAAACTTAAGTTTGCTTTCTTCTCCTACATTTTCTTAGCAACCAAACAAATGATTAGGGATGAAAATCTAAAAGCCAAACAAAACCGAGACATATGAAAAGGGAAATGGAAAGCGATATATAGATGTAAATATATATTTATAGAGAGAGAAGTCACCACTCACTAAAATTTTCGGATGCCTAACAACTCAACCGATGCCGGGAATTCTTGCACTCAGAGCTCTGGAGACGTTAGCGAATACTGAATACTGAACACTGAACTGTGGAAGCTAGAGGACCTTGGGTGACCACGAAGAGGCGGGAGACGTGGTCCGATAACTTTCATGGCCGGGCTTTTATTGCCATTTTTTAGACGAGAACTTCGACCCACCAACCCATGGGTCATCTATGGGGCCAATATTGCTACCCTTTAACTTATTTCCATCCATATTAAATTTTAGGATTATGTATCCATAAAATCATTAATCCTTCAAATAAGTGTTTTATATCACTAGATTTAATGACATTTTTAAAATAACAAGTAGACAAAAGCATTTGAAATTCTCATGAAATGAAATTGAATCTCGTGATATAAAGCTCCAAAGTCATGGACATTTGGATAATTTTCTCTAATTTCTTTTATCTAATTACCATTTACCCTCTGATTGATCACTACATACCTCAATTTTTTCAAAATACCTCAATCTCATTTTCAAATTTAATTTTTGTTTATTATGCCTTACTCTACAACCACGTTCTCATCTCTCTCTGCAGTCTCTCTCTTTGGTATTTTCTCATCTCTCTTGTCCGTTTTCTTTTTTGACACCCAATGGCGAAAAATATAAAAATAGTGCAAGAAACTAAAACTAATGGATAGAAATGAACAAAAAAATTATTCATTAAGAAAAAAACAAAAATGGAGGGAGCAAAACGAATGAAAATTCAAGAAAAAATAAATTAAAACCTATAAGGATATAGAACTTGGTATGTTCGGTTGAAGTCAAATTAAACATAATGTTGGGTTGGATGAAAGCAAATATACTATATATATTATTTGTTTTTAATCTCTAAGCAACAAAAGATTGTTATGAATTTAATTTCTTTCTATACCAAATTCTATTAGTTTTGTCAATAAAATTTTGATTATAATATTTTTTTTAAATAATTAATATTAAATGATACGTCATGATCCGTTTAAGCAAATCCAAAATGTATAATGCACATTTATATCATAATGCCAATTTCGCATAAGTCAAATATTCAAATATAAAGTTTAATCAAAATATTATGTTTTGATTTAAAAATAAGAATATTATATTGAACAGTAAATAGATAAATTAATAATAATTATTAACCGCGTCAAGTTCATGTTAGCGACAAGGGAGGAGACTCTGCTTTCTAAAAAAAAATACAGAAAATCATTATACTTTTATGAAATCTCAAAGATTGTTAATAGAATTTACCTTGAGCAAAATGAATTGCATGCTCTATAATTCATACAAGTTATCATTAGATCAAAACATTAAGCACGAATTTCGTGAACATTAGTATGGTCGTAAACAAATTAGATTTCAAATTGACAAAAGATAAAAGGGAATTAAAGCATGAATGATTTTTTTTCCAAACAAAAGTTACCCAATTCCCAAAATTAACAAATGGGTATCGATGCACTATCATGTGCTCAAACCCGTGATCTTTGTCTTAAAGGCAAAGATATACGCCACTAGGCTACAATGCCATTGGTAGAAAGCATGAAAGATGGGCACGATGAAGCCATGAATTTAGGTCAATGGAGGCGAAATTTAGTTGGTCATTAGCACTTTATCCCAAATCAAACAAATCAAAGATGCTTTTGTTATAAAATTATTTTATTGTATTAGTTTGAGGCAAAAAATACATTTAAAATTTATAATTCATTGATATTCGATAAACAATACTTCAAATACATCTACAAGTATCCTTGATGAGCTCGACATATCTTTTAAAAGCGTTGTAGGATGGACGTTGTACGATGAATTCGTTATCAAGGCCATCATATACTCGTCTCTCAAAAAATACAACTAAGTTATTATTCATCAATTGAATGTGGGAGTATTGAAATGACATATTGGGCCTTATGGTGGGATTAGAGCTTTTATACTATGTAAGAGGAAACAAAAATATTATACAACCAGAAACTTTAACCAAAAATTAAAAACCACAATGATGCGTCATGCTTTGAGCGGTGTGTGAAAAAGATAGAATTTATTTGAAAGAATAACTAAACCACTCAAAGCATGACACATCGGGATGATTTTGAATTTCAGGTTAAAGTTTATGATTGTATAACATTTTCCAAGGGGAAAAGGAGAGGAATAGGAAAACAAAATAAAAAGGGAAAGAAAAATTTAAAGGGATACAAATTTGAAATTACAAAAAGTTGTGAGATATAAAATTTTAAAATAAAATATTCAGGGAGGCACTGAACCGCCTCTATATTTTTTCTTCCACAATGATGAGCGACACTAAACACAACTTTTACCATTCCTACCTTACTTTTTAGTGCACCAATATCCCTATATATGTATGAAGGGGTTTGGGAAGTTGTCGTATTTTGTGTATGGACATTTTTTATTCCCGCTTTGCTCCCACTAATGTGTGAGGAGTTTGGTGTTGGATGGACTTTTTGTCATTTTGGCCTACCGGATATTAGAAGGCAGGGTATGGGAGGCGTGCTCCGGCGACACACTGTGTACAGGCCAAAACTAGATTTAATTTATAAATTTAACTTTTTATTATATGTAAATACATATAGAACATGGCCATCATCATTACTAAGAAAATGTGAGCTCCACTCTTTCCAAAGTGTGCCATTTCAAAGGAAGAGAGAGAGAGAGAGAGAGATTAGAGAGGTGTGTACCTTTGGAAGATGGGTTTCTGTTTCGCTCTCTAATTCTTTTTCTTTCTCTCTCAAATATGCTATCAACAGTATAGTTGTCTTAAACGCTCTTAATTTCTCTCTCTCTCTTACTTTTTTTTTCTCTCTCTCTCTCTCACCATTTTGCCGGTAGCTATCGAAAAGCTAAATTTCTCCTCCCTTAATTACTTTCTCTTTCTAATTTGTTTTCTTTCTTTCTCTAAAATAGACTCTCAGGAGTACAATTCTATAAAATACTCTTAATATATTTTACTACATTTCATATTCAATTTCCACTTTTACCCCTTTTTTATGCACCATTTTATAGTACTCTAATACTAATAAGAAGAGGAGATTAGAGTCACATCAGCAATAGTTACGTTCGTTGGTTCGTTCACTAACACTACCTTGGGTTGGGTTCAAAGCGGCAGTTGGTTGGTTTCAAAACAACGATGCACTGGGTTCGGCTAATGGGCAATGAGTTTAGTTGAGCCTGTCAATCTCTCATTTCTTATTAAGTTTTTCTAATTGAATGGAAGGGTTTAAAGCATTTCTTCTCCGTTAAATTTTGGTGGTTTGTTTTAAAAAAGTTCATCTTGTTTCTCAGGTACATGCTACTGGTTCTGCTCTAAAGTAATGAAGCTACTGGATTAGGAGAGTTGTAGTTTAAGGGTTCTTAAATTATGTATATGTATGTTTCTTGTTTGTTGATTTTTTTTTTTTTTTTTTTGAAAAAGTAATTTGTTTTCCCCTCTGTTCAGCTCATGAGTTTGTGGTTGCGATTTGTTGGGTTCATCAAAGTGTTTCCTCTCTATTGCGTGTATAGTGTTTCTTCTGTGATCTTCGATCGAAAAACTATCCGCATTCTCCTAAGAAGAAAGAAAAACTGACTTGGATTTATAGGAAGAAGAAGATATTTGAAGGTGGAGAGATAGAAAGAGAGACATGTAGAGTAAAAAGAATTAAAGTAAAACAAGCTATGACAGAATATTTTTTGAAGCGATTTTCTGAAGTTAATATTCTCCATTCTCTCTGTCTCTCTCCTTTCTGAAGCGATTTCCGTTTGTCTAATATTTTCTGAATTTTAAAGCACCCAAGTTTATTAGGATACCTCTATTCTAATTCATTCTAATTCATACAAGTTAATTAGGATCCCCTGGATTATATGTCGTTGGCCACTCAATATGACTGGGATTGTAAACTTGCCATGCTTGCTGCTTCATTATTCTTTTGTTGTGGTGCTTTACCCCTTTTTATCATTCTGAGCATTTTATACTGTGATCATTTCTTATCAGTGAGAATTGAGAAACTGGATTATGAAAATTAGGGTTTGTTAAGTCTGCAAAAATGCTTTTTATTTAATTTTTTTTTGTGAAAAGTTTTCAAAAACCACTTTTATTTTTGTTTCTCAATGTTCAAAAATACTGCTTGGTTCCCTTTTTTGAATTTTCTCCATATTTAATTTAATACAAGCATTCAACATTTCTTGCACTTAATTCTTTATTTTATTATTATTTTTGTTTCCAAACAAGTTTTTTTTTTTTTTTTTTTTTTTATTATTATACCTTTTTCATATTTTTGCTGAAAATACTAAATACTCGTATACTTATTGTACACTCCGTTTGGAGCGACACCGGTTGCCATATCATTTTAAAAAATTATTATTTTTTTTTAAAATATAACATTTTCTTATTTTGGTAAATAATAATATTTTATATTTAAAAAAATATATATAAAAAGGGACCAGGGTTTGATTAAGCTTGGGCTAAGCACTAATTGAAACTAACCTGATCTAAACAAATCTTTAGAGCTTGAATAGTTTCAATTAGACATGTCAATGGGTGGAACGATTTTTCCCTTTTTCATTCTCATCATGTGAATGAAAGTATTTTCAAAACCCATTTCAATCCCAACTTAGAAAAGAGCAGGGTGGAGCGGTTTTCCGTTAGGTTTAACGAAGTAATTAGAATATGAAATATTCCATTCAACCGCCCTTTTTAGCCTCCATTTCCATATTTCTCGGTGTGTCTGATCAACTAAATCAAGTATTTCAAGAAATCGACCGTTGGATTTGATGTTCCACTTATATTTATTATGAATGCAAAAAATCACATTGATCCAACAGTCGTTTTTTACAATTTTGAAAAAAAATGTAAAAAAATAATGAATAATTTATGAAAAATTGATACAACCTATTTTTTTTTTTTAAAAACCGACCGTTAGATCAATGTGATTTTCTGCATTCATGATACGTATAAGTGGAGCATCAAATCCAACGGTCGATTTTTTCAAAATAACTGTTTCAAGTTGGTCAGATGCACGAGGGAGGATAAAAAGAAATGACGAATATAATTGTTTTTAAAATATATCTTCTTTTTTTTTACTTTAATTTGTTTTTAGAACAGACCCTAATCATAATCTAAACAAATATAATTTTAATTGTGAATTACAAGTATTTACCATTAAAAAATATATATACACGTACGCACTAATATGGTAAAAATATAAAGAAAAAAAATTCATAAAACATTATATATCGTTAATAAACGAAAAAAACCCCGGTCTAAATCTTATAAGATTTTTATTTATAAAAAATGTATAGAATTTTTATATTTTTTAATTATTGGATTTTCTATGCACCGACCAATAGTACAACGGTAAAATCATTTAATAAAAAGCACCGCCTCGTGTTTTGCCGCCAGTTTCTCAGGGTTTTGAAGTTCTCCATATAAACGGTGAGCACAAAGCCTCAAACCAGAACAATAGATCTCTCTACGAGGGTTTAGACGCTGTATGCGACTGTGCGAGGTTCTCTCCTAGGGTTTCCGTGTTACTGCTCTTTCATCAATTTCGTAAGTTTTTCGATTTTCAACAGTTTTTCGATTCTCCTGCGAACTCGGTACTTTCCGTGTTACTGCTTTTTCATGTGTTTTTTGTTTTTTATGTTTATTTCTCGATTGGTTTATTTTGATTTGATGAAAGTTATGTAGTTTGCCTGATTTCACAATGTTGATTGATTTTTATCTATTTATTGATTTGAGGAAATTTCCATTTTAAGTGCAGATTATTATTACGTTCAGTGATGAGAGGGGTTTTTCATCCAAATTCATTTGATGATTCCTCTCCACCTCTGCTTTGTATTTTTCCCCCCTTGATGTTCTTCACGTTCCTGTATCAAATGCTTGAATGTATTTGGAAATTTTTCTAAATTTTCATATTATTTTTGCTTGATTTGGTTTGTGTTCTTGTCGAATTCTTGAATTGCTATGCTATATTTTCCTTAAATCATCTTATTCTTTACTTCTTATTTTATTTTATTCATGTTTTAATATCAAAGGGTTGAATATGTGTTCGAAAAGTTCTCTAAATTTTATTCTCTTTGTTTTCATTTGATTTTTGCTTGAATTTCTTTTGAATCCTCTATCTCTCTGGTTGACGTGATGTCTCCATCTTCTTTGTTGATATTTACTCCAAGTTTTGGGAAAAGTTATCTTGTTTTGAGAAAGGAAATGTTTCTCCTCATTCAATTTTTTTGTTCTGTTTTGTTATAGTGAAAAATTTCCCTGAGCATATGTTCTGTCCAATCAAATTTTCTGTAAGAAAATTTTTTTGTCAGTATTTTAACCAAATGGCTCTTTTACTTGAAGGTTTTACCGTTTTATTTGGGAAAAATATTTACTTTATGGATCTGAAACATATTTACTTGATGAACTTTTTAAACAAGTGTTACTCGATGGCTAGCTATTTGTTGGGAAAAATATTTACATGATGGCTCATGAAAATACATTGGCTTGGGAAACATATTTACTTGATGGCTAACTACTTGGGAAAAATATTTACATGATGCCTCATGAATATATATTAGCTTGGGAAACATATTTACCTGATGGCTAACTATTTGTTGGGAAAAATATTTAAATGATGGCTCATGAAATACATTGGCTTGGGAAACATATTTACTCAATGGCTAACTATTTGTTGGGAAAATCATTTACATGGTGATTTACTTGATGGCTAACTATTTGTTGGGGAAAACATTTACATGGTGGCTCATGAAAATACATTAGCTTGGGAAACATATTTACTTGATGGCTTAATTTTCTTTATTGATATTTCGTTAAAGCTTTGCAAAAAGTTATCTGTCTTACAAAAGAAATGTCACTCCATACTCGAATCTCATTTATTTTTATTAGGAAATTTTTTTTCCTAAAAGTTTATTCCATCCAGACAAATCTACTGGAAAAAATTTGGTCAATGTTTTAACCAAATAACTTTAATAGGAAAATGTCTACTTGATGAATGCCTTAAACAGGTATTACTTGGATTGTTCCTGAATAATTTTTTAAACGATGGCTCTTGAAAATGTTTTTGACTAAAACATATTTACTTGAGGGCTCCTGAGAAATTTTTTGGGGAAGTGTTTATATGGTGGCTATGAAAAATTTATCTGGGGGAAACATATTTACTTGATGGCTCCATTTTCTTTGTCAATATTTTCTTTAAAGCTTTGCGAAAAGTTATCTGGTCTTACGAAATGAATGTCTCTTCAGACTCGAATCTTATTTATTTTTATTGGGAATTCTTTTTCCTAAATGTCTGTTCCATCCAGACAAATCTACTTGAAAAATTTTGGTCAATGTTTTAACCAAATAGCTCTTATCAGGAAAATATTTACTTGATGAATGCCTTGAACAGGTTTTACTTGGATTGTTCCTTAATAAGTTTTTAAACGATGGCTCTTGAAAATGTTTTTTTACGAAAACATAGTTACTTGAGGGCACCTGAGAATATTTTTCGGGAAAGTGCTTATATGATGGCTTTGAAAAAATTATCTGGGAAAACATATTTACTTGATGGTTCCATTTTCTTTGTTGATATTTTCTTTAAAGCTTTGCAAAAATTTATCAGGTCTTATGAAAGGAATGTCTCTTCAGACTCGAATCTCATTTATTTTTATTGGGAAGTTTTTTTCCTAAATGCCTGTTCCATTCAGACAAATCTACTGGAAAAAAAATTGGTCAATGTTTTGACCAAATGGCTCTTTTCAGGAAAATGTTTACTTGATCAATGCCTTAAACAAGTATACTTGATTGTTCTTGAATAACTTTTTGAATGATGTCTCTTGAAAATCTTTTCTCACTAAAACATATATACTTGAGGGTCAGGAAAGTGTTTACATGATGGCTATGAAAATTTATATGGGGGAGCATGTTTACTTGATGGCTCCATTTTCTTTGTTGATTTTTTCTTTAAAGTTCGGTGAGAAGTTATCTGGTCTTACGAAAGGAATGTGTCTTCATACTTGAATCTCATTTATTGTTATTAGGAAATTTTTTTTCTTAAAAGTCTTCCATCCGGACAATCTACTGGAAAAAAAATTGGTCAATGTTTTAACCAAGTGGCTCTTATTAGGAATGTTTACTTGATGAATGCCTTAAACAAGTATTACTTGATTGTTCCTGAGTAAGTTTTTAAACAATGGCTCTTTAAAATCTTTTTTCACGCAAACATATTTACTTGAGGGCTCCTGAGAATATTTATCTGGGAAGTGTTTATATGATGGCTATGAAAAATTTATCTGGGGAAACATATTTACTCAATGGCTCCATTTTCTTTGTTGATATTTGATTTAAAGCTTTTGGAGACCACCCCTTTTGACTCAGCATAATGGTAGTGCCATTAACTTAATGGTGAGAAAGTCAAATGTTGTTGCTTCTTTGGCTCAGTTTATTCCATTTTTCAAAATTAGGCATTGCTTCAGAACTTTTGGGCAAATTTTTTGTCATACTTGGCTCAATTTATTTATCGAGGAAGTGTTTACATGATGGCTATAGAAAATAGTGTTTACATGATGGCTATAAAAAAATTATCTAGGGAAACATATTTACTTGATGGTTCCATTTTCTTTGTTGATATATGATTGTAAGCTTTTGGAGACCACCCCTTTTGACTCAGCATAATGGTAGTGCAATTGGCTGAATTGTGAGAAAATCAAATGTTGTTGCTTCTTTGGCTCAGTTCATTCCATTTTTCAAAATCAGGCATTGCTTCAGAAATTTTGGGCAAGTTTTATGTCAAACATTCAAATGAGGAACAATACTCTGCCTTCCTGGGACCCTTACCATACCAATAGAAATTTTGAAATACAGTAAAGCTCCTACGACCTCTATGGAAGCACTTGCTTCGCCCATGAGAACAAGCACAGAAGAAACTGTTTCTGACGGTTCTTTTGCTTTGATTTTGATGAGAATACTAAAACTGGAGGTTGGGTCAAGATTAAAGTTAAATTCTAGATATCTGCACTGGGCTGTCACCATGTTTGCAGATTCTCCTGAAAATGAAACTGGATTGAGATTGAGCTTTTGTGGGATAATACAAAGTTCCTCTTAACTGGGACCATTTTCAGGCTAAAGCCTATCTAAATTCAACTATACGAGGGATTCAGCTTGCTGCTAGATTTATTGAATGTAATGGGTGGGACTTCGCAAAGACTTGACCTTATTTCAGTCTAGTTAGGCATTGTGATCACTCTCTTTAGGCAAGAGGTTTTTCTTTTGGTACTTTTTGGAAGTACTGTGATCCAGTAGAAGGCCATTTCTTGCACTGCAGGTAAGTACTCTGTGACATTTTTTTGACTACATTGAAGTCTTAGAAGATGATGCTATCTTTCTCATTGGTTTTATTTTGCTAAGATTTCTTAGATGGCCCAAAGTAGTATATATATATATATATATTGGCATTGTTGTTTGTAGCCTCAGTTTATTGCATGTTTAGGCCATATGAATGTGCATTGAGATGGGCTGTGTTCCGTTGAATGTTCCATATGAACAAATTACCAGTAACGAAATAATTTGGAAATGATTTAACTAAATTGCCCCTTTACCTGAATGGTTTATTGAGAAAAAAATTTACTTGATGGATCCTGAAACACATTTTACTTGATGAGCATTTTAAAAATGGCTCCTGAAAGTGCATATTCGATGGCTCCTAAAGTACTATTTCATGCTGCATTGTGGTAGGTAGAATAGAAGACCCGAATGAACGCTTTAGTGGGTGCCTTTATGCCACTACTATTTTAAGACAACCCATAAACCAACGAACAAGTGATAATATTGTTTGGGCAGACACAACTTCAGGCAATAATCTCCTTCAAGTAGCAAAATGTTGTGTTAGTAACTCTTTTGTAATATGTAACTTTACTCTCTGTGTTTACAATAATTGATGAACAACCATGGTATGAAAAGCAGTCTGTGTGGTTAGAAGTTTCAGTGCACATTTGGATCGAACACAGGATAGGCCTACAAAAGATTGTGTGACTTGATGGCTCCTAAAAACATCTCTAGGAAAACATATTTACTTGATAACTCTTGAAAATATTTCAGGAAAAAGTATTTACAAGATGATTCCTGAAAATATATAATGCAGTAAAACGTATTTACTTGATGGTTCCATATTCTTTGTTGATAGTTTCTTTAAAGCTTCATGAAAAGTCTGTAGAAAGAAATGCTTCTTAATACTCTCACTCTTTTTTTGCCTAAAAGTATGTTCCATCCAAATAAATTTTCCATAATCAAAAAGTATGATCAATGTTTAAACCACATGGCTCATTCACTTAAATGTTTTATCAGGAAAACTATTTTCCTAACGGATCTTGAAAAATATTAACTTGATGAAAGTTTTAAACTGACATTATTTGATGGCTTGTTAAAAGCTATTTTACTTGATGGCTCTTGAAAGCGTTTTTTAGGAAACATATTTACTTGATTGCACTTGACAATGTTTTTAAGGAAATCTTAAAAATATTTACTTGATGGCTTTTGGATATATATTATTTGGGAAGATGAATTAACTTAATGGCTCTATTTCTTTGTTTATAACCTGATATTCGATTCAATGCTTTCGAAGAACACCCCTTTTATTAACTCAACATAATGGTAGCTCCATTGGCTTAACAGTGAGAAAACCAATTTTTTGTTACTTCTCTGCCTCGATTTGTTTTTGGACGGGAGATGTATCATAATTCTCTTAGAATCAGGCGTTGCTTCAGAACTTTTGGGCAAGTTGTCTGTCAACTTTCAAGAGGAACAAAACTCTTCTTCCAGGTCTTCATCAAGTGCCTGAATCATCCAGTAAACATGTCAGGTATTGGGACCCTATCATTCCGGTAAGAATTTTGAAACACTGAAACTCTTGAGTCCTCCATGGAAGCATTGGCTCCACCCTTGGGAACAAGCTGGAAGGAAAATGTTTCTGATGGTTTGATTGCTATGATGCTGGAATTAGAGTTTGGGTCTAGATGAAAAATTGATTTTCTCAAATTCAACTTATGTAGTTTCAACTTGCAGTCAGGCCTTGTATGTGTCATGGATGGAATACGTTTCGGCTTAATTGGGCATTGTGATAATTGTATCATGTTCCAGTAGAAGGCCATTTCTTTCATTGCAGGTAAGTACTTTGCAACATTTCTTTTCTGGAAGGTATCAGACTGTAAGCCTTTGATGATGATGCCATCATTATCATTGGTTTTATTTTGCCTCCAAGTTATCTTAAATCACCCAAATTGCAAAATCTATTGATATTGCTGTTTATAGCATGTTTAGGTTATAAAAATTTATTTTATTTTGCCAAGAGTTCTTGTAGATGAATTTTCATTGGTCTAGATCATTTCATTACACCCCATTATTGATAAAGAGGTGGCCCCCTCATCGTAGATGCACCTATGTAAGGAACTATTTTAAATAGGAACCATTATTGAGGTGATAACCATTGGAAAGTTTCATATGAATCTTTTAGTATATTTCATGTTCAATCCAAATTGGATTTGAACATGCAAGGGTGGAATATTTGGGCTTTTAGATCAAATAAATTTGGCTTGAAACTCTAAGGGCCTATTTGGGAACTTCGGAAACTGGGTCTGGCCAGTTCTGATCTCTTTCTGTTATATGGTTTTTATGTAAACCAGCTTACAATTGGTTTGAAAAAAAATTGTGTTTATGCCTTATTTTCTGGATAGGATTGAACTTATCTATAGAAAAAATGCACTTACCAAACAGTACTAAGTTAAAATGAGACAGACTTATCGTCAGCTAGCCAGTTTCTTAAGTTTGCCAAACACCCCCTAATGAAAGGTTGTGGTGAAAAGCTCCACTTTATTTTATCTTTCATCATATGGTACTTGTAGAACACTAGAACTTCACACTTTCCCCTGTTTAGAAGCCAAGTAAAAGAGGGACAATTAGTTCACAAACAGAACTTTAAGCATTCTAAATGTCTACTTTTAGTTGCTTTGCAGCTACTTTAGTTAATACTAGTGTTATTCAGCCGTGGCCATGGTTAGAATTGGCAAGAAATGTAGCTATAGTTTTGAACAAATTTTTAGTCTGATGCAAGTACTTCATTGAACTCTCCTTATTGGAAAGAGACAGTAATGACTTTCTCTTGATGAATCTTGAAAAATATTATTTTGACGAAAGTTTTAAATAAATATTATTTAATGGCCTGTTAAAAACTATTTACTTGATGTGGCTCTTGAAAGTGATTTTTAGGAAA
The DNA here is from genome assembly GCA_017140935.1 of Hamamelis virginiana. NCBI lineage: Eukaryota > Viridiplantae > Streptophyta > Magnoliopsida > Saxifragales > Hamamelidaceae > Hamamelis > Hamamelis virginiana. Next base: position 544,010 of record JAESVK010000285.1, on the reverse strand, counting down.
CATATTTACTTTATTGCTCTTGACAATATTTTCAGGGAAATTTTAAAAATACTTACATGATGGCTTTTAGATATATATTATCTTGGTAGATTATATATTAACTGGACTTAATTAGGAAAGGAAAACTGAGGTTGCAAATAAGGTTAGGTCCAAATAACCAATCTTAATTGGCGCTTGCAGCATGAAAAGTCTCACTGGACTCAAACTATTGAGCATAAATATCATAGGTTCTTTTATTTGGACACTACGGAGAACACCGGGTTTCTCTTAATTTGGTGTGATCTTAAGTCGATATTCTTCTTTCATTATGCCAGCAAACTTCATTGTGGATTTCCAAGCACAGTCACCTCACTTCATCTTCATGCTAACTGCCCCTACCAAAATAATCCAAAATTATTTTAGAGAACCAAGACTTATAAATTCATAAAGAAGTTCAAAACAAAGACTTGTAAACTGAGAAAGAACTTCAAAATGATCTCCAACAAAAAGAAAAGAAAAAAAATACCACAACAACAAACATCCCAATAACCAAACAAAATCAAACTATTTAAACTAAACTTACCAACATAGGGCACAATCAGTAGCCTCCAACTCTCTTTTTTTGTCAAGCTCTGTTCCAATATAATAGATAGCCAAAATCAACATTCGACTCTTACTCTGAGTAGCTTTAAAATGACGTTGGATTTCTGTCATTGGTGCTTTCCATCCTAACCAAAATCTCCCAAACTAATGGGTCTGGGCAATTTGTTAATGAAAATATGATTTTTCGTTTTCATAGTAAATAAAACAAATAAGAAACTACCTAAAATCAATCCCAAAAAACTTCTGAAATAATTATATTACAACTTTTCTGAAATACATTAGAGTAGCGAAAAAAGAATCCCATATATCACTCCTTAATTACTTAATTAGTAAATTTTTCTGACTATTCAATATCCCCTATTATTATTCTTTTCAATTTCAAATAGTACTCAAGATCCTCTAGTTTCGATTGTCTAATAAATCACTTAATGAAAGTAAGATTGAATTCTCTAAGTTCCTTAGTTTTTATTTCTAAGATATCACAATCCACTCAAGGATTAAGAGACACAAAAGAATATTAATAGCTAAGCAAATCATGAGGACTAAGAAGCTGCATGCATTCACCGTCACATTTTTGGATTTCAGTTCTATAAAAATTTAAGAGAGAATACCTCAATTTACATTCTACTAACTTGAATTATGTCCTGCACAAGAAGCCGAAGCCTTGCATAATTTAATCTTCATTGTTATTTGACACAACATTGGTACTAAAATTGATATATAGTAGAAAATTTTCAATTCTTACTGATTTACCAATCAAGCAAAATGAAAATTTCCTTGAAGCAATACAAACCGAGAGCTTGAACTAAGAAACTCTTAAACAAACAAAACTAACATCAACTAAATCAGAAAGGAAAGTTAAAAGAAACAGAAAGAAAACCTGCAAATCCTTTAATCATCACAATGAAACTGTCCTTTCTCAAGCATCAATATTAGTTCAGATGAATATATACATACATACATACAGAGGTGCTATGGTTAGGTGCACCTGATGCATCTTGCATTAGGTGCCCTCTTGTAGAGCTACTTACACTGTAAATTTTGGAAAACTGACCGTTGGATTAGATACTCCTATAATGTATGTTATGTTTGCCAAAAATCACAATGATCCAATGGTTGGTTTATGAGAAAATTGACTGCTAAAAAATGATAACATTTTAAAGAATAAAAAAGTCATAGTTTTTCAAAGTTACATTTTTCAAAAACCAACTGTTGGATCACTGGATTTTTGACAGACATGACATACATGATAGGAATATCTAATCCCACTACTAAAACTATAAATAGGGATACTTCCATAGATGTTTGGCGACACTTTGGAAAGCGTCTTTCGGCGCTATGTCACTAAAGGTTGACAGCAACATGGGAGGGATGTCGGCGGCGTGGGAGGGAAGACGACGGCGACGAGAGATCGATGGCAATTGGCGGAATGAGAGGGAGGGTGCTGAGAAGAGACTAACGTTGGTTGCCTTTCTCTTGAGATGTTGAGGTGAGGAGAAGATGACCGATGAGGCGGCGACATCGACGATTGGCATTCGCAGCGACACCGACGACCGGCATTCACAGCGACGATAGTGAGCAACGGCACGCGGTGTCAGTCGGGGAGAGAGAGAGAGCAGAGAGAGAGGGGGGCTTAATTTAGGATATATTGATTTAGGAGGGAAACAAAAAGGGGCGCGAGTATGAGTAAAAAATTTTGGAAACTGTGGCCACGCTTTTTAAAAATGTTGCTAAAAGTATGTTTATAGGGATGCTTTATTAAAAGTGTGGCAAAATTTTATTTAATAGGGATACTTTCATAAAAATGTTGCTAAAAGTATGTTTATAGGGACACTTGATCAAAAGTGTCGCAAAATTTTATCTAATAGGGACACTTTCATAATAGTGTCACATTAAAGTACTTTTTGAGACACTTTCCTAAAGTGTCCTTAATGTACAGGAAAAAAATGTCCCTAAAGCCTGTTTTTGTAGTATTGGATTCAATGGATAGTTTTCAAAATTTTCATTGCAAGTGGCTCTACAAGAGGGCACCTGATGCAAGAAGCATCATGTGCACCTCATATTAGAAGTTCTATATATATATATATAACCAAGGATCATACGCCATTTTTCATAGCATTCATTTCTCAATCTAGTTCATGCCAATCTAGTATAAATCATTTTTCCATCTCCTATGTATGAATTTGGATAATGTTATTCGATTTCATCAAAAAACCATTTAGTTCTCTAAATCTTGAATTGTGTTAGACAATTGAAACCAAAGGATCTTTAATACTATTTGAAATTGAGAAGAATAATGACTGGGGATATTAAATAGTCAGAGACTGCGTATAATGAAAAGAAACTTACCATAAAATCTTCAATAACTCAAAAAAAAAAAAAAAAAAGAGATAAAAAAAAAACCCCAAAGAGAAAACTGAACAATAACCAAATAAAATCTAACTATCTAAACTAAACTTACCATGAAAGAGCATCAACAAATACCACCCAGAATCAAAACAATACGGTAGCTCAATAACACTTCACATATATATATATATAATTCCTGTAATGTAAAGCAACAAAAGCACATATAACACCAAGCATGTATAGTAATGTGAGGACAACAAAAGAACTTTGGAATAATTAGATGTGCCAACCAAAAACTATTTCTTTAATTCAAAAAACTAACTTACAGGTAGATGCTAAAGTATCAAACTAAAACACGATATACCTAAAATTTAATCAACAAGATCTTTGGTTTTATATCTCATTATCTATATATAGACTACTTATAAAAATCTAAATGATGAAAAAACTTTTGATTCACTAAAATAACCTTATTATAAATTGTAATGACTCTTATAGCCTCCTATAATTTTAATTACTTAAAATCTCTTTAATTTCTTTATTAGATAATTTTTTTTTAATTACTTTTTTATTCTAAATAACTTTTAAACCTCCCATTATTTATCAAGTTTTTTTATTTGTGTATAATCCTTTTTTTAAAATACAAATTTATTATACTTTAGTTGTGCATTTATTATTTGTATTATATTTTCTATATCTATACCTATATATAAAAGTTTGAATATTAAATTTTTTTTTTCAAATGACCACACTATCCTATATAATTATAAAAGTACATAAATAGGTATGGTTCCAAACAATTCCACCAATCAAAAATCATAATAGTAGGGCCTTTCTAATTGATTAAAGATTACTTCTAAATAGTATGAAATAATTCTTTTTGAATTGAACTCAATTTCTCAAACCCTATAAAATTCCATTAATCATAACGAAAGTACTATAAATTAAATTAAAATTCTTTTACAAGCATGGTTCTATAAAATTCTATCAATCTTCTTAATTCAATTTTTTTTTTTTTTTTTATGTAAATACTAAACAATACAAATAAGGAAAGTAATTGATACTATTCCCCAATGTAGTTGTGATATGAATATAATAGAATGATATGATAATTAATGGAGTGCTATATCATACATTAGGATAATCAATTAGGATTAGTCCATTTGGTGAGGCATCGTGACTCTCATTAAAGATGGTATAGGCTCGATTATTGACTTTGATGAGTTTGTGGTGGTTTGTTTCAAGTGATGGACTTGTATCCATACGCGCCCTACAAATTTTGTGGTGTCATCTTCTCTACTAATTGACTAACAACTAACTCTATTAATGTATACTGTGGAAAAAAGAAAAAAAAAAAAAAAGAGAAAAGAAGAGAAATTATAGATTGACCTCCTTTACTATCAGCAAAAAACACTTTGCTCCTATGGACTATCAATTTTGACACATTGACCCTGCACTATCAATTTGCAGCAGTTTACACTCTTTAGTCAGCTAATCGGACATTTATTTAACATAAATAAAAAAAATAAAAAAATCACGTACATTCATACATTCACTTAATTTTAGTAGAAAATATGTTCAAGTGAACGAACTTGACTTAATGTCTCTTAAACGGATGTCCGATTAACTTACAGAATGGTGAAATATGTAACAAATTGATAGTACATGATATCAATGTGTCATAATTAATAGTTTATGGATTCAAAGTATTTTTCGCACATAGTCTGTAATTTTTTTTTTAAAAAAAATCATACATTAAAATAAAAATAGTAATAAAGTGGAATAATACCCTCAAGCTCACATGAACCCGTCTTTGTCCAATCATCGGCCTTTCTTATGTCCCCCTATAAGTATAGAACGTTTTCACCTCTTTCGTCACTAGGGTTTCCAGCCACAGAGGCGTTGGTAGTCATGAGGTTAGGGCTTTTTATTTTTTCCTTTCATTTTCTAGGTGGGAAAAAGTTTACTTGGAAAACCGGGTTGGATGCCAAGAGGGGAGAGCTTTATGAATCCGTAGCTCTGAAAAACCTGCAGGTGTTCTGCAGGGTGCCCTGCCATTCCAACCCTATACAACAATTTTCCCCGTATTTTCTCGGGAAAAAATGGCATCATAGTACGGGTTTTGTGCTTGATGGGTGGTTGTGAGATTGATGTTTGGTTTTTAGGAGACTTTTAGCTTCCATTGGCCAAACTTTCTCTCCCCTACCACTCATTTTCCTTCACAAATCCGCCTCCAAACGCCATTACATCTCCATCTCTTCCATACACTACATATATGCAAATAGACACATGCACACACATATCAATCCTTTTTTCTTTTCTTTTT